>VWZO01013578.1:12353-30167 GCA_013396975.1 Bucco capensis
GTTCCTTTATTACTTGCACCAAGAAGCAATCACCAATGTGTTTCAGAAATCTTCTAGACCTATTAGTACCAGCTGTATGGTATTCCAAATTAACATTTGGTAAATTGAAATCACCCATAAGGACAAGGGCGGATGATTTACTAGCAACCCTTAGCTCCTCAAAAAATAGTTCATCACTGTCTTCACCCTGACTAGGTGATCTATAATAGACTCCCACAACCACATTGGCTTTATTTGATTGTCCTTTGATCCTTACCCAGAGACTCTCAACCTTATCACAATCAATAGTGAGTTGGATGCATTGCAGCCCCTCAGCTATGTACAATGCCACCCCTCCCCATCTTCTACCCTGCCTATCTTTCCTGAAGAATTTATAACCATCCATCACAGCACACCATGTTTCACATAGTCCAATAATGTCATAATTCTGAGACTGGGCTAGAACTTCAAGCTCCTCCTGCATATTCCTCATTCTGCATGTGTTGGTATAGTAACATTTCAAGAGTAACCCTTTACATTCGCTATTCCTTGAATCAGGCAAAAGTAACTTACCTGCACTTAGTCTCACAAACCATGAGGAGCCAACCCGTTCCTCTTCATTGTCATGTCTCATACTATCCCCTACCCACTTCCAACCTAGTTTAAAGCCCTATCTATCAACCCTGCCAGCTCATGAGACATTACCCTTTTACCCTTGTAAGTCAGTTGTTTCCCATTATATGCCAACAGACCAGGAGAAGAATAAATCCTCCCATGATCAAAGAATCTGAAGTTCCAATGGTGACACCAGCATTACAGCCATATATTAAGAGAATGGATCCTCCTATTCCTATCAATATTTTCTTCAGCAACCGTGGGAAGTGAGGAAAATATTACCTAGTAACAGCAGACAAATATATATAAATATAGATAAAGAGCCAGCACCAAGATCCAAACCTCCCTTCTGGTTGCTGTTACCGTAGTAATGGTAAACATGGGACAGGGGGGGTGGGGAAGCTGGATCCTGGAAGCTGGACTCAGAAGTGAGAAGCAGCAAAGCTGAGCCCAAAGCAGAGTTGCAAGAAGAGTGTGCAGAGGGAACTGCTCCTTAAATTTATACTGAGCATGACATGTATGAAATGGAATACTCAGTTGGTCAGTTTGGGGTCACCTGTCTTGCCTGTTCCTTCCCTATAGGTGTAGGCTCTCACCCTGCACCCCCCTGATTTCCCAGTGGAATCACAAAGGGTTTACATTCCAGTCTTTAGCTGTAACCCAAACATTTAAGCCTAAGCTATTAGAAGCTGGCAAGGTTTTGAAAACCTACTGCCAGCTTTCAGAGAAATGCAATCGCTTTTAAAGGAACCTTGGCTAGAAGCAATACCACCTTAGCAGAAGCAATTCTGCTCCAGCCTGAACTCGGACAGCAGTGTAGGAAAGGAAGCACAAAAATGTTTGTTGCTCAGCTTGCCAGGGCGGTTGGGGTACCATCATCCAATAAAGCATTTAGACTATAAATTATGGTCTGTAGTTTTAAAGTGGTTGCACTTTCATGGATCCCTCTCCTCCCTGTCTTTTTTTCTTTAGCTGAATCCAGCCTGTGCTTCATCAAGTGGTCTCAGGTATATGCATTTAAAGCTTAATTTTCTTTGTGGATAATTGGAAGCACATTGTTTCTGCTAATAATTCTCAAGGCTGATACTGCCTCTGTTCTGTTTCTGTCTTTGTCTCACCTTTCCTCATGATAGACCATACAAAATTAGCCACAAAATTAACCAGGTGAGCATCTATTTGTATATGTGTGTGCTCAATTTACTTTTAGCATCATGTTTTTATTGTTAGACATGTTGATTCATTCTTGTCATCAACAAATTACATCTGCTGACTGAGAGAGGTTTCTTTCTGCAAGTTCTGGTGTCACAAGAAGTTTTTACTAACATCTTCTTTACCCTACAATCTTTAATATACCTGCTGGAGATACATGTAGGAATTACTCTGTTTCCCATCTGTTGCATTCATGGATTGCACCTGAGGAAGCAGAAGATTTAGCTCCCCAGTGATGTGGGTCACATTCCTGTTCAGGTGGATCTACAGAGCCAGGTGCAGGTCAATCAGCAGATCACCCATTAGCACCTCCAACCCTTCATTGGTTTCTCTGGAGTTAACAGAGGTTGATGGGTTATGATTCCTTTTAGCTCTGAGGTTCCTCTGTGCTACATTGTTTGGGTATCTGCAGCTAGGCTAGCCTTGCAGTTTTGTTCTGCAAGGAGAGGTTAAGTGCCATGTAACTAGCTCTGCTGAACCTAACGTCACTGAGAAAGTCTGGAGCTATGCAGCAAAGGAAACAAGCTTCAGACTGTCTTCTCCCCCTAATTAACTTAGGGAGAAGAAAACAAGAAACAGTAATGAAGCAGAAGAACAATTAGGCTGCTTCTGGAGAACTAGCGCTTCTCTGGTCTGCAAGGAGCACTGCACATCCCTCAGAGAGTGAAGAAGCCTGCCCTGCTGATGAGCTCTGGTCTGCTCTGCAATAGGTGAGCTTCCAGTGTGCTTTACAGGTAAGATGTGGATTCTATGCATGCAAATACAATACGTTGAATGAGGTTGTTTAACTTGTTAAATACATTCATGGTCTTTAGCCAGTTCAGTGTGTCCGCACTATGTGAAAGCAGTTAAGAAGTTTCTCAGAAGTTTAATTGAACCATGGGAATGCTTAGCAGTTACTAAACGTTCCCTACTTATGCTGAGTTTTTGCCTGTCACCTCAGTGCTTGGTATTTGCTTGGTGGATTGCTAAGGAGTGATGCTTTCTTTCTAGGTTACTCTCTTCTACAGGCACAGTCTGAAAATCACTTGAGGTCTCCTGTGGCCCCTGGTGCCGTAACTGTGCCGACAGCAGAGGGAGCATTAAACTCATTGCCCACGGGAAAGTGTGGGGAGTGAAACCCATGTTTCTATAATCCTTGGATGGGTAGGATGAGCTCATTAGCCTTCTGGCAGTCATCCTAGGAGAAGGACAACTGATTCCAAACCCGGGCAGATGGAGCTCATTTAGCCCTGGAAGGCCTTCCATCTAAGAGAAGGACACTCTAATAAAACCTCCATCCTAAGGACTTGGCTGCCAGCGTCCAAGCTTGCTAGGCCCTGGCAGATGAACCTTAGGACTAAAGGGTGGGTCCAGCTCTGCACATGCTGTGTCTCTCCTAAAAAAAATCCATAGTGCAGGCTCGAGGGTGCTATCCACTATCCTCTTTTTATCAGCGCGCTTGGAAAAGGCGCTGAGGAGGAGCGGGGGCGGAGCCCTCCCTGGAGCTTCATTTGCGAAGCCTAGCCATACATACTCTCTTCTAAGTTGTGAACCTACTAAAAAAATTCTGGGTTTTTTTTATTAGCAAAGGGATGTAATGCTCTAGCTAACCTGTTGCAATATTCTTCTTTCTCTGCCACCTTTCTTTCCTGGCTGCCCCTAAAAGCCCAGTTTGAATGGCGTGCTTAGGGGAAAGTAAAGCTGGAGAGTTCCTGGAGTCAGCATTCCATAGTAATCCAGCATGCTCTGGGAGGTGGGTTGGAGTAACTCTGGTACAGGACCTAAACTCACAGCTGTAGGAGGGATTGTTATTGAGGAATATCTGAATTTTGCGTACAAAATCCATAAATGCCAACTGAGATGGATTTTGCCAGCGTTGGCTGAATTTTTTATAAAGCAAGTTTTTTAAACTCACTAGAAATATGCTTTTGGAGAAGTGGGATCTTGTTGTCACTAGGCTGTAATTCTTCACAGTTCCTTAAGAATTTCCATGATGCTTTTCCTTGTTCTTCCCCACATTGTCATGGCTATTTGCTGCAGTGATTGAGTTTTCACAACTGACAGAACAATGTCAGGACGCGAAGACAGTGTCAAGGCAAATATAGAAAGGTGACAGTGTGAAAGAGGCAAAGAGAAAAGAGTTGTCAGTACTCAGAGTGCTCTGCAGAGAAAATATTTCAGTGATAAAATCATTGTCAGTATGCACTGATCAAGAGAGGCTAAGGAAGAGATATATAAGGTACTGAACTATGAGCATGTCTACATAGCAACTTGGAGTTAAAGGAGGACTGAACAACAGTCATTTGCAGGGATACTTTTCCTCCCTAACTCTTGTTAGATATATACCAACAGGGCACCATTCTGATTCTTGCTCTGTACAGGAGTACTTCTGCCCTGCTAAAGGTCTGTGCAGGGTGAGATGTTGCCTTTAGAGCAGTTTTCAGGATTTAAAATTCAGCAGCAGTCTTTCAACAAGTTTGTGAATTTTCTTTTTGTGCATGTGTGCTATGTTTTCCTTGTCAGCCTTAGTGGTGGGGAGAATGGAGGAGTTTCTTACTATTTCCACCTTTTCTAATAATGGAGTCTGAAGCTCTTTTCTATATATCACCTTTACCTATCATCATGTATTTTATTTTCAGGAAGTAGGTTGAATAGTTAACAGATTTTCAGACTTGTTGCCTATGAAACAACTGAAAACAACCACAGAAATGTTTGCTAGTCTGTTGTTATCCTGCCTCTGAATTATGTCTATTTACAATTCATGACAGCATTCAATCTAAA
Organism: Bucco capensis; assembly: GCA_013396975.1. NCBI lineage: Eukaryota > Metazoa > Chordata > Aves > Piciformes > Bucconidae > Bucco > Bucco capensis. The sequence goes on from VWZO01013578.1 coordinate 16,920, forward strand.
AGCATCCAACTTGGGTGATTTTTAGATAAACAGCAAGTTCTCTCCATAGCTGCAGCAATGCTCTGAGTAAGCTGTTTAAACTGATTGTAGTTTAGGTTATATGTTGCTGGAGGCTGACTTTTCCCCCTTGCACAACTAAGTGGTGTTAACTTGAAAATTGTGTGCCACTTTGAATCCAGCATCAGCTGAAGAGAAGTTGGCTTCTTGCCTGGGGCTCAGATGCCTCCTTCCATTAGTGTTCATACCTGAGCCATTCTCTGCCTCTAGTAATCACCGAATCTCACCAGTCCTCCCAGAGGAAACTCTCTATGGGATGGCAAGTTAGTGACCACAAAGGCTGTATTGATCCTTTCAGAAAAGGTGGTTAAGAGTTATCACATAAAAGAAGCATTAGGCAAAGGAAATCCTTACATTTAGCAGTGGAAATCACAGATAGAGGGACTGCCGACATTTGTTGTGAGAATGAGTAAACATTTAATTGTTTTATTGTTAAAAACAAGATAATACTTGCCATAATACAGATCTATCAAGCTTGGAAAAAAAGATCTGCAAAAGCATGTCCCCTTTCACAATATATATGTGTGTGTGTGTACACATTTACAAGTGTGTATAATGTATGAAGTGAGAAACAAGATCTGAGTGATTTGAACAGGAAGAGAAAGAGCCCAAAACCGAGCCTGTTCCTCCACACTTGCATGACAGCTGGCTTCATGTGAAGTCTCTGAGAGTCTACACTGATGTCTAAAGTTAAAGTGGATGTACAAGTGTAAGTGCTAGGAAGACAAATGAGTTTTACGAGGTGAAATGCTAGACCGACCTTGAAGGTGAAAGCAAAGCCCTTTCTATTAGCACAGAAAAATGTTAGGTTCCAGGACTTCATTTCAGAAGCAGAAATAATTAGAGAAGATTAACAGAAATGAGGCATGTAATAGCTGGAGTAGGGCACAATTGCAGTATGAAAGGCTGAATTGCTGGACCTCTCATTGAGGTCAAGGTCTTACAAACACTGGGAATTTTTTAAAGGCAAGTGACAAGTTTTGCAGATGTTCTGTGGCAGCTGAATATTCATTGTAACATTCAACCTCTGCTCTGCACATAGGAGTTCCCCCTATGGTAAGATTGTTTTCAGTCTTGATGTCAGAACAAATTTCTGAGCTTGGGGTCTTACTCAGGACCATGTTCACATTCCTAGTGCTCTGCAGGGGATTCCGAAGAGATAGTCGCCAAGTCTGCACTAGAGTGGTAACACAGTGGAGACTTAAGTTTGGGTTTTTTTTTAATGAAGCTAGTAACTGATTTTTCTGCCTTTTTTTTTTTATAATGGAGTCTGAAATACACTTTCAATCTTTTTTTCCTCATACTTTCCACTTCCCTATTTTTCCTGTCACTAACCAACTTCCCACAAACTCTAATGATCTTTTTATTACTGGAAGGTAATAAATGTTCCAGAATTGGCTGAATAGCACTTCTAATATACTCCCTGAAAAGACTGCTTTACCAGCACTGTAGTAATGGGCTCAAATGAACTGGAAATGGTTCACATAATGGTTCTGCCTGGAATAGACAGGGTTGGAAGAGAATTCTGGAGGTTATCTAGTCCAACCCACTTAGTTAAAACTGCACAAACCAGAACAGAAAACTCAGCACCTCTTACCTGTGATACGTCTCCTTCTCAGAACTTTCCATAATGTAGTAGTAGAAGTTGAGAGATGTTTACTTTTTTGAAATAAAATGTTCTTTGGAAGCAGCCTTTTGAACATGAAAATGGCAATTGATTTTATTCACTTTACTCTTCTTGCACCACTTCATGATCTCCAGAGTGAGTAGATGTTAGACTAAATTGAATCAGACATTTAAGACACGCTCAAGAGAGAACAGAGCAGATAGTTCTTGTTACATCAAGTAGAAGGCCTTTTACATGGACTGAGGCTTGTAAAATGTTCAGTACCATTACCAGTGAGTAAAGAGTTACACATGTCAGCTGTGTTTGATGTGAGAGAAGGGATGGATTTAGCAAGGAAGTCTGAATTGGCAGATCCTACAAAATGTTGGCCAGATATTTCCTTTTTGCTGTTGCATTGTAGAGGCACCTGCTTTCTGCTGTCATAATATACACAGCTCCAAATAAATACACTGATAGTGAGTGATCTAAGAGGCTTGGATTATCATTCCCTCAAACACATTTTTTGTATTTCCCTACACTTTAAGGTAGGAATATAAGTGGAGCTTTACTTTCAACATTCTTTTAACTTCTGGTTTTCAGATTGAATAGGGACAGGAAGGCCCTGTAGGGCCTTACACACTTTTCATCCTAGTCAATAGCTCTGATCTAGTCTCTGATGCATCACTGTTATTCTCTGGCTTCTTCTCTCACTGGCATTGTGTATTTCTTTTATTATGTGGCCTGTTCACTTATCTTACAAGATTGGAGCCTTCTCTCTCTGTTCACCATCAGATTACTGTGGTATATTTAAAATTGCCTGTTTGTATTTAAGAGATGCACAGGAAAGTTGCCTGTATATATAAGAAGGCAAAGGTAGAAGGGTGCAGAAGGAATTCCTTTCACATGCTTTGGGCCAGCTCTAACCTAGGTGCCCTTTAACTGTGTTAGCACAGCACAGTGCCTGACCTGCCATGCTCTGCCTCCCAGCACCAGCTTGGGCTGAGCATGATGCTAACACAACTGCACCATTTCTGCACCAGAGGTGGCTGATGGCTGAGCAGTAGTGGCAAGGCAGTATGTCTTAGTTCAGAGACTCTCATGGGTTTCCTTTCCAGTTGTTAGGAGGCTGGTTGAGTTATACTGCAGACTTTTCACTGATAACCTGATTTGTTCTTTCAGCTGTGTGGACACTTGACTGTGTTCAGATTCATGGATTGTTAGCCTTAGCAGGAGCAGTACCACAGCTGCTTTTTAAGCACCTACAAATTGCCACAAAGCCTAGCAAAACACATCTGAAGTTACTGCTGCATATAGATGTCTTTTCAAGGCTAGATTATTACAGTGAGAGTTTTGGGTTCCTTGCTGTGAGTAATCTGTCAGTGCAGGCCTCCTAAATTGCAGTTGCTTGGGTTCTTGCAGACTGATGGCTGTCTACCCTTCGAAGTCCTTGCTTTGTCTTCCTGTCAAATGACATAGTTTTCAAAGTCCTCTCCCTCACATTGAAAGAAAGAAATGTCACAGTCAAATTTGGAACACAGAGCTAATGAAGTGCTTTGTGCCATCCTTGTCAGAAACTCCAATAAGGGCCCACAGGAATGTCAAGGGAGGAGTGTGACCAATGTATGCTCCCTTTAAGCTACTCCTACAGCTCCCCAGGTAGGCTGAACATAAACTGGAGCAGCTCTGGGCTTAACTACTGCAGAGAGCAGCCTAGGGTAGCCTCACCAAAGAGGAAAATAGTGAATACCTTGCAGAGATTGCCTGCAAAGGAAATGTGTGGCCATTGTGTCCCTAACTGAGTCCTTAGGTTGGGGTACACAGGTTAGTTTGTTTACCCACAGTCTGGATCTCAGTCGCTCTGGTTTAAGGGCATTTTGAAGGCATGTATCCTGCCTACAAACTCCCTGACTAATGCAATCAAAGATGCTTGGTCTGTCTCATTATTCAAGGAAAGGTTAAGGGAACAGGATTCCGGTACACTCAGCCTTGGGCAGACAAGAGCAAGCAGTAAAAAGATGCAGGGAGTCTCTTCCCCTCCAGCATCTACCCAGGCCACAGTTGCTCAAGCCTAGCACTTCCCAGCACTGAAAGATGCACCAGGCAAGTGCCCTGATCCTTAGCTGCTGGAGCCAGGATGCTGTGTAACAGGTTAGCAGCCCATGCCCCTTTTCTACCCACAGAAATATTTAGTCCTAGAAGCATTTTTCTTTCTGTCCCTGCTGATAAGATTGCAGGCAGGCAGAAGCTACCCTGACCCTGAAGTTGCAGCAGCACTGCTGCCTTGCTTTGTTCATGCCTGAAGAGGAATGTGTTTTGCTCATCCTGGAGGAGCCCTTTAGAGCTCCAGTGGCAGCTGTGTGGTGTGTGTCACTGCATATCAGGCTGCCTGCGGAGAAGCAGTGTCACTTGGAGTGTTTGTCAAAAAAACAGAAGCTATTTTCTGTTGACCCACTTTAGGGATGAATAAAATATAATCAATATAAAGCAAACATGAATCTCATTGGAAAAAGGTTTTATCTGGATTGGGGTTTTTTGCTATTTGCTTGCATGAGCATTTTCACATCTCGGTGTGAATGGCTGAGGAAACAAAAGTACAGTGACAGCTGGTGAAACATGTCAGTCTCTAAAACCACCCAATTTGTAGTATCAATCTATAAAATAATATCTAACTTTCATCTACTTGCAGTGTACTGTCTGTGACTCTAGAAAAGTCAGTTAGTTTTAAAGGCTTCCCTTAGAAAAGGTAAACATTGGGACTTCTTCTCTTTTGGGCCACCACAAAGAGCCAAGGGGACTAATCAAGGCTGCCTAGAGATTGAGGTATTTTCTTAATGCTGAGATGTGCATTAGAAAAAAATAAAAGTAGATGTATCCTTGAGAGGTCTTGGGCTGCACGTACCTCTAGGCACTTAGACTGCTGTTTCACTAACAGTTTTTAGAGGGAATGCACTGATTATTGGAAGCTAAGGAAACTGGACTAAGAATATTCTTCTAGTGCTTGGTAGCTGGCATGATATAGATGTATTTTTTAAACCTTAATATTTTATAAATACGTGATTTTTATTGTCATAAAAACAAAGATAAATTTCTCCTAGATGAAGCAGCAAAGTGAAGACTACTGCAACAATGTTAATTTGTTGTAGTGTGTCCAGAAAGGCCACTTAAACGTTTCCTAGGGATTTCCTGATTTTACTTGTGTTGGTACAGTAAGTTCCAGTCTTGCATTGCCTTTTTATATGGGGTAGGAAGCTGGCTATAAAATTTAGGTTTAGCAGACAATCTGTTTTCCATTCCTTTTCAGGTTTTTTGACTGTGCAAATTATACTGTTAATAATCTACTCAATTATATTTTCTTGCATTGTACTGCCAATATGTCAGATATACTGAACTTTCAAGTAAACAGTGCTTTGAATCCCAAATCTGGAAATGGAACTACATGATCTCTAGCAAAGGGTACTTCTACCTAATGATGAGTGCCTTCAATAGGTGTTTATTTAAAGCATAGGGTACCAAAGAATTAGGAGTAGGTACTTGATGTCTCAAAGAATGAGACATTTCTAACTGAAATTCAAGCAACTATTCTGTTGTTAATGCAATAGGGTTCAGGGCTGCCTTTGTTCTGAACAGCAGATGATCCCCACTTGTGGGGTGTGATGGAAGGGAGACATCTGCTTGCTCAGCCCAGGAGCTGCCCTGGAGCCTCAGTGCTGCCACAGCCCTTGGGGTAAGTAGGTACCTGTGCTTCTTTGGGGCCTCACCACCTGAGTTCTTCACAGATCACCCTTAAGCCCTTTCTTGCAGGGCACATCTTTCTAAATGTCTTCCTATTTTTGCTGTCCCTTACCACCATTTTTCTAGTTGCCTCTCTCTTGCACACAGCAGCACTCAAAGCTGAACCGTTCAGCCAGTACTGGACAGTGGACTGATTCCTCTGTCTTACATGACATGTCTTTTTCTTGTCAACAGCAAAATATTTGCCTTCCCATATAGCTAGCTCTTCAAGAGGGAAATAGTTAATTTGGCCATCCAGACTTGAGCATTCTCTAAATAGTCCTATTTTTTTTCATAGAATCATAGCATGTCCTGAGCTGGAAGAGACCCAAACAAACAACACAGGCTTATAGAGATTGGTCAGTGTCCTTACGACAGGATTCCCTTTCTGTTCCTTAACTGTGACTACATTACTCAGTGTTTTATCCTGTATTGCCAAAATCAATGTCATTTGAGGGTTAAATTTTTGAAGCAGCATAATACAGACTCATGATGTTTAACCTCCAGAGGTTCTCAGTGTCAGTAGTTCCCACCTTACCCAGCAGAGGGGTTGTCTATCATTTGCTAGTCTGCTATTGGAATAGTAGGTGTAGCACCTTAAAGATGCTTTGTGAGAATTTGAGCTGTAAGGCTCTAATAGAGTTGTGGTTGGGATGTCCTTAATGTCACTGTAAGTGACACTCTATTAGAGGTGTGCAAATGGAGCCACCTTGTAGAAGTTACTTCCTACTTTAAAAATTGTAGGGTTACTAGTTTACATTCTCAGAATTTCACTTGATGCCAGAGGTGATGTTGTGGCTAGGCTTCGCGAACAAAGCTCCAGGGAGGGCTCCATCCATGCTCCTCCTCAGCGCCTTTTCCAAGCGCGCTGATAAAAAGAGGATAGTGGATAGCACCCTCGAGCCTGCACTATTGATTTTTTTAGGTGAGACACAGCATGTGCAGAGCTGGACCCACCCTTTAGTCCTAAGGTTCATCTGCCAAGGCCTAGCAAGCTTGGATGCTGGCAGCAAGGTCCTTAGGACAGAGGTTTAACCTCTTAGCTGGAAGGCCTTACAGGGCTAAACGAGCTCCATCTGCCCGGGTTTGGAATCAGAGTTGTCCTTCTCCTAGGATGACTGCCAGAAGGCTAATGAGCTCATCCTACCCATCCAAGGATTCTAGGAACATGGGTATCACTCCCCACACTTTCCCGTGGGCAATGAGTTTAATGCTCCCTCTGCTGTTGGCACAGTTATTGCACCAGGGGCCACAGGAGACCACAAGGGATTGTTAGACTGTGCCTAAGAGGTGATGTTATCCATAACAAAATATATCAGTGAAAAGGAAAATCAAACCCCAACACCCTTCCAATTGGCTCAAGAAGCCAATGCTTTAAAGTCACTCAAGATGATGGTAAACATCTGCAAAGGATTTAATTTTTGTGCAGTGTGTGACAGCTGGGCCATAGGGAAAGCTGCAGGGTTTCTGGGTTGCTTGCAGCTCTGACAGGAACACGCTAGCTCCACAGTGGGCTAATGAGGATCTGTTGAGTTCTCCAAACTGCTGTTAGCTCCTCAAATGCACATCCTAACAATGCTCTGCTGGAAAGTTCCTTGCATTGTTTGAATGTGGATGAGGGATGACCAGTACGGGCAAAACCACAGATCTCTGTAAGTAGAGCTTTATTTCTAATGCAGTAATTAAGATGTAATTAGAAGTTGTGTGAGTAATGGGAATAGCAGCAGGAAATGAGAACATCTTGTCCACAGGGAACAATTCCATAGTGTCACCATCTCAGAGGGATGGAAAAGGGGTGTAAGTAAGGCTTGGATATTTTACTCACATTAAAAGCAAAATCCCCATTCTTAATTTATGAATAGTTGGGGGAATTATTATGGAGTAAATGTTAATTTTTTTTTTCAGCTCCACTGAAAGATAATGAATTTGTACAGGCGTTGCACCTGACAGCATCACCTATCAGTTGGGACTCCAATAGACTAAGCTAATCACAAATGATCTTTTCAAAAGCATTTTATACAACTGAAATAATTTATTAGACACTGTTTGTGGGAAGGCTGTGATTTACAGGGTGAGATCTATGTTGCTGTACAGTTTGATGTTACATTGTTACTAGTGATAATAAAGGTAAAATACCACTTTTACCTGAGGATTCAGTGGGAACCACAAGCAGCAGGACTATAATTCTACTACCTTATTCTTCAGCTTTCTAGAAGATTCATGTGCAGCCAGAAGGCTTTGTAAAAGTTTACCAGCTAATTAAAGAATATTAACTCATTATATTCTGAAGTACACAAGCTATTTTACAAATAAGAGAGCACACAATTATTCTTACAATGAACAACTTTGTGTTTCGTTTTAGTTCAACTTATTCATTTTATGCTATATTAGAATATTTTGTTTTCGTGTAGCAATGTTCCTGAACAATGCTTTAATTTCATCTTAACTGTTACTGAAAAGACTTATTATCTAGGACACTTGTTGATTTATGTACACCTCCATTCATCTCAGGAAATGGATGAGCTGAAAGAAAAGTGTTTCTAGGAAGACTTGGCTTCTAAATACTATTTATTTCCCAAGTTATTTAGAATAAATAATTATAAGGAAAACCTTAAGCAGGACCTAAGATTATAATCCTTCAGGGGAAGACAAGTCTTGTAAATTGATTTTAAAAATACAATGGCTCATATAACTTTTAAATATCAGAAACCAACTCTGTTCTATTTTATCCTCAGCTGTCCTATCTTGGTCTTTCTCAGCTTTAATTTTAAGTAAGGAAGTAATCACAGGCAATTTTTCTGCTCCTATTTCTGTTTTATCTGTTCAGAGTGAAGTGTTTATTAACAGAAACTGTTAGTCATTTCAAATGATGTACTAACTTTCTTGAGAGAAAATACCTACCAAGATCACTTAAAAACATTGCATGGGTAGATACAGATATAGTTCTGAGCTTGATTCTGGCTCCTGCTGTTGCTGTTCCATCCTGATCCAGCAGTGTGTGTCACATCAGACACAAATCAACCTGAGAAGCAGAGACCTCTAAGGCTGAAAAGCATCTTGCATGAGACTGGTCATGTGGCCACACCCCAGACAAAACTCATGCCACATCTGAAATGTCATCCCAACCAGTTGTGTGGAGGAAAAAGCACAAAATGACATAAAACTACTTTTCCTTACTTTGGCATCCTGCACTGAGCGGAGCTGCCCCAAGATCAAAGCAAAAACTTGTCTAGATCTTTTTTTTAGCTAATTCTTGTGTGGACTTCTCTCTTGTTTACGTTCTGGGAATGTTTTCTTTGTGCATGGTGTTTTTAATGTGACCTTTTTAATTTTATAAGCACTTAATTTTTTATTTCCCTTTCCCAAAGCTTTTATATTTGATTTGAATTTGCCTGCCTTGTGTACAAATGAAATTTTCTTAACTAACATCGTTCCTGTTACTTTCTTTTCATTAGATAGCACACTCTGTCTCAGTCTTTCTGGTTGTTCATCCTACAGGATACGACTTTATAAAATTCTTTTTGAAAGTGGAAGATCCAATTTCTTTTTTTTTTTTTTTTCAGGACATGTCCTATTTTGACTTAATTTACAAGGGAACACTTTGGCTACTGGTTCACATCAGTACATTCCCAAGGATGTATTTTTTTCCTATATCATAAAGTTTGGGTTTTTTCTCCTTTTTTCCATTTTTTCTTAGAATTTTTTTCTGTTTTTCTTTTCTTTTTTTGTGCATCTGTTTGCTTTTCAGTCTTTATGTTGGGCTGCAAACTAAGTAACAATGTGAGTGATGCAACAACAGAAGGTGACCCAGATTACACTGCACTCTACACTGATGCCAAGTCTCCCTGTTCAGTGGCAGCTGCTCAGAGCTTTGTCTTACTGCAATTCACATCCAAACAACACAAACCCATGAGCCTTCTCAGACAGACACACATCCTGCCTCTCTTCTTTTTAAACATGTTCAAGGGCTACTGCTTTTCATACATGTTAGCCTACCCAGCTGAGGCCATTTAGTCTCCTTGGCTTGTGTTTATTCTCAGCGATCTGACACAATTATCAAGGAAACCCTCTGTGACTGCCAATATTTCACATACTTCTGTTTATGTGGAAGCTTACAGAGCACATTTTATCCATAAACCTTGATACTCCCTCCTAATGGAGCTGTTCAGAACACCAAATCTACCACACTGATTTATCTCGAGGTTGTAATTAAAAAGGCATATATAGTAAAGCAATGAGCTTCTAAAATATGTAACATGAACAGCTTTAGCAAAAGATAAATTAGTCTAGATTTTAATCAGATGCATTAAAATTTACTGGATGAATGGTATCAAAATGCAAATTTCAAAGTGCAGGTATAGTTTAAATAGTACATTTTGTTGCCGTACTTTCAACATGTGAGGCAAGGCATTAGAAATCCTTTCATCCCTCATTAAAAAAAAAAAAAGTTTAAGCATGGAGATCAGGGACCAAATCTTTCTGGCATGTCCATCAAATTTTTAAAGCCTTCTTGACAACACAAGCTTCCTGCTAGAAGTGCATCTCTAGTCATCTACCCAGAGGACATGTCAGAACAATAAGAAAAAGTGCAAATCTTACTTTTTAAGTGGATGAGCAGCAAAAAGCTGAGGTAGAAGAAGAGTAGAGAGTTAATTCTTGAATGAGCCATACTCATCTTGATAGGACATTCTCTGCCGAGTTGTCTGTTCTCCAAAGGACTGTTGTTGATCCTCACTGCTTTGTCCTCATCTCTGAAGCTAAGGCAATACCCAAGGCACTCAGTTCCCTACAAGCCATCTCTGCCTGTACCCCTCATCAGCCTGCTTTCTGCAAACCTGCAGATTTGGATTCCAAAGGCAGTCGTGTTTTCCCTCGGCAGGTCTGAGTGATTCTTCAAACCTGGTGCAGATTTGTCTGGGAGCCGGACTGGAGTCTTGCTGCTACAGAGCTGTGGTGCATGGTGTGCTCTGCCTGGCTGGCACCACAGAGCTCTTTAATCCTTCACAATACATCACTCATTATCCTCTACTAAACCTCTGCTACATCACACCCCGGAGTCACAGTGTAAACACTTGGTGCTTTCTTCCATTAAGTCAGCTAGCAAACACTTTCTGCTTACTGCACTTTATCTTGCCTTGCTAGCACACGAAGTAAAAAGATGAAAGATCCCCATTCTCAGGGGTTTTTTTGCAGTTAGATATTAGCCTGTTCTCTTTTTTTGGTTTTATTGTTTATACTGGATTTAAATGCTTTTTCCATTAAAAGCATAATAATTTGGAGCTGGCACAGGCTGTTTGAGCTCTGAGTTATGTTGTAATTTTGGGCTGCTCACAGAGGAACCAGTCATCTACAGCTTCAGGAGATGACACAAGATTGAGAAGAAAAGGGTAACTATAAAGCTAAATATAATTAAATGACATGTTGCATTTTTCAGCTTGTTCTTTAAGCAATTCGCTTTGTTTTATATGCACATTTCATAATAGTTTGGATGTTTTCCTCTCCTTGCCAACTGTCTGTTTAGTTTCTGTTTGAAGTTGTCTAGTAAAATATAGAAGCATTACAACATGAACGTGACAATGTTAGTCTGCTGTCTGGTAATTCTTCTGTTGGGCTCAGTGCTGATCACTTGCTTGAAGTGCATGGTTATTTAAATTTGTTACTATACAACTTAGAAGAAAAACAATTTTCATTATAATTTTGAATATTTTTTAAATTGTTTTTGTGGAAATAGTCTCTATTAATAGGAATTTGATGCATTTTCTTGTGCTAGTTATAACTGCTGATTGCATTAGTTTAGCCTCTACTAGGGAAACACTAATCTAGAAGTTTAAGGAAGAAAGCCATATAATAAGTGTATGGATAAATCATAGCTCTTTTGGAAGTTATTAAAATGTGATTGCTTTCAGCATAGCCAGAAAAGCTGCTGCTTCATCCTGTTTGAGAAATGCAGAGCTTGGTTTCAATGCCTTCTTTAAATCCTCCTTCCTGAGCACATCCCAGAATTTAATGAGGAGGAAGCTAAATTATCACTGCTCCAGTTCCTTGAAGTTGCCTGCAAGGAGAGGGCAGCACTCGTACTTCAGGAGCACTACTTGTACACAGTGAAATGTGGCATCTAATTGGAATTTCCATACTTTCTCAGCACAGCTTAACTCTGATGCGGTTCTGCACTCATACAAGTCACAGGCTGTGCCATTTTTCCCAGGAGAAAAGGCTTTACGTTACCATTTTCCTCCATGTGCTGCCCTTTTCTGTTCTGTTTGCTGCTTTGCAATAATTAGTGCAGTGTGCTATAAGACTACACCAGTGTCATGTATTTTAAAATATTTTACTGTAACTCTAGCCAACAAACTTCATTATCTAATATCTTTTATTGCCTGATATAAATGCTGTTGTCAGCATTCAGATGAAAGCATCACTAATTGTGCATCCTCTGCTTCTCGCTACTAGGCATGTTTTCTTGTTGTCCAACGCTGCTCCAATTTAAAGTGCAGTTTTTATTGACACCATCCTGTGCCTTCTAGGTCAAGCACATTTCCAGGTGCTTTTCTTAAGGAATTGGTACTTCTTTTCTAGTTTGTAAAATGTTATAGCATGTTATTCTAAACCACAAAATGAACAGAAATTAGAATAGTTTAAAAATGCACATTAAGTGTAAAATTCCCGTGCAAGTGGAAGATGTGAGTTTACAAAATGCTTTTTTTCCTGACTAACCTGAAGCTTTTATTAAATCCTTTTTCTTCACTGGCAAAACACTGGTAATTAGTCAGGAGGCAGCAGCTGATTCCATGGGAGAGTGGAAGAGTGACTGATACAAAGATAATATTTCCTAGAGACATTTCGGATGTGCAAAAAAACCTCAGTAGGACAAGGTCCTGGGCAACCTGCACAAACTCATCTTGCTTCAAGCAGGTAGTTGGACTGGAGACCTCCAGAAGTCCCTCCCTACCCATATGACCCTGTGGTTCTCTGAATATAGCACTAGATTTTCTGCACTCTGGTCTAACATCATGGTTTGGACATTAAAATACATTCTGAAGTATTGACTGACAACTCGGGAAAATGGAGTTTGCTGGAAAAATGGACCTAAGCAGATCATCTTCCTGCTTGTGGTACTTGTAGCCTTTTGACAAAACAGCTCATAGACAGCTTTTTCTTTTTAAGTTTGCAGCTGTTTGGGTAAGTATGAAAAGAAAACCAACAGACAATGGACAAAGCAATGTGAATAAGGGCTGGCTTGAAAGGTCTTGTGGATAGAGAGCTGAATTGTAACAGGAAATTGTTTACCTCATTAACAGAACAGCTACAGATCTGTTTGCATTTTAATTAGGCATCTTGCAAAAAGAACAACTGTGTGCATTGATTTCCCACAAAGCCTACAAAGTTAAATGCCTATCAGAGACAACTGGATAAATATTTTATGACTATATTTAACTTCTTGACCAAAAGGGTGTGTAACCAGCACCATGTTCTCTAAGGCTGCCTTCCTTGTGGAAACGGACCTCACTAAGAGCAGCAATATCAATGTTAAGGCGTGATAGTTCGTGGGCAATTAGGGCAGACTGACGCTCAGAACGACCACTATTCGCAGAGTCAAGCATAGTTCTGATATTCCAACAGGCAAGAGTTAGCTTATGGACACCTTTAAAGGCAGGTGTATGCCTTTGTCTCTTAAGCTTTGTGTAACCGCATTAAAGGAAGATGCCCGTTGGCCGCGGTTAACCAACCAGGTGAAAAGGGAGATGAGCTTTGGTTAGGCCACCTTTTCTAGGCCCTTCTNGCTGTTTAGACCTGTCTGGCGTGGGAAACCCTAC
>VWZO01013579.1:0-22677 GCA_013396975.1 Bucco capensis
GATTCTAGGATTCAGGTAGATTTGCCTGGCCACGTGGAACATCAACAGATGACAGCGAGGTGTGAAGCAACCTGAGAGCTAATTTATTGTCATGATCTGGTATTGAATACATTTACAGCAGACCAGGAGATGTCAGATTTAAGGACAGAACCCTGGCAGGCAGCTTGACATATATATTGTGACAATCATCACTCAAAAGCCTGCAAGACATCTGCTCTGCCAGAAGTGGTGGCAAGGCTCTTACAGATGGGTCAGTGGACAGCAGGGATGGACAAACACAATGACCATGAGGGAATGACAGCTTCCCTTTTCCACTCCTTAAAAACTAGCAAAATGACCTTTAAAATAGTGGACCACCAGCTTAAAGAGCAGACAAGAAACCTTTGGGAAAAGCCAGCTGGCCTCTGGCAACAGGGACTCATCATGTGTTGCCCACTAAGCTGTCAAGTTAAGGACTTGTCCTGCTATCACTCAGTCCTCAGAAGGTCAATGACTGGATTTGCTTATCACCCAGAGGCACTTTACTCTGCTCAATTGGCACTGGTGACAGGGTGGATTGATGACCTCCCATCAGAGCCTTTCATGGAGAGCCCAGGAAGGACACAAGGCTTGCCCTCACCATCCACTGTCTTCTCCAGTGGAACAGGAGACACAAGGAAGGACTCACTCTTGGGGAATGGATAGAGTATTGTCACTAATGTCAAGGTGACCCACAGTGAAAGGAGAGTAGGGGAACAGCCTCAGACTTGTCTATTCATATCCCCATCCTTGGAGGATGCTGTCCTGCCTGGAGATGAGGTGTGTTGCCTTATCCTGGTTCTATAACACTGTGATAAGAGTGAGGCAGCATCAGATAGTATTGATTCCTTTTAGGTAGCACTTTCCTTGCTTCAAGGCTCAAGTGCCTCCATGTAGCACTCCATTGTGGAGCACAGATGGGTTAAAGTGTCCTCTAAAGTGACTGAGACCATGGTTCCAGACCTGGTGCCTTTCTCAAGCAACACTGGGGCCAGAAGACATCAGAGCAACATCTCTGAACCTGACTTTCCCACTTGCATTCCCTGTCATGTTGAAGGACAGCCTCCTCTGGAGGCTTCTCCAAAGAAGGCCTCCTTTTATTGGTGATCATTGAAACACACCAGATGTTACCTTACAGCTCCCTATTGGCTCTGATCTCCTTTCTTCTTTGATCCCAACCCCAGTTAAAAGAAACCCCATCTTTACCTCCTCTTTCTAACCTCTTTTTCCTTCCTTGAGGCTCATGTCCAATGGCATATTCCTGCCTCCTAGCGTGGTAGGAAGAAAACAAGCCATGAGTCCTCCCAGGGCTGGGAGCAGGTTTCTGGGGTGAGGATTTGGTGAGAGCCTTTCTGTACTGTGACATCCCCAGGGCAGGCAATTCAAACAGTTTAAAATGCTCATTACCCCTCAAAGAGTCAAACTTCTTCTTTCTGCCTGAAGACCTCCCTTGTTTTTACAAACATCTTCATTTTCACATCCTCAAAACCATTTGTTTGTTAGGTAGGGCTGGTGGGGCTGTAACTTTTACCCATTTTGCCAAGAGTTCCCCAGACCTAGAGGGACTCATGGAGAAATCCCACAGGAATTCACCTCTTCTAGGTATCTCCTTGCTTGCACAGCCACTTCTTTGTGCATGAACCCTGATGGCTCAAGCTCACAGCACACATGTGGTGCGAGTGACCAGGATCCACCATCTGTATTGGCAAACTGCCCCAAAACCAAAGAGAAAGTCTTGCTTTGAGCAAACAGAAATGTTCAGGACATACCAGACTTCATGTTGGAAATCAGAGCCATACTCTTGAAGAAGTCTGGCCCTTTGTTCAGATGCCCTTTGGAGACCTCCTGCAAATACCTCACTTGGCCTTCCAGATGCTAGAAATTAATTGGAGTTTTTTAATTCTCTGCCACAAATCCTTAATTTTTGGAATGTGCACATTTCCTGTGCGGTCCCTGGCTCCTCCAGACTTACAAATAGATGTGAAGTTGCAACAGAGCTTGATAACAAAAGTTGGAGGGCAAACCAACAGCTTTGCAAAGCCTGCTCTAGATAATTTATCCTAGGCTGGCGAATAGCCACCAAACTCCATGGTGGGGAAAGAGGCTGCTTTTGATTTAGCTGATGTTTAGGTGTGAATGAGAAGGAGAGATATGTGATTAATCACTGGCAGCAGGGAGATGGGATGATTTTGATTCCTCCTTGACAAGTTTTCGAGGAATGCTGAACTCGAGGAGGAGCGCATGGCGGGCCCAGCTGTTCAAACAGCCTGATTAATGCAGCTGATTCCATGTGAAAAACAACACTGCCTCTCACTCTCAAATTGCAAATCATTTTCAATAGATTGGGGAAGGGCCAGCTGCCTTTTATGAATTGCCTTGGAGGTGATGAATCAGGCTTGTCTACAGAGACCCACACAGCAGAGCACATTCCTGAGGACATACGCGATGATGGAGCGCTCGCTCGGCTGCTCGGCTCAGCAAGGGTGGCTTTCCTGGAGATGCTGCCATTTATGCACATAAGGCAGGGATGAAGCTCTGGAGCACACAGGTTCTGATGACTCTTCTCACAGAGTCACAGAATTGTCAGGGTTGGAAGGGACCTTAAAGATCATCTAGCTCCAACACCCCTGCCAAGGGCCAGGACACCTCCTACTAGAGCAGCTTGCTCCCAGCCCCAGCCAGCCTGGCCTGAAAAACTTTTAGGGTTGGGGCTTCCACCACCTCTCTGGGCAACCTGTTCTAGTGTCTCACCACCCTCCTGGGGAAGAACTTCTGCCTAACAGCCAACCTAAATCTCTCCTCCTCAAGCTCGTGTCCATTCCCCCTAGTCCTAGCACTGACAAGTCCTTCCCCAGCCTCTTGTAGCCCCTGCAGATCCTGGAAGGCCACAAGAAGGTCTCCTCAGAGCCTTCGCTTTTCCAGACTGAATAATCCCAACTCTCTCAGCTTGTCCTCATAGGAGATGTGCTCCAGCCCTCTGATCATCCTTGTGGCCCTTCTCTGGACATCTTCCAGCACATCCATATCTTCCCAACCCTGCTCTGAGAGGCTAGCAAGAGTGCAACACGTGCAGATGGAGCCGGCGCTTGTGTTTCGACCAAGCTAATAATATAACCTCCTCTCCCCACCCACGGATGCAGCTCCTTCACCTGCCAAACCACGGCTCTCTCAAAATACCAGCCAACTGAGAGAGGACCTGACACTCTATGATTTTCCTAAGACCACACAGGAAGCCTGTGGCCAAGCTGAAAATTGAGGCCCAAACTCCTGACTCCAGGATTGGGTCTTGGCCATGGGTTTGGGGCCACCCTGGGATCCCTTTCCCATGCAGTGCTGGGCCAATGTAGGCAGGGAGGCATGAGTTTGACTAAAGCACCTGGACTTCTTATCCCCATTTATTCTGCCCTAGTCAGTCCACAGCTGGAGTACTGGGTCCAATTCTGGGATCCCCAGTTCAAAAGAGACAAGGAACTCCTGCAGAGAGTCCAGCAGAAGCTCAAAGGTGCTGAGTGGACTGGAGCATGTGTGGCAGGAGGAAAGGCTGAGAGCCCTGGGGCTGCTGAGCCTGGAGAAGAGCAGAGCCAGAGGGGAGCTGCTCCATGCTGAGCCAGAACTAAAAGGCAGGGGGCAAGAGGCTGGGGCCACACTCTGCTCAGGGATGCTCAGTGGCAGGCCAAGGAGCAATGGGCACAAATTGGAACCCAGGAAGTTCCACCTAAACATGAGGAAAAAATTCTTTGCTGTAAGAAAAGAGTGGACTCTACTTCTCTGAAGAGATTCCAAACCTGCCTGGACACAATCCTGGCCAACCTGCTGTGGGTGACCCTGCTTCAGCAAGGGAGGTTGCACTAGATGATCTCCAGATGTCCCTTCCCAACCCCTACCAGCCTGTGATGCTGTGATTCAGGTGGGTGGTGGGATGTCCCTGCAGCAGGTGCTCAGTGGGACTTGTGCACCCCGAGGTGAGCATGCAGGGGACTCAGCTGCATGAAAAGCTCTGGCAAACCCCTGCTCTGCAGTCGAGGCCTTTGATTTATATTTTCTCCACCAGCTTGTCTGTTTTACTCATGCTGTTGACAAGGAGAAGGATATTTGATCCGTGCTGAGGGGCAGATGTTGAGCACCGCAGAGCAGTGCTTGCAGGAGGCAAGGCTGCTTCTCAGGTGTAAACCGTCTGATGGTCATAAAATGGCTTATGGAAGAGGGGGAGGTGGGAGGGAAAGAAATAGATTAATCTGCCTGGTGCTCACAGATGTGGAGAAATACCCTTGAAGCAGCTCCACTGGATGTTTGTCACCACAGCTGCCAATGGAGGGAGACTGACAGCCCAGCAGCAAGTGTGCAGACACCTCTCGACTCAACCGCATCCCGCAGGGCACCTCACAATACCAAGCAGTGACCCTGTGCTAACTGGTTGCAAATGTAACGTTTGAAATGCCTTGCAAATCTACATCTGAGCCAAGATTTCCACCCTGAGCCTGGTGGGGAGGCTCTGAAAGCTTATTGCAAGCACCTGTCTGGTCTTCAGAAGCATTGCTCTCCCACTGAGGTCAACAAGAGGAATTAGAGAGGCCAGTGGTTGCCTCTTTCTCTGCAAAACCATGATCATGATCCCAAAGTTTGCTCCCCAGGGAGCCTTGTCCTGACCCTTCATGTTTGATCCCAGCAGGAGAAGTCATGTGCATTGAGATGTGTCCCAGACACCTCACGTTGTTGGAGCACTTATGGGTCCAAGCAGCCTTCCTTAGGGGCACAGCAGCAGGCTGACCCTGGGAAAATACTGCTTTGTCCACCCTCTCCAGACCTTACAGGCTGTTGTTTCTCCAGAACAGCTGAGTGATAGTTAAAAAATGTTTGCCCTCTTTCCCCTCTCTCTGAAAGGAGTGGGAGTCTCTCTGGACCCATTTATATTGCTGGCTTGACTGATGTTAAGAGGAATATTCCCCTTCTTCTCCACAGGGGCCATGTTTTTCTCTGGGGAGATCTCTTAGGGCTATTTACTCATTTCACAGACGTCTCAGCCATTCCCCCCCTTGGTCAACCTGAGCTTCTTGCACATGGAGGATGTGCTCTCTGCTGTGTCTCGGGGTGATGTGACTCCCTTGCGTTCCTGCTCCAAACAACACATTTTCAGAGCACACTGTGTTTGTCTGAAAATACACCAGGAGGGCTGCTGCCCAATTTGGAAGTGACTTGAATTACAAAAAAAGCACAGCTGTCTTTAACAGCTCTCGAAGCTCAGGCAACTAGCCTGCAATTTATTGACTAGGATTAGATGCTTATTGTCTATGACACTTTAAATACCATTACATTGAAGTTTATACAAGAAAGTCCAAGTTTTCAAACTGGAATCTTAGCAATAACAGCTGGACCATTTGTTTATGTGATAGACAGAAAAGAATGACTTCTGTAATCTCTGTATTTTGGCTTCAGGATTTTCTATGACATGGGGAGAGAGAGAGAAACCTACCCCATCCCTGACTGAGGATTGTTAGGCTGAGCTGAACACCACCAGCTAATTTCTCCCTGATGTTAAGGCTGCAGCCAAAGCTGGGCTTGAGTTCTTCCCTCATCCCCTCACACCTGACAGAGAAGCACTTGAAACCTTCTAGCCCACCTCTGACAGGCAGGACTGAGTCTCCTGCCTCTCTCTCTCTCTCTCTCTCTTTCTTTCCCCCCCAGGCTGCTCACATTCCGCATTTGGTTTCTAGCATGAAAGACTTTGTTTTAAATCATAATAGTAACCAGGCTGTAATCACATTATAGCACACATGGAGAACTCTTAGCAAGTCATGTGCTTTGGATTTTGACATTCTGATTTATGGTGGTGTGCTCTCCAATTACACAGCTGCCATCTCCTTTTTCCACCAAGATGTTTCCCATTTTTCTATTACTCTGCTTCACCCTCTCTCTACGTCGCAGCAAATGAAAGCCACCAGGTGAAAGCAGCCCAAAGAGGACAAATGTTTCCATGTTCTGCATCAAAACCACCAGCAAATATTTTCTGCTCTGCTACAGGCCCATGTGGAGGGGGTGTGGATTCTGCACTGGGAGCCACTTGAAGCTCCAAAAAAAAAATAAAATCATGAGGAATTCCAGGCTTTTATTTATTCAGAAACTAGATCAGCCTATGAAATCCCCATCCCAACCACTTGAGCAACAGTGACTTCACCAAAGAAGGAAGGGGCTTATAGAACATTTTCTACAATTGGACACTTGAGTCATAGAATCATTCAAGTTGGAAAAGACCCTTGGGATAGAATCATAGGATTGTAAGGGTTGGAAGGGACCTTACAGATCATCTAGTTCCAACTCCCTGCCATGGGCAGAGATACCTGGCACTAGAGCAGCTTGCTCCCAGCCCCAGCCAGCCTGGCCTGCAATGCTTCCAGGGCTGGGGCTGCCACCACCTCTCTGGGCAACCTGGCACAGTGGCTCAGCACCCTCCTGGGGAACAACTTCTGCCTAATAGCCAGCCTAAATCTCCCCTCCTCAAGCTTGGATCCATTCCCTCTAGTCCTAGCACTGCCTGACATCCTAACAAGTCCTTCCCCAGCTCTCTTGTAGCCTCCTGCAGATCCTGGAAGGCCATAAGAAGGTCTCCTGGGAGCCTTCTCTTCTCCAGACTGAACAATCCCAACTCTTTCAGCCTGTCCTCAGAGGAGAGGTGCTCCAGCCTCTGAGCATCCTCATGGCTCTGCTCTGGACACAGTCCAGCAAGTCTATATCATTCCTGTTCTGGAGGCTCCAGAGCTGGATGCAGTACTCCAGGTGAAGTCTCCCCAGAGTGGACCAGAGAGGGAGAATCACCTCCCTGCCCCTGCTGGCCATGCTGCTCCTGCTGCAGCCCAGCCTAGGCTTGGCTTGCTTTGCTGCAAGTACACACTGGTGAGCTTCTTGTCCAACCATTAACCCTACACTACAAGGAGCTGAAGAGGCTCTCTGCTTGCTGGGACACAACACTGCTTGCTGTCTACTACCCTTGAGAAGCTCTTAGTCCTGAGCAAAGCCCTGTAGAGGTGGCAAAGCTCAGTGAGGAGCACATTGCAGTCATTAGCCCTTCCCTCTGTCAGTAACCCATTCCTTCTGCATTCCTATGAAGAGTAGCAGCATTCCAGCTTAATTAAAAAAGTGAGGACTCTTGCAGTAAATGGCATTAATGTTGGAAAGGGGCCAGAGCTTATGTTTTACATGAACCTCTCTTGTCTGTAGCAGAGTAAAGAAAGGAAAAAATGTCATCAACATTCTTTTCACAGTTCCAACACTGATGATCTATCTTTAGGGCTGGTGAGCATTACCACAGAGCACGAAACCACTGCTGTGCTCCTTACCAGGGGTAAATTAGGAGTTACAGACTCATAAACCTTAAAGTGGGGTGTAAAATTTTACTAAGAGCATCATTTTCAGGATGTGTTAGCCAGGGCCTAGGTGGGAAAATCTATTTCTAGTGGTTCTAGGGCATGTGTTAAGGAGCTAAAAACAAATGTAAATGGAGCCATCCAGTGCAAACTGCTCTAGGTTCTGCTGCTCTTGCAGGGGGGATTGGACTAGATGATCTCCAGAGGTCCCTTCCAAACCCCTAACAGTCTGTGATCCTGTGACTGCAGAGTCTTTGTGACACATAGCCCTTTCACCTCAACAGTAAATAATATTGCCTCCTGTTTAAACTCTGTAGGCTCCTAACAAGGGAAGTTTCCATCTCCAGGTCAATGCTACTCCATGTGAATAACTAAGCATAAAGGTAGAGCTTCCTGAGCACTAAAGTGCTGTGTCAGGGTGTTGAAAATACTCTATGGACATGGCTAAGCACCTCTGCATGAAGGAAAACTCTAGAAAGTCTTATCATAGAATCCTAGACTGGTTTGGGTTGGAAGGGACCTCTGGAGCTCATCTAGTCCAACCCCCCTGCAGTGGCCAGGGACATCCCCAAATACANCAGCGTGCACTGGTTGCTCATGGGCAGCTTCTCAGCCACCAGCACCCCAAGGCCTTTTCTGCAGGGCTGCTCTCTGGATGTGACCATCCAGCCAGTTCCTTATCCACTGAACAGTGCACCCATCCAATCCATAGCTCTCTAACTTGGCCAATAGAATGTTGTGAGGAACTGTGTCAAAGGCCTTGCATAACTCAGGTGAAAACCACAGGGAGGAAACCTCTCTGCTTCCAAAACTTGACAAGGGGTCAGGAATTTGGTTTTCCCTGTTGGCTAAGTTCTTGTTGATCCTAAACATCTCTCCTGTGCAGTGCTTGAATGGGCAGGTACACACTAGTAAGCAAGATCAGTATCCCTAAACCAAGCAGAGCAGGAGACCACCAGGACTTCTTTTTTCCATGACAGTTCCTATAGGTGGGATAATGTCAGGGGATGTCTGAGCCATCATGAGGGTTGTTCTCTCATGGAGTTGAGACTCCATAGCTGTTGTCTAAACCAAGAAAGGATGTGCCTGGCTGTGTGTGGTTGTGTGTGTCCCAGTACCAGCTCCACTGCTGGCCCATAGCACCTCAGAAGGACAGAGAAAGACTGAGCAGAATGAACTCAGGCTGAAAAGCAAGAGCATTTATTTTCTCCTGGAGTTACTCTCCTTTTTTATCCCTAGCAGAGCCTATCAAAGTGGTTTTTGACCAAAACGTTTTCCACTGGAAAACAAATGCTATTCTTTCTGCAATCAAGCAGGAACTTGTTCAGATGTCAAAGACTGTGTTTGGTCAGGAAAAAGTCAAAACATTGCATTTTGATAGCCTAGTTTCAATTTGTGACATTTTGACTTCTCTCTCATAATACAATCCTGTTCTATTAGAGTTAGTTCTACAGAATCAGTTATACTCCTCAAGTTGATATAATATATAAGTCAAAACAAATTACCTCCTGCAACCCAATCTAACAAAACATCCCAACACACCCAACTGCAGTGTTTTTTTCCCCTGAAGGCAATAGTGACTTCCAGCTTTTCATTCTAACTAGGAATGATTCTCATTTTACACATCACTGGAAACCCTGCTAGAATAGATATTCCTGGCCAGTGCTGACTATCTGCCTGGTGCTTGGAACTCCAGGATCTCCTTTCAAAACTCATTAACTGATGGAATTAAGTAAGGAGTGTCACCACAGCACTCACAGCCACCTGTCCATCTGCCCTGGAGACATTTGGTCAGATTAAGACATATTCTTTCCTAATATTGTGGTCAATAGCATGAGGAATTCATCCCAGGATTTCCTTTGTATTGAATGTGGGAGGGGGGGAAAGAAGGATCATATTTCACATGTGATTTCTATGCCCAAATGTAGGCATCTCCATTAGGTTGAGGAGGATGGCACTTGGACATCTTTCTCATAGCCATGCATATGGCTTATATTCCATACTCATTACACCTCTGTTGCTTATATAGGGGTAAAGAAGGAACAACTTCTTTGTTGTGAGAGTGCCAGAGCACTGGCCCAGGCTGCTCAGAGAGCTTGTGGAGTCTCCATCTCTGGAGAGATCCCAACCCCACCTGTGCAAGCTGCTCTAAGTGACCCTGCTTTAGCAGGGAGGTTGGTTTAGATGATCTCCAGAGGTTCCTTTCAACCCCTACCAGTCTGTCATTCTGTGATGTAGGGTGAGTAGCTCAGATGTAGACCTTGTGGAGTCTGTCCTTGGTGCTTTGAGTCAATAGATGCCTTATTTTCTCTCCATGAAGTATCTGGTGAGTGCTTTTCTCTCACCACGTGCTCCTCAGGACTGGTCTAAGTTGGAGTGTCTCAGAATAACAGTCAGTCATACAGCTGCAGATTAATTGGAAAGGAAAATTTGGAAGCAATTTCAAAACACTTCCCCCTCCTTGGTTTTTCTTTCTGTGATAAAGCTTTCTCTTGAGAAATTCTCTTCATTTGTCTTACAGTAAAACTCAGAGCACCAGTGAAGATCAAAGCCACCTGTGTTGCTGTGGTGGACCTCAAGAGATGCTTTCCTTTCTAAAACAAAACTCCTGAGAAACAAAAAAAAAACCTCTGCCATCACTCAAGTTCTACCATTTCTCCACAAGCTATGCAAACAAAATCAGGAGCTGAAGTGGTGTTAGTAATTCTTCATGGCACACACAGCTGTTCAAGCCATGCACTTGCTAAAGACAAGATGACAACAAGCACATGATCATGAAAAAAAAAAACACAAAACCCCAAAAATCTAAAAGACTTCTGTGTATTTTTGAGGGGAAATAGATTTGTGGAAAAAATAGCTAAAAATAATTGCCAGGAGAATGGGCCCATGCAGCACTTGTAAAGTGGAAACATTTGGGTTGTTTTTGCACTAAACCATCTTCCCACTGTTTTTGCCATGGCTCATTGCAGGTGCAAGGCAGAGGGATTGGCCCAGGAAGGTTTGACTCATGGTTCCTTTGGTGAGATGAGGAGATTCAGCTCCTTGTCCTGCTGATGGTGGAACATGAGCCCAATGTGCCCATGCCAGGCAGCTCCATTCACTCCTTGCCACAGGTAGATGGCTGAGATGTGCCATGTGCCTCAATTTGTGGTTGGCACTCTCAACTTGCACTCAAGTTGCAGCAGGGGACATTTAGATTAGATATAAGGAGGAATTTCTTCCCTGAAAGGGTTGTTCAGTCTTGGAATAGGCTGCCCAAGGAGGTGATGGAGTCACCATCCCTGGAGGAGTTGAAGAAACATTTAGATGCTCCACTTTAGGGCCATGATTTAGTGGCATGGGAGTGCTAGGTATGGTTGGACTTGATGAGCTTAGAGATCTCTTCCAACCTTCATGATTCTGTGGTTTTCCTAAGCATCTTTAATTGCTCCTATATTATTATATATCCTATGTTATTTCAACAGGACTTTACAAGGTTACATTGGGGCTTTGAGCACCCTGGTCAAGTGGAAGGTATCCCTACCCATAGCAGAAGGGTGAACTAGATGATCATGGAACTAGATGACCTTTAAGATCCCTTCCAATCCAAACCTGTGACTAGCTGGTTCAAACTCATGGAGAAAAGATGCATCTACAATTATCCCAGCAGTGTAATTCCAGCCTGGGAGCCAGAGATGAGATTGCACAACTAGAAGAAACATTCCTTCCTGAGGCTTCACAGAGGCTGTCTGCCATGGGCAAAGAGTTTGCAGAGCTGCTCAACTCCATACCTTGCAAAAAAAAAAAAAGACCCTGGAAGAGAGATTATGTTTTCACATTGTTTCCCAAATTACTTCAAATGTCAACTTAAAAGGCTTTTAAGGTTTTTATTTCAAACGGAAGTATTAAGTGGAACTGCCAGGGGCAGTTAGCTTGAGAAAAGCAATACCCTGCATCTTAAACAGGGTAGAAATTTTTATGACCCAAATTCTTCATTTATTATACACAGATGGTGGAAGAAAGCTGCTGTCCCCAGTGCCCAGCAATGAAACAGACCTGGCCATGCTCTTCTGCAGGCAAATGGTGCCTGCTCAGAGCTCTCTTAAGGTGAAATGATGTTTCTCTCCTTGTCCCTTGCTATGGAGAGTGGCAGGAAGCTGAGCCTGATTGGTAGGGCTGGTGAAATCTATCCCATTCCTCCATATGTGGTATGGGTTGGGAGACTGTGCTGTGAGATGGATTGAGAACTGGCTGAAGGACAGAGCCCAGAGAGTTGTGGTCAGTGGAGCAGAATCTAACTGGAGACCTGTGCCTAGTGGTGTGCCCCAGGGGTCAGTGCTGGGGCCAGGACTGTTCAATATATTCATTAATGATCTGGATGAAGGGGAAGAGTGTTCCCTCAGCAAGTTTGCAGATGATGCCAAGGTTGGAGCAGTGGCTGGCACACCAGGAGCTGTGCTGCCATCCAGAGTGACCTGGACAGGCTAGAGACATGGGCAGGGAGAGACTGAATGACATTTAACAAGGGGAAGTGTAAGGTACTGCATCTGGGAAAGAACAAGCCCATGGATCAGTCCAGACTGGGAACTGATGTGTTGGAGAAGAGCCCTGGGGAAAAAGCTCTCGGAGTGCTGGTGGCTAGGAGGATGCCCATGAGGCAGCAATGTGCCCTTGTGGCCAAGAGGCCAATGGCATCCTAGGATGCATGAAGAGGAGCGTGGCCAGCAGAGCCAGAGAGGTTCTTCTCCCCTCTCCTGTGCCCTGGGGAGGCCTCCCCTGGAATGCTGTGTCCAGTTGTGGGCCCCTCAGCTCCAGAAGGATAGGGAGCTGCTGGAGAGAGTCCAGCACAGGGCCAGCAAGATCCTGAAAGGAGTGGAGCATGTGCCCTAGGAGGACAGGCTGAGAGAGCTGGGTCTCTGCAGCCTGGACAAGAGGAGACTGAGAGGAGACCTCAGCAATGCTTAGAAATATGGGAAGGGTGAGTGTGAGGAGGAGAGAGCCAGGCTCTGCTCCATGGCATCCAATGGTAGGACAAGAGGCAATGGGAGCAAGTTGGAGCACAGGAGGTTTAGTATTAAGCTGAGGAGGAACTTGTTTGCAGTGCAGGTGCCAGAGCACTGGCCCAGGCTGCCCAGGAGCCTGTGGAGTCTCCTTGTCTGGAGCCATTGCAGAGCTGCCTGGACACATTGCTGTGTGAGCTGGTCTAGGTGCTCCTGCTCTGGCAGGGGGGTTGCACTAGATGATCTTTCTAGGGCCCTTCCAACCCCTGACATTCTGTGATACTGTGATACAGTGATATTTTAGACTGATGGTGTAGCAGGATGGGGCACAACACTTCTTATTGCCAAGTGCTGGCTCTGGCTAGAGGGTGACCACACTCCCTAGTGATGGTTGTGTTGAACCATCTGGTTCTCCAGAGGCTCAGAGATAACCATATGCTCTCACATTGGTTGTCTGGAAAGTAGAAGTCTGTGTTAAGCATCCATTGAACCCTGTGATGAAAATCCAGCTACATGGGTCCATGTTAGCTCCTTCTTCTCCCATCTAGATCCTATCTCTCCCATTAATGGACAATCAGTGATTTATATAGAAGATGCCAAATAACAGTGCAGGATGTGCTGGTGTGGAGAAACCCTTTCATTCCTCTCTTGTATGCCCTGGGGAGGAATCTTTGCCTCTGATGACAAGTCAAAACGGAGAACGATTGCAGTCAGCTCCTGTTTATAGAGCTCATTCTTCTCCTTATGTTCTTACTGATGCCACCTCATCAGAAACAGCATTCCATACAAGAACATTGTTGCCAGAGCTTTGTTTTCCTCACAGTTGCCACTGTGAGAACAGGGGAACAAACCCAGCTATGTGGTGCAGCTGATGTGTGGATGCAGCAAGTGCAGCAAGAAATACACAGCTGAAGAGCAAAAGCCATGGTTGAATCTATGGACAGTTTAAAATGCTTCCAGAGGCTTGGACCTTGCAGTAGAAGAAGTTGTCCTAGGTGAAAGTAATACCTGGAAGTGGTCCATGATATCCTGTAGCAGAAGTAAGAGTCTCAACTGTAATTGCCTACTTAAGCTGAGAGATGATCTCTGCTTGAGCACAAGTCATCAGCTCTGGCTGGGATCAGACAGCAAAGCTTTAGAGAAAGGAGAAAAAGCCCAAATCCAGGAGTGAGATTGCACAAGGAGCAGGAGAGGAGCTGTGGTGAGGAAATAATGCTCATCTCCTGCAAGAGCCAGGAAGTTCCAAAGCCTGGGATTAATTTCATGTGCTGTAAATGCTGGATGACAAACATGGGCATCAGCTCTTCTTCTAAGCCCTGCTGGAAATTCCAGACAGTGTGACACCCAACACATCATCCTACAAGTTTTTGTTTCTAATTCCAGGATCATGCCTATGGGTGCAACACAAGCAGCTCTGGGCTCCTCATAGAATCTTTTAGGTTGGAAATCACCTTTAGGATCATCAAGTCCATTCATGCTCTGGAGTTTGGTGAGAGGTCCAGAGTTCCATGTCTCTAAGGGTCAAATTTCTCCTGATTTCTAGCCTAAACTTGTTTCTGACCAACATATTAGCTATTTCCATGCTGGTGGTCCATAGTCAGTCCACAATGATGGAGTAAATCCATCACTCCCATCTTCTAAACCACTGGTATCCAACTCAGGGAATGGTTCTAGCTTGCACTTGACCTTACATTTGTGTAGCCAGGTATTTGCTACTCCACAAATCTACTTTGGCTACCTCTTTGGGAATGTTCAGATCTGGCAACATCACCCAAGGTTGTGTGTTACCAGCAGTTTTCACTAGTGCTACATGTTCTTCAGGTGTCATGTCCAGGCCTTTGCAAACAGGCCCTCTGCAGCCTGCTTGCAAGTTCCCTTTAGGTCCTGGAAGGTCACTAGTAGTTCCCCTGAAGCCTTCTCTTCTCCAGGCTGAACAATCCCAGCTCCCTCAGCCTGTCCTCAGAGCAGAGGTGTTGCAGCCCCTGAGCATTCTCGTGGCCTCCTCTGCACCTGCTCCAGCAGCTCCATGGCCTTTGTGAGTCGAGGGCTCCAGAGCTGGCCCCAGTATTCCAGAGGAGGTGTGAGCAGAGCAGAGTCTGAAAGTGTTACCCTTGTCCTATCCCTGCATTCTATGATAAAGAATCCCTCCCTATCTTTCCTGTAGCCCCTTTAAGTACTGAAAGGCTGCAGGAAGCTCTCCCTGGAGCCTTCTCTTCTCCAGGCTGAACAAGCCCAACTCCCTCAGCCTGGCCTCACAGCAGAGAGCTTGCAGCCCTCAGATGATCTTTGTGGCCTCCTCTAGAGCTCTTAGAGCAGGTCCATGTCTTTCTTATGCTGCTGTCTTCTGGCTGAGCTGGAAACCAAAGGCTTCTTTCACTGCATTTCCACTGAAGGTCCTACCTCTTTGTCCAGAAGACAAGGATCTGTTCATCTACCTGCAGGAATTCTTCAGAAACTCTTGGAATGACTTTCCCAGGGCACCCACTGTTGGATAAAGAAGCTGCCTGTTGTATCACTTCATTGTCAACACCAGTGCAGGGAATCATTGAACTATTTTGGTTGGAAGAGACCTGTAAGATCATTGAGAGCACTGCTAGGTCACCACTAAACCATGTCCCTCAGCATCACATCTCCATGGCTTTTCAATCCCTCCAGGAATGGTGATCCCATCACTGCACTAAGCAGCCTGGGCCAGGACTGGATAACCCTTTTGGGGAAGAAATTGTTCCTAATATCCAACCTAAACCTCTCCTGGCACAACTTGAGGCTGTTTCCTCTTGTCCTATCACTAAGAGGATGTATTTCCCTTGGAGAAAGTTCACTAACCATTTTTATAGGTATATATTTATTTCTGCCAAGTTGAAATTGAAGGAGGAGGAGGGTAGAAAACAGTGCAATTCTCCTCAAAAAAGACCTTTTCCAGTGTTTGATGTTCAAGCAAGTACATTTCAATTTAAACAAAGTTTGAAAAGAAAGCTTTTCACTTAGAAAAAAGCAAAAAAATTCATAAAAATAGTTGTGTGGGTTTGTTTTGGTGTTTGGGGGTTTTTTTGTGTGTGTGTGTGTTATTTTATTTGATTTTCACTCACTCTACTGATCTAATTCCAGGATGGATAATTGTATTCTGCCTGATTAGTGTAGGACTGGAGCTGCAGTCAGATAGAACATTCCTTTTATTGGAAAGCATTTGGTGATGCTGGTTTGGATTAAGGAGGCAACCCCAAAAAAAGCTGCACTACACTTTTCTTGCCTTGCTCTGCAAAAGAAACATTTTCCCCAAGTCCACTCAGAGACATACAGGAGAATAATTTACTTATGGTTTTAAAAATGCTAAAAAAAGAAATTCAAAGAAACAATAAAATCTTCCCTATGCTGGTCACTTTGTTGTTTTAGCTTGCATAGACATTATCCTAAAGATCAGAGATAAAATCCTGACCACTTTTTAAATTGGAGAAGAGTAGATTTAGAGTGGATATTAGGAAAAAGTTCCTCCCCACAAGGGTGGTGGAACACTGGCCCAGGTTGCCCAGGGAGGTGGTTGAGTTGCCATCCCTGGAGGCATTGCAGGTGAGGCTTGCCAGGGCTCTGGGCAAGCTGCTCTAGTTGGGGATGTCCCTGGCCACTGCAGGGGGGTTGCACTAGATGAGCTCCAGAGCTCCCTTCCAACTCAAACCAGTCTAGGATTCTATGATTTTCTGGGTAAAATGTTCACAGGCTGTCTTAGGTCACAGAATCGCAGGATGTTAGGGGTTGGAAGGGACCTCTGGAGATCATGTAGTCCAACCCCTCTGCCAGAGCAGAAGAACCTAGAGCAGCTTGCCCAGGATGATGTCTATTTGGGGAAATGTCCGTTGTACTAAATGGGATTATCTTCATGGCAAGTCTAGAGGTATTTAAAGGCCACAGGCCTTGATATCACCTCTAGATCTAGGCTTTTGCTGCTTTCCATTAAGCACTTGTTGCTCTGCCATTTGTCTTATATCCTCATCTTCCTTGCATGCTCCTTTAAGTCCTGAGAGGCCACAAGGAGGTCTCCCTGGAGCTTTCTCTTCTCCAGGCTGAACAAGCCCAACTCTCTCAGCCTGGCCTCACAGTAGAGAGCTTCCAGCCTCACATCATCTGTGTGTCCTCCTCTGGATGTTCTCCAGCAGCTCCATGTGTGTGCTGAGCACTCCAGAGCTGAACCCAGCCCTGCAGGTGAGGTCTCCCCAGAGTGGAGTAAAAAGGCACAATCCCCTCCCTGACCTTTTGGATGCAATCCAGGACATGGCTTCTGGGCTGTAAGCACACATTACAGAATCACAGAATATTAGGGGTTGGCAGGGTCCTAGAAAGCTCATCTAGTGCAACCCCCCTGCCAGAGCAGGAGCACCTAGACCAGCTCACACAGCAATGTGTCCAGGCAGCTCTGCAATGGCTCCAGACAAGGAGACTCCACAGCCTCCTGGGCAGCCTGGGCCAGTGCTCTGGCACCTGCACTGCAAACAAGTTTCTCCTCAGCTTAATACTAAACCTCCTGTGCTCCAACTTGCTCCCATTCCCTCTTGTCCTAACATTTCTAGGTCATATCCAGCTTTTCACCCACCGGTATGGATGAAAACAACATTCCCACTGTCAGCAGGAGCTTTCAGAGCAGCTTCACTCCCAGCCATGCTCTCCCAGCTCCAGGACACATCTGCAATTGCTGGAGCATCCTACATCCCCTGTCAGAATCAGGGCCCCTTGGCAGAAGGCATGGTGTGGAGGCATGTGAAGCAATGGTATCCTGTCTGGGAGGAATTCCCTCCCCAGAAACAAGAGCCTGCAGAGCAAAACACAGCTGCAGATGGCACTTGGAGCCTCTGGAGGCTAGCCTTGAAGAATAAGCAGGCACCTTGAGCTGGGAAGGTCTTAGTACATTTTTGCAGCTATGTAAACAAGAGTCAGTTGCTCCTTCTGGCCAGGCTGGAGAGTGATGGCATAACAGGAAATTCTGGTGGATGATTTTCTTCTTTGAAAACCACATGAAAGTTAACCAAACTTTCCAAAACAGATGAAAGATTCTGACCAGGAGCAATTAGAAGATGAAACAGAAGTTTTAAGAAGGGTTGTAATCTGGTCTAACCCCAGGCATGGTCATGCCAACAGGTTCCTGCCAGGGAAAACAAGCTACTGCTCATCAGCTCCTCTGGGCAAACCTATCTCCATCAGCTCATGTCCTCAGGAGGGTGACACAACCCAAAGTTGGACAGCAGCAAAGAAAGGTTACCCTGAGGGTTACCAGTGTGAAGATGGCAGAGCAGAAGTGATGCTAGAGCAGTTCTGTCTTGATTCTATCAGTCCTGAAGAGCAGAGAAGGGTTGGAGCTTCAGGGACAACATGTGGCTTTTCTTTTGTAAGCCAGGGGCTTTTTAGAGGGACTCAAACTAGGCCAAGTTGAATCAATCCTTAAGTTCATTGATCTTCACACTGCACAGAATACAGATCCATCACTCTCTGCTCAGCCCTGAGCATGATGTTGGGTTTGCTGGTGGCTCCTAGAGTTCCTGCTGGCCTGGTTAGAGAATTGGCAAGGGAAAACAAAGTAAAATAAAATAAAATAAAGTGTTTTTTTTTTCTGCAAAGCCAGTAGTACCCAGCCAAGAGGCTACCACACACAAGTGGCTTCTGAAACATGAACCAACCACAAAGGTCTCAGCTCTTCCCACAGTGCAAGTGCATGGGCTCAGCTGCAAACCCTGCCTGCTGACTGCTGGCCAGCAAGTGGAGAAACCCAGCCCTAAACTCTGGGAAAAAGGCACACCAAGTCTCCCAAGCCATTTCCCAGAGCCCTGTAGCTTCATATGGGATCAGGGTGGGGAGGAAAAGGGAAAGGCTCCCTCTGGGAAGGGAGCAGCCACCACAGCTGTGAGCAAGGACATCCTCTCCAGCTGCAGAGACACTTGGACCCAGGAAGTTTCCATGGGTCAGGACTTTGCAGGCTGCTCTACAGTGTTTTGTTTGGGTTGGCTAGCAAGCTTCCTGGTGCTTCTTATGTTTACTGAGGTGGATGCACCACTGCAGAGCTGGAGATGTGCCCTGGATGTCTCTTATGAGGAAATAGAGGTCCCCATGATGCATCAGCATTGATTGCAGTCTGAAAGGAAGCCAGCCACAACTTGGTTGAGGAATAGATCCTGTCACCAAAGTGCAGCATTTAGCAAGCTGAAGAGAGCCAAAATCAATAAATCAGCAGCAGCATTGCCACTGAGAATTTGGTTTTATTAGATGAGAATATATTTCCTACTGGTGAGACCATGTACCAGCATCTGGAAGAGGAACAATTGACTTATTTATATTGCAGAGCAGGGAAGACAGAGGAAAGAAAGAAGTAAACATAGCCCATATGTTATATGGAGATTACTACAGGGCTACTCTCCATTATGACATCTCTCTCAGAGGGGAGGAGAAGAGGAAGGTGACTCATAAATGTCCCAATACCAAGTGAATTATTCCATCACTTCACCCCTCTCTACCTTACATGAACATGGATCCCTTTTGCTCCCTCCCTGTGCAAACACACCACATTGGACCACATCTTTGCATAGCAGCAGGAGCTTTGTTGGAGCACACTTGTGACCCCCACAATAGTGGGGCTCAGGGCATCATGTTCTCCCTTTGAGGTGATGTTAAGCAGGGAGAATCACACCTCTTGCCTTCAGGAGTCCCTCATTTTCATCCCACAGGGATGGAGTATCCACAGTGCTATTCCAAACTGCTTGGGGAAGGCATAGGAGGGATGCTATGGAAATGGCTTCAAAGCTACCAAGTCTACAGGGAGCATCTGGGCTCAGTGCTGTGCTTGTGACATCCTCCAGGTCTCCAGAATGTTCCTTGTTGTCTGCCAACCTCATGTTTCTCTTGCTCATCTGTTGTTTGCAAGGTGCAGGTTCCCTTCATCCTGCAGGAAGGTCATGTCAGGGGGGACAGTCAGCAGTGCATCCATGCAGAAACTGAGCTCTTTCCTGCTGGATTTGAAGATTTGTCTAGAGTGAAGCCTTCTCTGCAACAGGGAGAAAACTGTCATTCCAATCAGTACTTTTGAGGGTTGTTTTATTTTTAAAAAGCCTAATATAAATGCAACACAAAGCACAACCAACACATTTCAATCCTCAAATGAACTACCTACTCTCCTTTAATGCAAAAAGCCTTCCCAGGAGACAACCTCATCCTCTCCAAGTGCTGCCCCAAGTTCTCCAAGCCTTTTCTCCCTCCCCTGTGCTGCAAGGAGGACCAAGATTGACAGAGGAAGAAAACCTCATCCTCTCCAAGTTGAGCCCCAAGTTCTCCAAGCCTCATCTCCCTCTCCTGTACTGCAAGGAGGATCAAGACTGACAGAGAAAGACAACCTCATCCTCTCCAAGTGCTGCCCCACGTTCTCCAAGCCTCATCTCTCTCCCCTGTGCTGCAAGGAGGATCAAGACTGACACAGAAAGACAACCTCATCCTCTCCAAGTGCTGCCCCAAGTTCTCCAAGCCTCATCTCTCTCCCCTGTGCTGCAAGGAGGATCAAGATCGACACAGAGGAGAAGAGCTGATGCTCTCTCTGCTGAGTCCTTGCTGCATGGGGAAGCAATGCCATTTCAGTTCTTGCTTCTGACCACTTGGTTTTGGCCTCCTAAAAGGCCTTTCATCACCCAATTAGAAGCAGAGCAACCTCCAGCTCCTTAGTTACATTTGGCAAGGCGAAGGCACATGCAGAAGTAATCTATAGAGGTCTCCCTGGATCAGCATGTGCTTCAGAGGAGAGGTTTGGCAGCCTGACCCTCCAGCCATGATCCCCTTCTGCCTTTCACCACCTCCACCAGTCACTGCAGATCAGCAGCTCAGCAGCTCCTTAAAAGCAGCAGCAACACCCACTCTTGTTCTTGCAGCCTGGCCTCCTGTTGCTTCTGCTTGGTCAGAGCTTCAGGAGAGCTAATGTCACCCATGTGCCACTGAGCTTGACTCTGGGTCTTGCTACTTGTGAGGAATAGAGGTTACTTGGAGCAGTAGAGGTTAGGGTTTGATCTGCTGGAATGCAGCTGAGCAAGTCCTGGTGGACAACAAGTTGTCCATGAGCCAGCAGTGTGTCCTTATGGCCAAGGAGGTCCATGGGTATTCTGGGTTGTGGTGTTAAGATTTTTGGCAGCAGGTTGAGGGAGATGATCCTGTCCTTCTGCTCAGCCCTGCTGAGGCTTCACCTGGAGCACTGTGTGCAGTTCTGGGCACCTCAGTACAAGAGAGACATGGAGCAAGTGCATTGGAAAGCTGAAGTTCCAACCCTCAGATCATTTCTGTGGCCTCTCCTGGATGTGCTCTGACAGATCCAATGGGTCTCTCCTGTGCTGAGGACTCCAGAGCTGGACTCAGCACTCCAGATGAGGTCTCTCCAGAGCAGAGCAGAGCAGAGGAGCACAATCCCCTCCCTTCACCTTTTGGCCACGCTGCTTTGGATGCAACCCAGGACACAGTTGGGTTGTAAGCACACACTGTTGGGTTATGTCCAGCTATTCATCCACCAGTACCCCCAAGTCCTCCTCTGTAGGTCTGCTCTCCATCCACTCATTCCTCAGCCTGTTTTGACACCAGGGATTGCCCTGACCCAGGTGCAGGACCTTGAATTTGACCTTGTTGAACTTTGTGAGGTTCACATGGACCAATTGCCCAAGCTTATCCAGGTAATACAACACAAAGCAGTGAGAGTGGGCAGAAGCTTCATCTCCACATCACGTGCAGGGTGAGCACACAAGGTTTGTATTGCATCACTCTGGTTATTGGGGAAAAAGAAAGTCCTGTAGCACCAGTAATTATAAAACCTGGAGAAGAGAGAACACAAGGCTCCAGGGACTCTTTTTGCCTGAGGAGCTCTTAAGGCAATAGGCAGTAAAAAAGCAGACCTGGGAATAACCCTTATTGAGTTGAAGCAGGTCATGGGGAACAGACCAGCTGCAACATCTGATGGGCAAACAAGCATCCAGCACCTTGGGAGCAACCAAAAGAGCCCCTTTAGGAGGGATTTGTTGAAACTCTGTGCTAAACTATGCTTAAATCTGCTTTTAGGCACCTATGTCCATTTCTGGGCCTCATTGCCTCCAAAACCTCAGTATTTCTATAGAATCACAGAATGCTTTGGGTTGGAAGACACCTTTAAAGATCATCTAGTCCAAGCCTCCTGCACTCAGCAGGGACATCTGCAACTAGAGCAGGTTGCTCCCAGCCCCGAATAACCTGAGCTGTAATGGTTCCAGGGATGAATGGGACATCTCCCACCTCTCTGGGCAACCTCTGCCAGTGTCTCATCACCCTCAGTGTCAAAAATTTCTTCCTTCACTCTAGTCTAAATCCCTCTTTTTTAGTTTCAAACCATCAGCCCTGGTCCTGTCACCACAGGACCTGCTAAAAAGTCTCTCCCCATCTTTCTGTAGGCACCTTAAGTACTGATAGGCTGCAAGAAGTTCTCCCTGGAGCCTTCTCTTCTCCAGATAAACAACTCTTCTCCCTTCCAGATTCACCTGACAGGGATAGCAGTGATGGGGCAGGACAGGAAGTGGGAATGGCAGTGTTGCATGTTAATGAAGTTGGGTAATAATCATAATAATAAATAATAATAGTGTTATTTATAAGCACCCCCACCCCTCTTGGATTGCTCAGGGTGCTACATGACAACCACAAAAACAATTGCTCATTAATTAAAACCACACCAGCCTCCCCAAGATTGCAAACAGATGGATAAACACATCATATCCTATAATAAGTCAGGAACTGGGAATGGGAAAGACTTGTACCAGTCAGCTCATGTGGGCAGAGGTCTACCCTTATGTTTCCCTAGACCTTTGTTTAACTTCCCAGCACTCTGCAACACCATCCTCATCCTTAGTGGAATCCATCAGCCTGGTTCTCTCCATTGCCCTCTGGAATCTTTCTGGGGCTGCAGAGTTTCCTGTGCTTCAGGAGAAAACCCAGATGAGGTCTACAGGTGAGCTGGTCCTGTAAGTGCATGCAGCTTGGGACTGGGAGAGAGAAAATACAACACAACACGTGGACTTAACAAGTCCCTTCTCAACCCTTCAGTGCTGCTGCATGTGTTTGTCATCTGAGCACCTCTAGCCAGCTACAAGCACAACATTTTACCTCCAGGTCACCTCCACTAAAGAAGGAAAGCCCCATTCAATCCAAGCAGCCCAGGAGTCACCAACCAGGCTTGGTTGCTTATGACCTAAACAAGGAGGCAACGACGGTGGAAGAAAAGCATGAACAAATCCATCAGCCCCAATCATAGAATCCTAGAAAACTTACAGCTGGAAGAGACCTTGAAGATCATC
>VWZO01013579.1:22938-34027 GCA_013396975.1 Bucco capensis
ATCCCCTGGGCCAAATCATTGCTGAAGATGTTAAACAGGAGTGGCCCCAGCACTGAGCCTGGTGGCACCCCACTGGTGACTGGCTGCAGCTGCATTGAACTCCATTGAGCACAACTCTTTGGACTCTGCCATCTCTCCAGTTTTTAACCCAATGAAACATATCCTCATGTGCTCAACTTCTCCCCCTCCAGCTTGGTGCCTTGTGGCAGCTGGAACTCAGCTTTCCTCCTGCCTTTCTTCACTGCACCTCTTACACATCCCAGACCTTAGTGGTGAAAATGTTCCTGCAGTCACATCCCAGAGGGGCTGCAAGTGCTGCCAATGTTTTTGGAAAGGTGAGGATGGGCTGAACCAACACTCCTGAGTCACGGAGGCAGCTGGCAGCTCTCCCTGGCCAGCTGGAGGGTGGGAACAGCTCAAGGAAGGATGGGGATATAGGGTGTGGGCTGAGCATCACCCAGGGAGCAGCCACATCTGGGGAAGGAGGCTGTGGGAGCTGCCAGCTCATCTGCTCCTGTCCTCAGGGCACCAGGCATGGAGAGGTGCTGGGTGATGATCATAGATCTTTAGGAAGGCACCTTCTTGGAAGAGGGGGAGGAAAGCCCTCTGGCTTCATGGATCCCACAGGGCTGAAGCCTGGCTGGGGTTTAGTGGCATGTTAGTGATAGGTATGGTTGGATTTGATGATCTTAGGGGGTCTCTTCTAACCTTAATGGATCTATGATTCTGTTTTAAAGGAGGACAATTTGTCAGGTCTATCCAACCCAACTTGGCCAAACCTGAGGTGTCCAAGGAGCTGGTAGTGGGTGAAGTGGAGGGGAGAAAAGGAGGTTCAGGGGAGACCTTCTTGCTCTCTACAACTTCCTGAAAGGAGGTTGGAGTGAGATGGAGTTTGGTCTCTTCTCCAGGGTTAACAGTGAGAGAACAAGAAGGAATGGCCTCAAGTTGCACCAGGGGAGGTTTAGATTGGATATAAGGAGAAATTTCTTCCCTGAAAGGGTTGCTAAGTCTTGGAATAGGCTGCCCAGGGAGGTGATGGAGTCACTGTTCCTGGAGGGGTTTAAGAACCATTGAAGTGCTCTCCTCAAGGCCATGGTTTAGTGGCATGGTAGTGCTAGGTATGGTTGGACTTGATGATCTTAGAGGTCTCTTCCAACCTTCATGATTCTGTGAGCTAAGCAAAGACTCCATCCTCACGCAGAACACAAACATAGCTCTTTGAGCACAGCCTGGGGACACTTTATCCCTGATTTATGCTGCACAAACATAGACCTTTCCTTCCCTACAGTCCATTCATCCCTTCCCACTCTCACATGAAGGTATGTTACTAAGCAAATGAATTTAAGGGCTTGTTGAGAGAAATACTGAGTAGGGTATGCCACCTTGGGCAATCTATGTGTCTAGAGCTTGGAGAAGAAACCTCAAAGAGCACTGGAGATTAGTTTGAAGGGGGAAGACTGTTTGCCTATCCTGCCAGGATGGTTTGGCAGTGGAAAGGGCAGGTGTTATCACCTTGCACCACTGCACAGGGCCACCTTGTCCCCATCAAAGGAGGGGAGATTTAGACTGGATAGAAGTGAGGAATTTTCCACAATGAGAGTGGTGAGGCACTGGAACAGGTTGTCTAGAAAGGTGGCAGATATTTCATCCTGGAAACATTCAGGTTGTTTAAGGCTGTGAGCAAACTGATCTAGTTATAGGTATCCCTGTTTGANGGAGCACAGCCCTTGGCATTCTCCTTGCTCCCCAGCACTACATCCTTCTCTTCATGGACCTCCCTTGGAAAGGGAACAGGTATCCCTGTTCTTTACCCAGAGAGTGGTTAGACACTGGCACAGGTTGCCCAGAGAGGTTGTGGCTGCTCCATCCCTGGCAGTGTTCAAGGCCAGGCTGGATGTGGNTTAACTCAGCAGCAGGGACACCTGGGAAATTCTTCATCTGGAAAAGCTCCTGGTAAGGTGATTGACTTCAGTTTCACCTGGATCCTTGTGGGAATATATCACATACTTTGTCTGGGACTGGGGATTTCTCTTCTGTCAAGGATACACATCCCTGTTCATGAATTCTGGCTCATTATGCCATGTTCTCACCAAATACAGGTGCCCCCCCCCCACTTCAACCAGCACAGAGCATTGCATCCCTGACTGGGTACTCCTTACACCAGATGCCAGCAGGAGAAGTGTTCACAGAATCATTAAGGTTGGAAAAGATCTCTAAGATCATCAAATCCAACCATACCTGTCACTAAACTATGTCCCTAAATAGAGCATTTATATGTTTCTTAACCCCCTCCAGGGCTGGTGACTCCACCACCTCCCTGGGCAGCCTGGGCCAAGACTCAACAACTGTTTCAGTAAAGAAATTCCTCCTTATATCCAATCTAAACCTCCCCTGGTGCAACTTGAGGCCATTCCCTCTTGTCCTCTCACTGTTAAGCTGGCAGAAGAGACTAAACCCCATCTCACTACCACCTCCTTTCAGGTCATTGTAGAGAGCAAGAAGGTCTCCCCATGAGCCTCCTCTTCTCCAGAAGAAGAGCCCTTGGCATTCTCCTTGCTCCCCAGCACTACATCCTTCTCTTCATGGACCTCCCTTGGAAAGGGAACAGGTATCCCTGTTCTTTACCCAGAGAGTGGTTAGACACTGGCACAGGTTGCCCAGAGAGGTTGTGGCTGCTCCATCCCTGGCAGTGTTCAAGGCCAGGCTGGATGTGGCCCTGGGTGACCTGGGCTAGTGATTGGCATCCCTGCTCAGTGTGGGGAGGTTAGAACAAGATGATCTTTAGGGTCCCTTCCAACCTGGGCCATTCTAGGATTCTATGATCCCCAACTCCAGCTAGAGTCTGTGGGAGACCAGGAGACCTTAGGCTGTGGAAAGGCTGAGACAAATGACACAAGCTGATGTGGAGCCCAACAATGAGGTTGCTGGAGCTGCCAGAGCTATCTGCCTGAATAGCAGAGGTCAGAGTTTGGCTCAGAGTTCTTCATTCCACTTGCTCTGCTGACATCCACGGCACTGTGTGGCCACAGCACAGCTGGGGAGCTGCTGCTCTTATCAACTCTCACTCCTGGAAGGCTTTTCCAGCTCTTCTCCTCAAAGGCTGACTTTTTGACCCAAGGCAAAGCTTCACTCAAGCACTGAGGAGCCAGTGGCCTATCTCAAAGCTGGATTGGTCCCCTCAGGAAATTACTGTGGGCCTTTGCCTGATCTCTAGTAGACCCATCCAAAAAAAGAATAATACAGCTTTTTCTGCAGACAACTCTATCTTTGCTACATACCAATCCCATGACCAAGCAGCTGGCACGGGGACACAAGCACGAAAGCAATTTGGCTTCCCTCCTTCTCCTGTTGACAGCTTTAAAGCCTCTCTCTTTAAACTCACCTCCCGTAGGTGGTTGGGCAGCAGAGCCAAAGGCTGTGATTACACTTCCAGAATGTTTGTTAGCTGCAGGTCCCCAGGCACTGAGTTCTGGAAAATATTTTTCAAGCAATGTCCTCAGGGTCAGAGGCAGGTTCTCTGGCTTCTTCCTGGCTGACTTCACACTGGGCTATGCATGCTGCTGCAAATGGGGGGGTTTTTTGGGGGGGACTCACAGGCAGGCAGACAGATCTTGATAAGTCTGTGTTCCCAGCCATTTAGATCCCAACCTGCAGCTAGGAGGTTTTGCAGCACCTGGGTGGGATGTGCTTCCCACAAGGACATCTGAGAACAAAGAAATCAGAGGAGGCTCTCCAGGCCCATCAGATAAGGCAGACACAGCTTTCTGAACTTCATTACTAAGAAAGCCCTGGGCTGACCCTGCTGGGCTGGTGACCATCACACCACACAGCAGCTGAGCAGCAGGCACAGCCTTGTCAGCAAAGAGAAAAGGGTTGCTGAAGTATAAGGGGGCTGATAGAGTGGAGCTTTTATTGGAGCAAAGAAGAAACATCATTTTGGAAACATCAGCCTGGAGAAGAGAAGACTTCAGGGGGACCTACTAGTGACTTTCCAGTACCTAAAGGGAACTTCCAAGAAGGCTGCAGAGGGCCTGTTTGCAAAGGCCTGCAGTGAAAGGACAAGGGGCAATGGTTTGAAATTGGAGAGGAATAGATTTAAACTGGACATTAGAAAGAAGTTGCTCCCCACAAGGGTGGTGGAACACTGGCCCAGGTTGCCCAGGGAGGTGGTTGAGTTCCCATCCCTGGAGGCATTGCAGGTGAGGCTTGCCAGGGCTCTGGGCAAGCTGCTCTAGTTGGGGATGTCCCTGGCCACTGCAGGGGGGTTGGACTAGATGAGCTCCAGAGGTCCCTTCCAACCCAAACCATTCTAGGATTCTATGATCATTCTGGTAGCCCTCCAGCACTGAGCCTGTGGAATTGGTCCAGGAAATCCATCTCCTCACCTAGGAAAAACCTCCATCAAAACAGCCTCCAGCCATGCCACAGAATCCCAGGATGTTAGGGATTGGAAGGGACCTCTGGAGATCATCTAGTCCAACCTCCCTGCAAGAGCAAGAGAACCTAGAGCAGCTTGCACAGGATGCTGTCTAGTTGGGGTTTGAATCTCTCCAGAGATGGAGACTCCAGCACCTCCCTGGGCAGCCTGGGCCAGTGCTCTACCACCCTCCAAGCAAAAAAGTTCCTCCTGATGTTCATCTGGAGCTTCTTGTGTTCTAGTTTGTCCCCATTGTCTCTAGTCCTGTCGCTGGGCACCACAGAAAAAAAAAGTCCAGTCCTTCAGCATACAGGTTTGCTTCAGTTAGATGCAAGCACCTCTTAAAGCAATTAGGACCTCAGTCTTGTGCCATTATAGGTGTAGACATCATCATGTTGATCACAGCTTCCCCTGCAGGACACCTCTACTCTTGGGTGAGATGATGTGGGAACCCAGCTCAGGCTCAAAAGGAAAGTGCCTCCTGTTGAAGCTGAGTGTTTGCACACCTTTAGGGCATCATTATTTTCTTGTCAAGCTCAAGGAGTGGAGTTCAAGCTCTGCTTTTGAGCTGAAACTTTGTATTCTCACTAACAAGTCATTAAAAAAAACACAACCCAAACCCCAAGGGCTTGTTTACCTTAGAAAAGAGGAAAAGAAATGAGGACACTGCAGGCTAGGAAGCAGCCAAGCAGAGATAGAGGTCCATAGCTCCTATTCCCACAGGGACAAGGGACTGCTCTGTGACATTTAAAGGTGGCACACTCAAAACTCATCAAAAGAACCACTTTTCTGCCACGTGTGTGCAGCTAAACTGTTGGATTGGCAGCCCTGAAGCTAAGCAGTGTCTCATTTTACATACATCACCCAAGGAGCCCCAGTGCTACCTCCCAAGTCTTTAGTCATTTCACTGGTGACTCTGGAGAAGGGAATGAGACAAAGGAAAGAGGCTGACATAGCCAGCCTGCTGAAATCACAGGCACAAGTGGCTTAGCTAAGAAGCTAGTTTAAAGGAGAAGAGCTTGGCACAAGCTGCAGCTCTTTTTGGTTGCCACAAGACCTCTGAATCTTCATTAACTCTAGTCCCACCTATTGCTTCTGATGGCTCTGGGGCCAAACTCCACCCAAAGGAGCATCCATGTCATCTGAGGAATTCCAGTTCAGAAATTAGTGCAAAGAGTAACACAAAAGGTGTTATCCAGTGGGATACAACCATGGGCATGCATCTGGGACCAAAGCTTCTCCTTTGCAGCACTGAGGCCCATGCATGTACATGGTTTAGTGGCATAGTAGTGATAGGTATGGTTGGGACTTGATGATCTTAGAGGTCTCTTT
This sequence comes from Bucco capensis, assembly GCA_013396975.1. Taxonomy (NCBI): domain Eukaryota; kingdom Metazoa; phylum Chordata; class Aves; order Piciformes; family Bucconidae; genus Bucco; species Bucco capensis. The sequence goes on from VWZO01013579.1 coordinate 28,688, forward strand.
CAACCTTAATGATTCTGTGAAAACTCCAGCATCCCAGTTCTAATTCCTACAGAAACAAAAGAAAGCTTTGTTTGGTTTTTTGTTTGTTTATTTGGGTGGGTTTTTTTACTTCTATTCTGTTGGTTTTGTTCATATTATTATACAAAGAGGAACAGAAACCTCAGCAAAACCAGAATTTTCTTGGGCCAGAGTGGCATAATGAATATATTCTGAGCCAATACATAAATATAGTTATATACTCTGCATTTTGCAGTCTGGCCTTATCAAAAGCAAGTCTCTGGCTGTAGATCTTCAAGTTCAGACATTGCTCTCTCTCTCTCCAAAACCAGCTCAGAGGAGAATCTGTGCAATGATATGTCACACATGGTGCCAGAACACAAAGGAAATAGAAGTGGAGAAGTTACTCAGACTATAATTAGAATGCTCAGAGTTAAAGGCAGACTCTGCCAGCAAAGATGTCTTACCTGCCCTGAGGGCTCTCTGACCCTAACCCCACCAGTTACACTCTACTGGTTCACCTTCTCCAGTTATCCAGTAATTGGGTGGGAGGGAGAAAGGAAAAGGATCTCCCCAGAGCCTTGAGCCCCTGGGGCTGATCTCTGCATGTGCATGCCATGCCTCATGTGTGTGACTACACATGAACACACACAAGGCTCCTTAGAGGCAACCTGTGGTCTTGTCAAGGGTTAGCACTGGGCTGACCACTAATCCAGTGACAGATGCTCTCTAGTACTCCTCTTTTCTCCCACACCAGGAAGGAAAAGGGAATTAACAGAGAAAGAGGGAGACACTTTTGTGGATTGGAAATGAAAACTTAAACCACTTTCATGATAAAAATGAAATAGATACAGAACCAATATCAGACCCAAACCTGCCTTGATGGCAACTACAGCACCACTGATACTCTAGCAGAAGAACAACAGCAGACAGGGATCAGGCTCAGGGGCTGGAGCCTGGAATTGGATTCAGGAACTCCTGGATTGAGATGGAAGGCAGAACAGACAGGGATCAGACTCAGGGGCTGGAGCCTGGAATTGGCTTCAGGAACTCCTGGATTGAGATGGAAGGCAGAACAGACAGGGATCAGGCTCAGGGGCTGGAGCCTGGAATTGGATTCAGGAACTCTTGGATTGAGATGGAAGGCAGAACAGACAGGGATCAGACTCAGGGGCTGGAGCCTGGCATTGGATTCAGGAACTCTTGGATTGAGATGGAAGGCAGAACAGACAGGGATCAGACTCAGGGGCTGGAGCCTGGAATTGGATTCAGGAACTCTTGGATTGAGATGGAAGGCAGAACAGACAGTTCTGTAACAGCAGAGCTGGATTGCTGATCCTCACCAGGAGAGTTCCCATTCCACCACCCCAGACAGCTCAGGTGCTCAATTTTCAGGGAAGATAAAGACCCAAACCTCTTCTTTTTTGTACTGGCTACTAGTTAGATGCTAAATAGCTTAATCATGTACCTGCCTTGCTTGGACCTTAGGTTTTATGGCAGAGAGCCCAAGGCCCAAGCTGTAGTGAGTAGCAACTGCAGTGTGGCTGTTTCAGGAACTGACCCTCAATTTATAGGGAATATGATGTATTTGGAATGGAATGGAATGGAATACTCAGTTTAGGGTCACCTGAACTATGTGCTCCTCTCTGCAGGTGCAGCCTTTTACTTTGCACTCCAATGTGGTACACAAGATCTAGCAGTGCCTAAGAGGAACATTAGCTGAAAAGTCAAATCACTGGACAGAATTAGAACAGAATCTGTCCTAACTCAAACCAGGACAGGCCTCCTGAAGCTGCTAACTTGCATCCATGTGCTGTACACCATATCCTCTTTATTCCCTCCTCACTTATCTTCTCCCTGTGTGTTTATTGAACAAAGCAGCTCCACAAAGAGCTTGAGCTTTTATCTGCTGTGTCAGGGGATCCAGCAATCTAGTAGCCTGGAGCAGTTTGGAATTCTCCATCTCCATCCTTCACTCCACCAGCATATGAAAAACACATCCAGGCTCTCCAGAAGCCACGTGAGCATTTCCTCCTTACTGTCACTTACATTCAGAAGGGGTTTTTTTGGTCACCAATGCTTCTCTGGAATCCTCTTCTTCCACACAGATTGCTTGTAATGTTCTTGATATTTATTCATTGCATCTCTAACAACTATTAATATTAAAGAGGTCCCATTAAGAGCCTGGTGGGTTTCCAGCCACAATTAGCCTGCTTTGTTTTCCTCACTTGTCAAAGAGCTGGTTTAATGTGTGTGTGTGTGGGGGGGTTATGTTTGTTCTGCTGAAAGAAAGCTTTATGGCATGTTTCAGGGCTGACATTATGACACTTGTAGACCAGACAATCTGTCGTTGGAAAGAATTCCTGCAAATCCCCAAAGTTTTTCTGCATTTCTATGCTGTCATCTCAAAAGCAGCATCTGCTCTGTAAGGTTGCCAAAAGAAGGTCATCATTTTATTTTTACCAACAAAAGGAAAGGAAAGGACAAGCCTGTGCTTCAGGCACTGGATGAGCCTTCAGATGGCCTGGGGTTCTCTTCCCAGTTCAGCACTGCCTTTGGGCAGAGGGCCCAGCTGGGGATGGGTACACTTCCCCATTTGGAAAGCAAGGAAGGGCTTTCCTTCCACCCTTTGGAGTAATACCCTTTTCTAGAGTGACTTCTGGGCAGGAGATGCCTTACTCACAGAATGTTAGGGGANATGCCATTGGCCTCTTGGCCACAAGGGCACATTGCTGCCTCATGGGCATCCTCCTAGCCACCAGCACTCCTAGAAATACTCCATGTTGGAATAGACACAGAGGGTGACAATGGTCCAGTGCAGCATTGCAGACATCACCACTGATCTCCTCATCTAGCCATCCTCTCATTCTGTACCTGCTCTAGGTTCTCCTGCTCTTGCAGGGAGGGTGGACTAGATGATCTCCAGAGGTCCCTTCCAACTCCTAGTTTTCTGTGATTCTGTGATTTTTACCCCACTCCCTTTGGCTCCTTTTCATCTACCATTACCTGGTCCCAAGCTGCAACATCCTTTATTTATCTTTTTATTTGCACTATATGCCCCCCTCCTAAATGAGGTTTTTTTTTTCCCCCTTGGTTTGGCCTTGCCACAGCTCAGAAAACAAAACAGCTCACATTTAAAACCTCATTTCTACAGGGAGGGTTCTCTTCATGCCCTCTTTGCTAATGGCATCTCTGTTGGAAACTGTCAGTTGAATGCTCTTTGACACATCCCTGGCTGTCACATATGGAGGAGAGCCAGCAAAAAAAGGGGAACCTTCTTTCCAAAGGAGATGAGATTTCAATGGAAGTGTCAGTTTTTCACTTACGTCTTCTCAAATATGACATCCACAAAAAAGAATTCACCCACAGCTGCACTTCTAAGAGACCAAGGGACTGATTACATCTGTCATGCAGATAATATATTGCCCTTGGAATGATAGGTGAGTACCTCCACTTGCAGCTCCTCTAGGACCAAGGGAAGTGACTTCAAAGGGGGTGGAAGGGCTGGCAAGTAGTGGTGGTGGTGGGCAAGGCAGAGCCTGGGGTATCCCCTAGCTCAGGTGCTTTCAATAAATCTCCTGTGCTTCACACAAAGATGCTTGAAAGCCCTTTGACAGCTTCAGGGCTTTAACACCTCTTTTTGGGGGCTGCTATTTGTACACAGGTGAAGAAAAATGGTAGAAAGGAGCTGCATTCACATTTTAAACAGAAAGTGCAGCACTTCAGATGCAAATAGGAGACATCCTGTCTACAAGGATGTGTAGCCAATTGCTTGATGCATGTGGTTTCAAAGATGGTTGACTTGCATCCAAAAGACACAGATGGGATGACTTAGACACAAACAGCTTTTAATTTACCACTTATGTTGTGTCTTTACTTTACCTGCTGCTAGGAGAGCAAGAAGAGTGCAGACACAGACCTAGAAAGAGCATTCCTGGTTAAACAGGTGAAGAAACTCTCCTTGATATGCCTCAGAGTAGACCAGATCCCCTGTGCAATGGGCAATTCCTGGCCTAATTCACAACCTAGTTGAAAGGTTTAGTGTTTTAGCATCTTGGGGACAGAGCTGAAAGACTCTGCAGGATTCAGTGGGATATCCTCCTTCTGTTTTATTCCTTCAAATCAGTGGCACAGATCTCTTGCAAAACCTATTAAGAACTAGGGGGAAGTTTCACACCATTGAAGTGTAAAGGCAGATGGGTAATTCATCCTCAAGATGAATTTGAGGGGGGGGGGGGGGATCCAAAATCTGCTCAGCTCCATGGAAAGGAGACACAGAGTGAGCTCTGCATGAAGCTCAGCAGGCATCAGCAGAAAGGGCAAAGAAAAAAAAAAGCCAGTTGCACTAAAACAGACAAAATAGATAAAAATAAAACCTAGGAGAGACCAGTCCACGTGTCTGCAAGGGGCATAAGTTTCCATTGACCTCTGTGCCTCAAGGGATGTGAAATAATTGTGATGCTTACGTGCCAAAAAAGCCCTGGGTAAATATTGCTCATTGCTAAACCAAACAAAAGGTTGTTTGACTGAATCAGATGTGACCAAACAAAAAAGAACACCACCAGCAAGTCAACATGTGAAGTGCACATTTTCTGAGGGACTCTGGATCAGGCTGGAAATGACTATTTTGGAGCTTGCTTTTGTGCAGGTGCTAGGAAGTTTTAGGCTCAGAATGCCTGGAATAGTTTCTCCACTACAGGGAAATTAATAAATACTAGTAAGCCTGAGGCTTTTGTGCCAATACTAACCATTAACTTCTGGCTCCCAGCCACAACTGTCTACTTTGCAGTGGATTCTGCCACCAAGGGAAAGGTCATTATGGGCCTGTGCTTTCTTCTCCTTAGTGTGTTCCAAAATAATTAACAGAAGTTGTTCAGCAGATGGTTCCCTTTCTGTCAGCAAGTACCTACAGTTTAATAGCTTATTGCTGGATTCTTCACCCTGAGTGGGTGAGGCTGGAAGGAAAATTCAAATGGATGAGCTTTGATCCACCCACTTGTAATTAGTTCTTAGGGTTGAGGGTTTTGGGGTTTTGTTTTTTTTGCAGAATAGAAAATATAAAGGAGGTGGGAGAGGGGAAATGAAATCATGACAAACCCAGAGATCCCCAGCAGCCATGGAAAGCTGTGATTACCTTACCCTCATTGCTCTAGAGGCATGGAGTTGTGATTGTTTCAGCTAAGGAGTTGAAGATTTACTAATTGTAGGTTTTGCAGTGTCCTAGGCTGGAGATTCAGCAGGAAACCACAGAGGAGATGCCTGTGTTTGTAAACTGATAGTGATGCTCCCTTCACCCTTGGGTCCCACAAGGCTCAGTGCTGGGGCCACTCCTGTTTAACATCT
>VWZO01013579.1:34186-67684 GCA_013396975.1 Bucco capensis
AGGGTTGTGAGCCATTGGCCCAGGCTGCCCAGGGAGGTGCTTGAGTGCCCATCCCTGGAGGTGTTGAAGAGCCAGGTGGATGTTGCATTGGGAGGCATCATTGAGCAGGTTGCTAGGGCTAGGCCAAAGGCTGCACTGATGATCTTCAAGGTCTCTTCCAGCTGGAACTGTTCTAGGATTCTCTGATTCTATGATTCATGCCCTTGCAGCAGCCAGAGGCCCAAGCAAGAGAGGATGAGCAAGCAGCCAAGATCGTTGCTGCAGTCAGAGGGAAAATGTCCCCTTGCCCCAGGAGTTTATATTGTCAGCAAAGAAGGACTGGTCAGGAACTGAGATTGCTGACTTCATTTACAAAAGGCAAACCAAAATTCACAGCAAGAACTTCAAGGCTGCATCTCTTAATAAAACACCAATGTTTCCCTTCCACCAAAAGCACTGAGCTGCAAACTTTTGCCACCTTCTAGCCCCAAGGCCTTGATCTCACCTGAGCTCAGGTGTGTGGTCCAGACCTCCCCCCCCTCCCTTTATGTCAAGGAGGTTTGGGTCACCCTGCAGAGTCTATGCCTCTCTACCTCTTGTGGAAGACATCACACTGATGGAAACACTCCAGTTTCCACAGTAAAGTACTAAAAATGAGCCCATCCTGATGATTATTGTTGGCATTTCTCCTACTCTGAGCTGCACTGTTCAATTCAACATGACAGGTCATCACCTAACTTCTGTGCATTTTTTTTCCTCATCTTGTGGCCAAAAAAAAAAGACTTTAAAGGAGGTTTGTCAAGAGGTTTATGAGGTAGCTGTGTGCAAGAGCTTTGGTTGCTTCCTCCCAGCAGGAGAGGAAGCACAATATCCAGCACACACTCAGCATATCAGGGACCTATGCAAAGCTGCTGGATGGGAAGTGACATGAAAACAGGACAAAGGACACAAAGGACTGGTATAAATGAGATGGAGAGCCATCTAGGAAGTGCACTGGTGGTAAGATATGGTGAAAACCACATGCTGGGACTGTTACCTTGGCAGGAATTTTCTGGGCAGGCAGCAGTGGTTGTGCTAGGCAGAGAGGATGTTGCAGCAACGTTGTGATAGGAAGAGCTTGAACAAAGCTGTAGCTCCACTGATGGACAGAAAAACTTCCACATCTTCTAGATGTGCTGCAGAAACCACCAGTAAGTGTCAGAAGGGCTTGTAGATACAGATGCTCCAGAGCTGCAAAGTGAGGAGCAAGCTATGTGTGAAGTGAAAAGAGGAGGTGAGAAGCATTTCTAGAGACCTAGCCATGGTCAGACCTCAAGTTTGGCTCCCAGTGCTGGCCAGTAGAAGCAAGTCATGCTGAAGAAGCTATGTTCTTAAAGATAGAACATCTTTAAGATGTTAATAATAACATCATCTTAATTATTCATGTGAGCCTAGTCACAGTGTGAGCATGCAAAGACTTCATTGCTGCCCAAAAGCTGGTAATGGGATTGGGAATTGCAGGGAACCAAGGGAGTCCAGAGAGACATTTGGGATCTTTGCACTGAGGACCTAGTTAGCTAATAAGCATTGTCCTCTGGAACTGCAATTTGAAGACAATTCTTTTGTTTCTGGGAGAGAGGAAAAAAAAAATCTCCCTTAGGGAGCTGTGGTATTGGTAAAAAAGTAATAATAATACAGGAATTAAAAAGGCTTTTTTTGCTGAAAAAGGAGAACAAATTTAATTCTTGTGTTCATGCTTTCAGAGAAGAGGATGTTGGGAATGATCCTGTGGGTGCTGAGCTTGCTGAAGGTGCAGAAATAGCCTCAGGACTCCATGCAGTGTGGAAGGATGAAGCAGTCCAACCTATGCATGGTTTCATGGAGCTACAAAAAGAGAGCCCTGAACAAAAAAACATCACCACAAGGCACACAGGACAGGCAAAACAAAGCAGTTCTGGCAACAGGGCTGTGAAAAATGTGAATAAAAGCCTTTTTTGGACAAAGTGCTGTCTACAAGAGGCTGTTGTGCACTTGATCCTGAGTGAGTCCTGGGCTCTCACCAAGAGCTCTTGCCTCCATTGCTTTCTCTTCCTAATGCACATAGAATCCCAGACTGGTTTGGGTTGGAAGGGACCTCTGGAGCTCATCTAGTCCAACCCCCCTGCAGTGGCCAGGGACATCCCCAACTAGAGCAGCTTGCCCAGAGCCCTGGCAAGCCTCACCTGCAATGCCTCCAGGGATGGGAACTCAACCACCTCCCTGGGCAACCTGGGCCAGTGTTCCACCACCCTCGTGGGGAGCAACTTCTTTCTAATGTCCAGTTTAAATCTACTCTTCTCCAATTTAAAACCATTGCCCCTTGTCCTTTCCCTGCAGGCCTTTGCAAACAGGCCCTCTGCAGCCTGCTTGGAAGTTCCCTTTAGGTCCTGGAAGGTCACTAGTAATTCCCCTGAAGCCTTCTCTTCTCCAGGCTGAACAATCCCAGCTCCCTCAGCCTGTCCTCAGAGCAGAGGTGTTCCAGCCCCTGAGCATTCTCGTGGCCTCCTCTGCACCTGCTCCATCAGCTCCATGGCCTTTGTGTGTTGAGGGCTCCAGAACTGGACCCAGTATTGCAGAGGAGGTGTGAGCAGAGCAGAGTGCAGTGGCACAATCACCTCTCTGGCTCTGCTGGCCACGCTTCTCTTGCTGCAGCCCAGGATGCCATTGTGCTTCTGGGCTGCCAGCGTGCACTGGTTGCTCATGGCCAGCTTCTCAGCCACCAGCACCCCAAGGCCTTTTCTGCAGGGCTGCTCTCCATCATCTCATCCCGTGAGTTTGTTTCCACTCAAAATGAGCTCACTCTTCAGGCAGAAGGTTCTAACAGCATGAGAGGTCTGTGTATGAACCCAGACCCTCTGCTTCTCAGGCATCAAACCTCTGTGGCTGGAGAGGAAGGAGCAAGCCATGAGCTCCTATATGGAATCAAAGCCACTAGAGGGAGTCGAGGTGTTTGCATGGTTCACACTTGCATTCATCTTCTCTTTCTGGAAAAGAACAAGAACAGAAAGGGAGAAAAACACACAGGGACATTGCTTAGCTCCCACTAGTTGTACACTGCAGCATCTCCATTGACTTCAGTGCTTCCAGTGAGTGGAAACACTTGCTGGGTGTCCAATGGCAGAAAATGATCTGTTGGAGTCCACAGGAGCATTTAGGTAATGTCTCAAGATCTCCCAGGAGGACCATGGGGAAAACAAGAGTCCAAAAGAAGTTGGGTGGTGGAGGTGATGGAAGGAGTATGCATAACATACAGGGGAAGGCTGGAGGAATTGTGTTGGTTTGGTTTAGAGAGGAGAAGGCTGCAGGAAGAGACAGGGCAATGGATTTGTTATAAAGAAAAGGCTGTTTTAAAAGCATCAGACCTCCCTTGTTCTCCATGCCCAATGTAGGAAGATGGGATGAGGGTTGATACCTTCCATCTCAGGATCCAGAAAGACTCATCCTTGCATCCCTGCAGCAAGCTGAGGTAGGAAACCTCTTGAGATCTCCCTGCCCTGCACATCCTACGTGCATGTAGCAAAGGTGAGACCATGGAGTTGTCTCTGATCATCCATGCAGCCACCTCTTTGCTATTCCCATCTGGAGTGAGCACTGTGATTAGGAAAGAGGCAAGGATGTCCTTTGGCACGTGGAGTTCATGGACAGTCACAGGACTATTCTTTCCTCCATGCTTCATGACAGCCCATCACACACTTAGCCAAACTCAATCTGATTCTGCCAAGGGGAAACATTCACCACTTCATCCTACATTGCTACTCAAACTCACCTAGCAACCTTGACAGCAGGGAGAAGTTGCTCTGCCTCTTCATTGCCAAGGACAATCAGCCATTGGAATCATCTCCCCAGGGAAGTGATGGAGTCCTCAACATTGGACACTTGGAAGATTCAGTCAACAGGGTGCTGGGCCATCATGTTTAGACCATGCTTTTGCCAAGAAAGCTTGGACCAGATGATCCTTGAGTCCACTCCATCCTGGGATTCTAGAAATCTATGAAGTTTCACCAGCTCTAGTAAGACTTGTGAGGCTCTAGGACACAAAAAAGCTTTTCTTATAGTCCAGCCTGGACTCTCAGCACAACTCATGTCCTCTGCAGGTTGTCTGCAACAGATGATGATGATGATGAAGGTTACATTTATGAGCACACAAAAAAGGATCTCCAAGAAGAACTGTGCCTTTCCTTACTATAAATATGGAGTAATCTAATTGCTCTCTTTTTCCAAAGGGAATTCAAGTCCTTAAGGGAAGAGATGTCAGGAATGTCCTTGTGACAAATGGAGTTTTCAACAGAAAACATTGAGTCCAAACTGAAATTCCTGGAGGAATGTAGCAGTTTCAAGCCATTTTTCTCTTGAGGGTAGTCTCTTGGGTCTAGTTCAATATTGCTGATGAGGTAAAAGCTGTCCTGAAAAGCTCTTCAGAAGGACTCAAGGAAATGCTTTTTGCTTGACACTTGATGGAACATCTACTGCTCCTTTTGTGTAATCTAAATGTGCATCTAAGCTCCTCTAAAAACACTACAAGTCCCTTTGCAAGTCACACCTTAAACCCCTTTTTAAGACACCCAGTAATCAAGAGGACCACAACACAGCCAGTAAAAGCAGAGTTAGCAAAGAATGGGGAATAAAATTGCAATAAACTTCTTTTTTTTCCCCCCTTTTTCCCATTCAAGTTAAACATTCTGTCAAAACTAAGTGTCACTAATACTTCAATACCACTGTGTGTGTTCCCACCACTGGTTTTACTCCGTAGTTGGACTGTCATAGTTGATGTGAAGGACCTACCACACTGAGCTCTTCACTCATGGATTGGTTTTATTCCAAGTAAGTAAACCTGAAATGCAAATTCACCAGTTTTCCTCAATGGGATCTGTGCTTCCAGCTTGCTTAAGGAGATTTCCTTTTTGAGAGATCTTCCTATAGCTTTCCCTTTCTATCTGAGAACTTCCATGTTAGCCTGGATGCTGGCACGACAGAGTGACTGCACTCAAGCTCTCCAAAAGAAAAGGCTGACAAATTTATTGTGTGCAGTAATATTTTTCTACCTCTATGAGGTGAGTTGAAGCTTTTCCACTTTCCCCTTAGTAAAAAACAACACTGATGGCAGTAACTTGTGTGTTGGTAAAGGCCAAGAGGACTAATTAGAGGATATAAAGCTGAGCCATGTGGGCAGTTCCTGCTCTTCTCCCTCTTAAAGCTCCCAGATGCCATACTCATCCTGCTGTCCATGGATGGATGTTCATGGCCTGGGAAGAGCACTTTGTTAACAGATATTTGGGCAGTTCCTTAGTAGGAACTTCCACTGCTTCCAGGATTCCTTAATCATTTCCCTAACAACCACACATAACAAACGTGACCTCCCCGTGAAAAATGAGGTTAGGTCTATAAACATGTTATTAAGAATAAATGAAGCTTTTAGTAGAAGGGGTTAGTTGGGGGTCTTTGGGAGGCAGTTAGCCCCTGGAAGTTTGAATGTAAATAGAAAACAATTAAAACTGGAGCCCCAAAGGATACTGCACTCAGCCAGGGAGGCTGAAATGAGGTTTCTGCTGCCGTTAATCGCTTCTGATGTGAGTGACCATAAATTACAAACGTGGTCAGAGTCCTCCCACAGCATGAGGAGAAGTCTTCTAGGGGAAAGGGATGGGAGGAGAGGAGAGAGGAGAGAGGAGAGGAGAGGAGAGGAGAGGAGAGGAGAGGTTCTTCCTTCTCTTTTCTGCTCTTCCATGTGTTATGAGTCAGGCTTCTAAATGAATGTTGGAATGGGAGGCTTAGGCTAAACCAAAGCCCACTGTTGCTTCTTTTGCTTTAAATCCACAGCCCCACAGGCACACACACATGCATAGTTAGCTCAATGAAGAAAATGTATCTCCAAACCTCATATTTAATTGCATTAGCTACTGTTGCTTTCTTGGAATTCATTTATAGCACATGAAGATAAACATTCTCCCAGTGATAAGAGTGTGTTTATAAACTTTGTTTGGGATGAAAGAAGCCCTAGCTGGTGTGTTTTTATAGTAGGGTTAATGGTGCTTCACTAATCCTTTGCCTGTGACCAAGAAGCACAGACATCTTGACTTTCCTGTGAGACACAGATGCATTTTCCCCTCTTCCCTGGGCCCTCAGGGTGTAGCTGGAAGACAATACACTGCCCCCCCCCCCTCAATTGTGAGGGTCAATTGGGAAGCAGCAGCAGCAGCATCACATTCCTGGGACTTCATCAGTAGACACTCAGTGTTCCCAGAGAGCAGAATTAATTCAATACATTGTTCTTTTACAGTTTGGCTTTGGCTTTTTTTTGGGGGGGGGGAGGGGGTGTGGAGCTTTTTATTGATTGATGAAAGAAAGCCACTACAGCAAATGCTCTGCAGCCTCCAAACTCTCCTGCAGGTACTGCCTAAGGACCCATGTGGGAGGATTTCAGCCAAATGTGACACTCACTGGAGAGTGGAAGGCTCCAGCTTTATATCCATTGAATCCACCACTTCACCTACATCCCTCTCCTGAGCTCCCCACCACTCACACAAGTCATTGCCCATGGCAGCTTCCTTAGCCACATCCTTTTGGCTCCTCTGTTTCAGTTCCTCAGTAGTAAACTGAATTGGAGGCTTCCTTCCCCCCCTCCAACCCCTCTGCATGGTATAAAACCCAACCTTCCCAAAAGGTCAGGCCTCTCTGTTTTTCCAGCCTTCTGTTTTGAATTTAAGAGACAATGGCTCAGAGGGAGCTGAGTGGGGGTAATCTGCCATGGTGCTGAGTCACAAGAGTCCAGGCTGAGTTTTTTGCTCATGCTGAAACACAGCCCTGATTAGGATATTCTACACAATTCTTCTCTGACCAAAAAATGCCTCAGTGCTGAGAGAAATGGAGAGATCATCTCCTGCCTCCTCCACCACCAGACCACCTAAACGTTGTGGGCTAAGATAGACTCCAAACAGCTGCTTCCATAAATGATGTACTGGAGAGAGAACTTTTCTTAACAGTTGATGTTTCATGTCTCTACATCATCTACCAGCAGTGATTTCAGCTCTCCTTGCTGCTGCCCATGAATCATAGAATCCTAGAACAGTTCCAGCTGGAAGAGACCTTGAAGATCATCAGTGCAGTCTTTGGCCTAGCCCTAGCAACCTGCTCAATGATGCCTCCCAATGCAACATCCACCTGGCTCTTCAANTGCATGTGAGGAACCCTTCTACTTCCCCTTCTTGGCTTGAAGATGTAGTTACTCTGGTTGGGCTGCTAGCAGGACAAGCCCAGATGGAGAATTCCTTACTGGTTCCTTGTCTCTTCTACCAGCTGTCATAGTCCTGGAGTTCAGAAAGTTTGTTTCCAGAGAAAACTAAAGAAGAAGCCAAGCCAGAAAGGACAACCTAGCTTTGGGGCTTTGAACTGATGGTGATAGCAAAACATTTCTGTAGGTATAAGTTGGTCATAATTTGCTTCATGCAAGACATCCTGCTTCCCTCTCAAGGTGCTCTCATCATCAGGATCCTGTGAAAGAAAAGAGCTGTTGTAGCTCCCAGTTCTTACTTACTTCTCCCTGATTTCCCCCTCCTTTATAAAACAACCCCCAGGTTTGGAATAAAGTATGGGATACTACACCCATAGCATCATTTCATTCTAAATATCCACAAGGACTTTTTAATAATAGAATAATAAATTGATAGAATCATTTTGGTTGGAAAAGACATTTAAGATCATGAAGTCCAACCATTAATCAGCACTGCCAGGTCACCACTAAACCATGTCCCTCAGCACCACATCTCCACATCTGTTAAATCCCTGCAGGGATGGTGACTCCAGCACTGTCTTGGGCAGCCTGGGCCAGGCCTTGACAACCCTTTGGGGGAAGAAATTATTCCTAATCTCCAACCTAAACCTCCCCTGGCACAACTTGAGGTCATTTCCTCTTGTCCTATCACTTGTTACTTGGCAGAAGAGACCAAACTCCACCTTGCTCCAACCTCCTTTCAGAGAGTTGTGGAGAGCAAGGTAGTCTCCCCAGAGCTGTCTTTTCTCCAGACTAAACATCTCCAGTTCCCTCAGCTGTTCCTCAGCACACTTGTGCTCTAGACCCTTCCCCAGCTTCCTTGCCTTTCTCTGGACACACTCCAGCACCTCCATGTCCTTCTAGGAGTGAGGAGCCCAAAAATGTTCCACTTGTTGCTGTGTACTCAGAGTCTCTTTCTCTCTGGAAGCCTCATCCTGTGAAAGGTGATAACTTCCAACTTTTCTCAGGTACTGGAATCAATGCATGTTCCTATCACCATCAGCATCTAAACCTTATATTTTGGAGCAATGTCCTGCAGGAACAGAGCCAGCCCAGAGGAGACTGTGAGAAATTCTGTCCTCTGGAGAGTCCTGTTTATTTTAAGCAGAAGAGCTAGTTTACATGTTGGCCTTTTAAGCAAAATACTATGGTTCATTTTGCCCTGGATTTCATTCTGTAACCAAATCACTATGGGTTTAGAAATCATCCAAATGGAATTTTCAATGTCATCTCCCAAGGGAAAGGCCTTGATTTTGCTTCTCCAGCTAATGCCTTCCCACAGGTGAGATGTCACCAATCTCAATGCATGCCCACTTGAACACTGCATTATTTATCTCTGCCTAGCATGCAGGACACAGAGAAATGGGTGTTAACAGACCAAAGATACTGAGCAGAAGAACATCTGAACCAGGACCTGCTGCAACACCTCTGAGCCCTGGGATGTCACCTCCTGCCGTGGCAAGGCATTGGGAATGATCCAAGGTGACTTGAATATTGCCACCCTCTGTCAGCATGACATTCCCAAAGAGGTGGTAGACTCAGCCTTTGATTGACCCAAGTTGCCCTAAATCCTGCCCAGTGCCTTCCTACTTTCCACACCAGTGCCAGACCCTGTCCCCTGGCAGAAGGTGGCCTGTGGCTTGGAAATGTGCTGTGTCTGCTTTATACCCCCAATTATGGCAGATGTGCATCTTGAGACACCCTGGGGTGATGGACATTGATGTCAGGAGGAGAAACATCAAACCCAACAGCTGCACAATGTAATAGAGTGAGGCTCAAGTATCTCACTTTGCCCTTTCAAGTTTTCTTTGGAGCTGCACCACACATTTCTCCTTGCCTCATATCAGCTTCCTCAGAGCTAGCCAGGACTTTACATGCAGGGATGAGTTTCTTATAGCTTTCTCACATGGTGCTCTGTGTCTAGCATCCTCCCACAGGTCTGACTTTCCTCCTGGAGGACATTGGTCTGAAGATGATAAACCAACCTTTTTCCTCAAAGCCAAAATCAAGCATTTGGAAAGGTGAAGTATATTTTTAGTAGCCTACTCTACAGTCACATGGGTCATGGGCATATGTGTTATCATCTCCTATGTCATGATGTACCTCTTGTAAATGACCTCAAGTTGCACCAGGAGAGGTTTAGACTGGATATCAGGAAAAATTTCTTCCCTGAAAGGGTTGTTAAGTCTTGGCCCAGGCTTCCCAGGGAAGTGCTGGAGTCACTATCCCTGGAGGTGCTCAAGAAACATATAGATGTGACATGGTTTAGTGGCATGGTAGTGATGGGTATGGTTGGACTTGCTGATCTTAGAGGTGTCTTCTAACCTTAATGATTCTGTGATTTTGATTCTGTGATTCTGGTATCTCAGTATGGGTGGACTGGACCCATGTACCCATCTGGGGACCTGTGTCCTTGGGGCTGATACACAAAAGTGCTAGCAAATCCTTTTCTGGTATCACCTACAGAAGTTACTCTTCTAATCAAAGATCATGATTTTTCCTTGCTGCAAGACACAAATATCAGATTTGTCTCTACTTTTTTTCCCAGCCCAGACCAAGGTCTGCTGTCACTTCCAATTGCCAAAGTCTGGGTAAACCAAGAACACAGAATTTCTGGAAAACTTGCTTTTGTGAGATTTCCAACCCAAATGAATGAGTTGTAGAGAAACTCAACCTTTGATGTATGTACAAATGACCTCAAACTCTTAGCTGTCTTGAACTCAAAAGAGCTCCTGATCCTCAAACCCTTCCCTGCAATTAGAGCAAGGGCAATTGGTTCTCTCCACACACCATATGGCCAGTAAAGCCTTGTTTTGACTTGGAGGCATCTCCGCTAGCAAGGAGCTGCTGTCTAAGTAAGAAATCATAGAATCCTAGAATCCTAGAATGGTTTGGGTTGGAAGGGAGCTCTGGAGCTCATCTAGTCCAACCCCCCTGCAGTGGCCAGGGACATCCCCAACTAGAGCAGCTTGCCCAGAGCCCTGGCAAGCCTCACCTGCAATGCCTCCAGGGATGGGAACTCAACCACCTCCCTGGGCAACCTGGGCCCAGCTCTCCAGCTTGTCCAGGTCCTTCTGGATCCTACAGTTTCATTTCTTCTCTGCCACAACACCGGGAGAAGCAGTGAAGCCCCAATCTTGTAACTCATCCTTAACTTGTCAGTACAAGATCCAAGGCTAAATTTCTTGGAGATCTGTATGAATCCTGACATGGCAGATGGCTCTACCTTGTGTTGAATTATGGAGCATATTGTAACATACATAGCTGCTTGATAGACCTTAATTATACCACAGGAGGGAGCCTGTATGGTTTAGTGTGACAATGTGCTCCAAACCAACTTCCAGTCTCCAATAGTTATCAAACACCTCTGAAGAGCACCACAGCAGGTCATGATTTTAGATGACTTGCATAGAAAGAGGAGATAAATATGGAATCTTGGAGTGGAAGAATTGCCAAGCTGGTTTTGAAGCTCTGCATTCTTCTTCAGGGTGTACTTCTTTATTTCTAATAAGACTGAGCATGAATGTTGTGGTTCAGTTCTTCCTGGATGACACAGTGGGATTCTTCACCTCTTCCCCTGGAAGCCAGCATGGTGTTGAGCTCAGCAAGGTGAATCCTGCTGCAAACCTTCCCTCTCTTCCATCTGCTTCCTTCCTTCTCATCCCTCTCTCTTCAATACAGGGATGCAAGGTCAAAATAAGGTGAGGTGCCCTCTCCAGCCAACATCACCCTGGTCTTCCTCTTTCCAGGTCCTATGTTCAAGCCTAAAGCAACTTGGTACCTCTGCTCTTGCTTCCACTTCCATCACTGTGGCTGAGGGATCACAGAATCACATTAAGGTTGGAAGAGACCTCTAAGATCATCAAGTCCAACCATACCTATCACTCCCATGCCACTAAACCATGGTCCAAAGTAGAACAGCTAGATGTTTCTTCAACCCCTCCAGGGATGGTGACTCCACCTGAGTCAAGACTTAACAACCTTTTCAGTGAAGAAATTTTTCCTTGGGGTAGACCTTGGCCTTGTAACAGACCTGGCATCTCCTATCCTCCTCCTGGCTAAACTCACCAGCCAGGCCTGTCCTTCCCTTGCTGTGCTTGGCCATGTTCCTCCAGGCCAGTGTGCTTTGGCTGCTGCTCTCTGAGCTCTCTGCTTCTCAACCCTGGAGTTATTTCAAGCAGCTCTGCATGCTTTCCTTTCCAAGGACTTATGAAACCCTCTTCTGGGACTCTTCACCTGACTCATTGTTTCCTCTGCCACCCCATGCTGGGAAGCACTGCTTTGCTGATGACTTCTTTGGGAAGAGAGCAAGAGTAGCCAGGCAGAACCTTTAACTCACAGGTTTATCTCCACAGCCTTGGAAGAATGAGGGTTTTTCTTCACTTCTTTTAGGTCCTTCTTGCTTTAAAGAGATTTGCTTTCATTCCCATTCTGGACATCTCAGAGGCCAAGGACACACCAAGATTGCTGAAGGCCATAATGATCACAGCTACTATCAAAGGACCCCCATCTCATCCTCTCCATTACAAACCCCAGAAGGACTTTGTTGCAGTCAATGGCAACCAGTCTGACATGGAAGCACTTCAAAGAGCTTTGGGTTGGTTGATTTGTTGGTTGGTTGGTTGGTTGGTTGATTGCCACCTCACTCAGTTGACTTTTCCCACCACCTTCTCCCTCCTTGTGTCACAGCAGCCACTGGTAAATGTGGACACACTCCATGTTTCCTGTGTTTGACCTGAAATTGCTAGGAGGGAGGAAATGGCTGTCTGGGTGCAGGTAGAATTAACCCTTTTTATTCCTCTTTGATGGTCTGCTTTTTCCCCCAGCCAATATTTTTACTTCAATGACCTTTTTCCCCTGAGACAGACATTTTTTTTCAGCCTTGAGGGCAGTGATTTCAGAACATGAACAAATCTGTTCCCAAATCTGCAAACTCTTTCTTGTCTAACATAATCTTCTTCCTTCTCAGTTTCTTCTCTTCTTATGAATCACAGTACATCTGATAAAAAAATCCCCAACAAATTCTTCTGCTGAGAGGCAGACAGGGACCCATCTATATATTAACAAACACAAGCTTCACATTGATGTCCTATGACCTCCATCTACACTCTTCTAGCCCACCTTCTCACAGAAACAAGGCCCTGTTTGATCAGCTTATGTGTTCATCTGCCCATCACTCCTCACCAATTACTGTGGAATTCCTTGGCTGTTTTAGGTTGAGTTTGATGAGGTCTTCAAGATGTTAAGTTCCCACAAGGTCAGCAAGAAAATAAAAGGGTGGCCAGAGAGAAAAGTTGAAGCAGGAGATCAGCTCTTATGAAACATCATCAAATCCACATGGGCACTCACAGTCAAATCACAAACCCATAGGAAACTGAGACTTATTAATCCCATCGCTGGTGGAACAGCTCAGACTTTCTTTCCATTTCTGTTTTTGTTTGTACATTTGGTAGAACAAATAACTCACTCTGGTGGAGCACGAGAAAGTTCACAGATCCAGCCTAAACACAGTTTGAGCTACAAACACTCAGGGATTTTGGGAACCTTCCATCCAGACCCACATGCAAACCATCCTAGTCAAGACCCATAAGAAGCAACACAGGCAAGGACCAACTTGTTTGAGTTTGCTGTCTGCTCTCTTTTGGAGTTCCTACTCTGTGGAAAGCCTGGGATACACCCCAGTTCTGCTTTTCTGGAAGATCTCACTGATTGGATAATAAAGCATAGATGAGGCCATACCTGGAATATTGTGTCCAGTTTGGGGCATCTTCTCAGTTCATGAGAGATGTTGAGAAACTAGGAGGACTACCAGCATGGCTTTATCAGGGCCTCTTCTCAGTAAGGACAGACAAGGTCTTGAAGCTCAAGGGGTTCAGATTCAACATGAAATATCTTCATTAGAAGGTGGTGCAACACTGGGACAAGTCACTCAGGAGCTGATGGCAATCTCCATCTTTGGAGGTATTTAAGGCTCAGCTAAAAGTCGTTGCTGGTGGGATCCCATTCCAAGCAGAAAATACAGACCTCCAGAGATCCTGCTACTTGTCCTGTCTCAGGCTGCTCCTTAGGAGCAGAAGAATATTTTGAGCCCACTAACTTTTCACATACCAACTCCTGTCCCATCTCTGAGGCATGAGACCATGTCTAGCAGCAACCTCTGTGCACAGGAGAAATGAGACCTCGCCAAGCACAGTAGGAGGCAAAATACCCCAAGGTGTCCATGAAGACTGAAGTTCCCTTTCTCTTTAGTAGGACACCAAAACTATCTAGGAGTAAGGAAATCCCACTGAGCACATCTATGTCCATCAGTGCCCAATCTTGGAAAGCTTTCTCCCAACTCTATTTGGGGAAAGCCTTCCCACATTGACAGGTCAAGGCAGTAGTATAGATCTTGCTGATTTTGAAGAGCTATCTTAGAACAGAAACAGCTAATGTAAAACCAGAGCTCTGCTTGCTAAGTGGACACAGAGACCTTTAGTTCTGATCAATAATCATCCTATTTGTCTCTTTTACATAAAAATCCCCAAGCAAATAGCCTCAGGGTCACCTATGGACACTTAGTCTGCCCAGATGTTTGGTTTGCGAGGCAGGCAGACCAAAAAATTAATGTTAGATAGGACTAAATACTCTCAGATTCAGAGTATGATGTTCATTTTAAGCCAGTTTGTGATTGCTAAAGGCTCAGATTCATTAACTGCCTTGTCTGAAGAATGTCATGAAAACCTAAGCTTTATTGAGTGCTAAAAGCCTTAAAAAAAGATGGGAACATATGAAAATTGAAGGATGACTTCCCTGCCACCACCACTACCACCACTCCAAGGGCAGAAGAGAACCAAAAACCATAACAATGGGCTCGTTACAAATACTCCCTCATTTTGCAATAACCAAGCATTTAAAATGCTCTTGGTAGCTGCTTGGAGGATACCATTTTTTCTCATTAGGAGTTGTATTTAGTACATAATTTATAGCTGGCAGGACAGGGACAATCCTGCAGTGTGAGTGCTCTGTGAGGCTGCTGTAATTACACCAGTGTACTGCTGATGGGCCCTGAGGAACTGATACTTCTTTTTAGCTGTGGAGATGATAAGATCAAATCCAACACCATGGAGCAGAGTGGAAGGTTTGTGGCTGTAACTGTAGCTGCCAGCTGCCTTCTTGGGCATCTGCTCTACCTCTAGGAGCAGGCAGGAAATGGGACATTGGCAGAAATGGGGATTGCCAGCTGAAAGTCTACTTGCTAGGGCAATTTGTTGGAAAGGCAGAAACACATAGGATGTGCCTCTCAAGACCAAGAGCATTGCAGGAACTGTCATGCAAGGTAATTCATTTTAAGGAGGAAATGGGCTCACTGGCCCTCTGTGGTACTCACCTAGTCCATCCCCCATGCACCTACTATATCTCATGTCCATGATCACAGAGCATCTCACAGAATCCCAGCATAGCAGAGGTTGGAAGGGATTTCTGGGGATCATCTAGTCCAACCCTCCTGCTAAAAGCAGGGGCACCCACAGCAACTTGCCCAGGATCATATCCATCTGGGTTTGGAATCTCTCCGGAGAAGGAGACTCCACAATCTCTCTGGGCAGCCTGGGCCAGGGCTCTGCACCCTCACAGTAAAGTAGTTTTTCCTCTTATTCAGATGGAATCTCCTGGGTTCCAGTTTGTACCTATTGCCCTTTGTTCTGGCCCTGAGCACCCCTGAGCAGAGTGTGGCCCCAGCCTCTTGCCCCCTGCACCCTTCAGCTCTTGCTCAGCATGGAGCAGCTCCCCTCTGGCTCTGCTCTGCTCCAGCCTCAGCAGCCCCAGGGCTCTCAGCCTTTCCTCCTGCCACACATGCTCCAGTGCCCTCAGCATCTTTGGATCCTGTGCTGGACTCTCTGCAGCAGTTCCTTGTCTCTCTGGAGCTGGGGAGCCCGGAATTCGACACAATAGTCCAGCTGTGGCCTCGCTGGGGCAGGGTAGAGAGGGAGGGAACCTCCTTTGACCTGCTGCTCACACTCTTCTGAGAGAGGTGATTCTGCCACTGCACTNTGCACTTCAGGATACAATTTGCCTTCTTGGTCACAAGAGCACATTACTGGCTCATGGTGAACTTGTCCACCAGCACTCCCAGGTCCTTCTCCACAGAGCTACTTTCCAGCAGGTCAATCCCTAACCTCTCCTGGTCCATCAGGTGCAGGACTCTACCCTTGCCCTGGTTAAACTTCATGAGGCTCCACTTAACTCTCACCCTGTCCAAGTCTGATCTCCCAGAGCATATCAGAGTGACTTGCCCCAAATCCACATCCTCCTCAGTCTTGCATCCCCAAAACCATCAACCAGCTAGAGCTTGGCCTCACTGCAAATAATAATACAGCAAAAGCAGTTGAAATAAACAGGCAGATGGGATCAAACCAAGCAGCCAGATGTTTCTTTTTCCACCCCTTTTGATTTCTACTCTTTTCTCCAGTAAGTCTTTGATGGCAGAACTTTGTAT
Source organism: Bucco capensis (assembly GCA_013396975.1). Classification (NCBI taxonomy): domain Eukaryota; kingdom Metazoa; phylum Chordata; class Aves; order Piciformes; family Bucconidae; genus Bucco; species Bucco capensis. Next base: position 49,927 of record VWZO01013579.1, read on the forward strand.
CAGTGATGGCTTTGTGTCAGCCAAGTCACTGGACAATAATCCCTTGGTGTAGATGTTCATTGCCTTTGTCATCATCCTAGAACAAAAGAGAAATAAACCTAAAAGAGTTCTCTCCCCAAAAATAACTTCAGAAAATAAATATTTTGGCCCCATCTTGCAAAAAAGTCAGTGTGACATTTAGAAGGAGCTAAGAAAAGGAGTCTTTCCTGCCTTAGGAAGAGACTTAGCTTAACTTGGGTCCTCTTCACTTGGTCATACTATTCCTTGGGCACTGTTTGCTATTAGTCACTAGCTGCTCCAATTTCATTTCAAATATAGTGCAAACAGATGCCTTTATGTTTCATTTTTAAGTCATTTATTGTTCTACATGTAGCAATGAAGCTTAAAGAAAGGATGGGAAAGAATTGCCAGCAAGGGTTTGTTTGGTGTTTGGGGTTGTTTTTTTTTGTTTGTTTTAAAGATATATATATATATATTTAATTGCAGTTGTGGTTATTGTGGTTTCTTTTGGGTGGATCAGCAAAAAAAAAATCAAGTCTTCCTTCCTCAGGGATATAAGGGGTGGGGAGGGAAGAAGAAAGGATGGAGAGGAGAACTCATTCCCATGTTTTTATCAGTAATGGAATGAAGCAATCAGGTTTCAGGGCTTGTCTAGACAAGAGGACTCTGGCACTGGTGTTGCTCCTGCAGTGTAGTGATGATGTCTGTGCAAGCCCCAAATGTTTCTCACAGCACCAGAGGAAGCTACAGGGAGACAAAACCACCACAGAAAGTCAGGAGGCTCCATGTCCTGTGAAATCCCAGCTTTTTTTCTGTGGTACCTACTGACAGGACCTAAAGGCAATGGGCACAAACTAGCAGCCAGCAAGTTCCAGCTGAACATGAGGAGGAACTATTTTCCTTTGAGGGTGGTGGAGCACTGGCCCAGGATGCCCAGGGATGTGCTGGAGTCTCCATCTCTGGAGAGATTCCAAACCCAACTAGATCCCATCCTGTGCAAGCTGCTCTAGGTTCTGCTGCTCTTGCAGGGGGGTTGGACTAGATGATCTCCAGAGGTCCCTTCCAACCCTAACATTGTGTGATTCTGGGATTAGGCAGGGCCATGTAGCCTCTGTGGACAAGAGACAACCAAACAACACTTGAGAAATAGCTTTGAAAAGGATTTCTCCAAGTGCCCCAAAGCAGCTTTGCCAGCCCAACAGAGCTTTTGACCAATTGAAGTATTTTCACAACTGCTGCTGCACGGGATGGAGCTGGAAATGAAGGAAAATGAATCATAGAAAGGTTTGGATTGGAAGGGACCTTTCAAGGTGATCTAGTCCAACCTCCCTGCACTCAGCAGGGACATCTGCAACTGCAGTGCTGGGGCCAGCTCTGAAGTTCTCAGCACAGCAGAGACCAGTTGGACCTGTTGGAGCAGGTCCAGAGGAGGCCACAGAAATGATCCAAGGGCTGAAAGCTCTCTGCTGTGAGGACAGGCTGAGAGAGTTGGGCTTGTTCAGCCTGGAGAAGAGAAGGCTCCAGGGAGACCTTCTGGCAGCCTTTCAATACTTAAAGGGCCTAGAAGAAAGATCATCGAATCCTAGACTGGTTTGGGTTGGAAGAGACCTCTGGAGCTCATCTAGTCCAACCCCCCTGCAGTGGCCAGGGACATCCCCAACTAGAGCAGCTNTTAGATAGAAGGAAGTCATTTTTGATGCTGAGACACTGTCCTAGGTTGCCCAGAGAGGTGGGAGATGTCCCACTCATCCCTGGCACCATCCCAGTTCAGGTTGGTTGGAGCCCTGAGCAACCTGCTCTAGTTGCAGATGTCCCTGCTGAGTGCAGGGAGGTTGGACTAGATGATCTTGAAAGTTCCCTTCCAACCCAAACCCTTCTCTGATTGTCTGACTGAAAAGATTTCAGAGTTTATCAGCCAGCCCTGATGGGATTCAGGGAAGAAACCCAAAAGAGCTCAGAGCAGCCCTCCATTTCTTCTCCTTTAATAGGAGAAAGACCATCCCTCTTCCAAGAAGCCCACAGAAACTCCCACACAGGGTCAGAGAGGCCATCAGGAATGTACAGACAGTACTATAGGATCATAGCTGGCCAGCCAGCACCATCCTGGAAAGGCTAATATTTGCCTAATACTAAAAAGCTTTTTGCCTCTCACATCCTTCCATGAGAAAAGGCTAAAATATTTGGTGCACACATATTTCAAAAGGAGAACATACCATACATAGTTAAAGTAATGACTAGTGCTCTTAAGCCCAGACACAAACTTTTCACTGAAGCTTTTTTGGGGCTGAGTCATGTGATTTATTTGGTTTTCAAGATCTATATATAAAACTACTTCTTTTTTTTTTTCTTTTTTTCCTTCCCTTCCCCCTTCCTCCTTTCCTGGTTCATCCTTCCCCATCTTCCAAAACCTGCACACTTCAGAAGCTATTTTGGTTTACCACACAGCTTGGCACTTGGTAATTTTCCTATGATGTGAAAACAAACCTTCCACTTGACTGTTGGTGGCTATTATCTGAGATGAAAATCTTCTCACCCCATTGCCAGGGCTCTAACCAGTGGTTTCTTACCCTTTCTGGTGGCCAGACAACTCTATGACTCAGAGACCTTAAATAGGGGTATCCCAAAGCCCCAAAGTGGGAGTTGTTATTCCTTAGGGACCTCCACCTCCTGCATGGACAGTTCTTTGGGGTTTGGTACCAAAACCTTTGGTTTTGGGCAAAAAGCCTCATGGGCTAGCCAAAGTAGAGCAGCCCTAAGTTCTGTTGGCTTTTGATCTTCTCTCCATCTTCTGGCCTCAAAGCTTTTATTTGCTGTGAATAAATTAATGCTAAATACATCCTTGAGCCTCACTTGCCCAGTCGGAAAACTACTCTGCTCAGCCACACAGATGACATCAGCATCAATTTTGGTTGCAGGAAAATAAAACCAGGATTACCTGCATTTTTAGCATCAGGAGAGGGAAGAAAGGAAAAAAAAAAGAAAAGGATGAGGCCTCCTTTGGGGCTTGGTTGTTGGGTTTGACTTTTCCCCCCCCCCCCTTCTTTTTAACTCTGACCTTCCTTTGTGTTCCTTTACAATTAGAGACAGCACTGAAAGTGAGGAGAGGCTTTGAATGGAGAACAGGAAGACCTTCCAGATGGGAATGCATTAACTGGGGGATGTCTCTGACCAAGCATAAGTAGTTTCCCACTTGCCCACTTTCTCCCATGCAATGGACATACCTTGAGAACTTGTCAAACCCTTCTCCTGCCTCTGACCTCCACTACCTATGCTCAGAGTTGGACTAAGCCCCCAAAAGCCTATCCAGGATTGCTCTCCATAGGGTTTTTGTTTCTGTATTTCCCTCCTGACAGCTTGAAGACCTCTCAGAAGCATCCCCCAGGGTCCCTGAGCTCTGCACAGAACACTGAGGATGGATTGGCTGGGACAAGCCTTTTGGTAAGACAACACTTTCTGCTTGGAGACAATCATCCCAGGATCTGTTTGACTCAGTTGAGGAGCAGTTTCTCAGGCTCCAGAGAGGAACATGCACCCAGCTGCCAGCTCCCAGAGCTCACATGTACTTTCCTGAGCTCAGTGCCTGCTGCCAGCCCCTTTGTTCCACCCCCCACCAAGTCCCTATTGTTCGTGTCCCTTGCTGGTGGCATCCCATCTGGCCTAGCCAAACTCCTCTTGAGCTGGGGCCCAGGCTGTGGGGTTTGGTGTGTTGGTTTTATTTCAGGAATGATTTGGAATGATCCTTTTTAGGGGGCCAGTTACAGGCACCATAGATGGAGCTGCTTTGTAAAAAGACTGTGTTGAGGTGGAGGGTCACCAAACCAGGAACTTTGAGGACAAGGCAAAATAGGAACCTAAGAATCCAAACTGACACATAGGCTCTGGAAACGTGCAGAACTTGCAGAACAAAAAGCATCTTTTGTTTTTATTTCTCATTTCTAGCAGATGTTTCCCTATTGATTGCAAGGTGAGGAGAAGTAGTAAAGAGAAAGGGGAGCCATCAACCTTAGGGAGAGAGATGCAAGATCTAAACTTCTCCTCGGGTGCTAGGCTATGCTGGGGTCTCAATTTAGGGCAATGGCATAGAATCACAGAATTGTCAGGGTTGGCAGGGACCTTTAAGCTCCTCTAGTGCCAACCCACACCTGGCACTAGAGCAGCTTGCTCCCAGCCCCAGCCAGCCTGGCCTGCAATGCTTCCAGGGCTGGGGCTGCCACCACCTCTCTGGGCAACCTGGGCCAGTGGCTCAGCACCCTCCTGGGGAACAACTTCTGCCTAACAGCCAACCTAAATCTCCCCTCCTCTAGCTTGGATCCATTCCCCTTAGTTCTAACACTACCTGACATCCTAAAAAGTCCTTTACCATTCCTAGAGCAGAAGAAATCACAGGATCATTAAGGTTGGAAGAGACCTCTAAGATCATCAAGTCCAACCATCTACCTATCACCAGAATGCCACTAAACCATGGCCCTAAGTAGAACATCTATAAGTTTCTTAAATGCCTCCAGGGCTGGTGACTCTACCACCTCCCTGGGCAGCCTGGACCAACACTAAACAACCCTTTCAGGAAAGAAATTCCTCCTTATATCCAATCTAAACCTCCCCTGGTGCAACTTGAGGCCATTCCCTCTTGTCCTTTCACTGTTAACCCTGGAGAAGAGACCTACTCCCATCTCACTATGACATTTCAGGTAGGTGTAGAGAGAGATAAGGTCTCCCCTGAGCCTCCTCTTCCTCAGACTAAACAACCTCAATTCCCTCAGCTGATTCTATCACAGAATCACAGTATGTCAGGGGTTGGAAGGGCCCTAGAAAGATCATCTAGTGCAACCCCCCTGCCAGAGCAGGATCACCTAGACAAGATCACACAGCAATGCATCCAGGCAGCTCTGCAATGTCTCCAGAGAAGGAGACTCCACAATTCTCACAAGACTTATTCTCTAGACCCCTCACTGGCCTCGTTGCCCTTCTCTGGACACTCTCTGATGCCTCTATGTCCTTCCTCAAGCTGTCTCTCAGAGCTATCATCCTGTTGACAAGCATCCCAGCTTGTGGGAACAGCATAGGAACATGCTCGTTTCCGTCGGGATCAGCGTTCGGCATCCTGTTGATGTTACAACATTGGCATCCTTTCTCTGTAGGGAAGCTGGGAGAACCATGCAGCTGAGATTTCTAGGAAGTGTCACCACTTAAAGAACTTTTCAGCAGGATGATCAGTACTTCAGCAGACGTGGAGGTTCCCAAGAAAACTATCTCCAGTTTCCAAGTTGATCTGCTGGCTAGCAGATGTTGGCCAAAGCAGATGCTATCTAAAGCATAGCACCTCTCCATCCAGAGATGGTTGAGCTCTTCTTCTCATCTCTTTGTTGCTTGTGCAAGGACTGTGTGGCAACAGCAAAGTTCATGTGAAACACAATGCAAAGTTGGTGCTGAGAAAATGCACAGGTGATGGTGCACAGAATAGCCACAATCCTGCCAAAGGTGCTGGAATGTGTCCAAAGAAGGACCATAAAGCTGGTGAAGCATCTAGAGAACAAGTCCTATGAGGAATGGCTGAGAGAACTAGAGTTCAGTCTGAAGAAAAGGAAGCTCAGGGGAGACCTTTGCACTCTCTATGATTACCTGAAAGGAGGTTGGAGCAAGGTGGGGGTTGGTTTCTTCTCCCAGGTAACAAATGATGAGACAAGAGGAAATGGCCTCAAGTTGTGCCAGGGGAGGTTTAGGTTGGATTTTAGGAACAATTTCTTCTCCCAAAGGGTTGTCAAGCCCTGGTCCAGGCTGCTCAGGGCGGTGCTGGAGTCACCATTCCTAGAGGGATTTAACAGACATACAGATGTGGTTCTGAGGGTCATGGTTTAGTGGTGACATGGCAATGCTGGGTTGATGGTTGGACTTGATGATCTTAAAAGAACTTTTCCTATCTAAACAGTTCTATGATCCTATGAAATCTGTGTCTTCTGCTCACATGCCTTTCCCACGTCCTCACTGGCATGAGCAAGAAATAATCTGTGCTTTCTACCTCTCCAGTGTGTTTTAGGGAGAAAAGGACAAGGTGAGGCACAGACTGTGACAATAACAGCACCACTTGGACCCCAGTATAACACAGCCCTGCATAAATGAAAAGAGCAGCATCCTGACCCTGTAAAGCTCTTACCTTGTATCCCTTGAGAAGGTCTCCTCTCAGCCTCCTCTTCTCCAGGCTAAACAAGCCCAGTTCTCTCAGCCTTTCCTAATCAAGTTGATGCTCCAGCTCCCTAATCATTTTTGTAACTCTCCACTGGGCTTACTCCAGGAGCTCCTTGTCTCTTCTACCCAGGAGCTCCTTGTCTCTTCTACCCAGGAGCCCAAAAGTGACCTGGAGCTCTTCCACAAAGGAGGAGCAGAGAGTGACACTGCACTTAGTTCCCAAGATACAGCTCAAAACATTGCCAGGAGGCAAAACACAAAGAGCCTTGGGGCTTATCACTGCAAAGGCAGATGGAGAGCATCCTCCAGCCACAGGGTCTGGATTGAGTCCTTAGACCTGGAGGTCTGAACCAGCAGAAAGCCTGGTTTTAAAAGCCCACCTTTCAGAAAAACATCAACTCTCCCATGGCTGGAGAGACCTCTTTGAAAGAAGAAAAGCTAAAAGCTGCAGACCCATCCCAGCAGAGGAGAAGTTTCACCTTTTCACTGCTGTTTGCCTCCAGCCGCAAAGCTCCAAGCTTTGGCCAGCTCCCTACCACCAGCTTGGCTCCTTAATCATCCAGAAACCAGTTAAATACCCAACAAATAAATAGACATGCTCTGTGCTCCTCCAGCAGGGCTTAGCACCTTCACAAAGGGATTTCTTTGATCCTTCAGCAAGGTTTTGTTAAGACCTTTCCTTCTATCAACAGATCTGCTCAAGTGCTACACTTCCTTTCCTGAAAGGCTTGGAATTCCTTCATGTTGAAAATGCTTTTTACAGCCAAGTCCTTCCCTTCTGCTGGCATTTCTCAGTGGCTTGAACTCTCCAAACTGGCTTAACCGCAGCCTCGGAATTCCCAAAGGAAATAATGAAAATTCCTGAAATCCTTGGCAAGGAAACAGTTGAAATTCTTAAATTGAGTTAATCGTTTTAGCGCAAAGGCTGGTAATAAAAGAAATATGGGGAGCTGGGCTGAGGAGAGGGGGGGAAAATCTGCTCCAGAAATGAGGAGTGGCAAAGGGAAAAGGAGAAAGGGAGAGAAGACCTTCAAAAATGAAGCCTCCTCTGCTCCCTTGAAGTAGAATCCCAGAATGTTAGGGGTAGGAAGGGATCTCTGGAGGTCATCTAGTCCAACCNACTAGATGAGCTTTCTAGTGCCCTTCCAACCCCTGACATTCTGTGATTGTGTGAGAACCTAGAGCAGGTGGCATTTTATGTTAGGGATAGCTGCAAGCTCCTGCTGAAAGGAGGAGGTTTTTCTGTTAGGTCTTCTGATGGTGTGGTGAATGCAGTGTGCTTGAGAGGTCTCTTAATGCTACAAGATCACTCTGGTCCTAAAGGTTTGGCATGAATGATGCCAGGTGTCTTTAGTGGAAACCTGGTCTCTGAGATTGCACTTCTGTGACATTGTGATGATTTAATTAGCCCTCAAACTCAACTAAGCAACACTGGTCCTTGACAGGCTTTTATGGGGGGGTCTTTTTCACCATATCTCTTCTCCCTACCCTGTTTAGGTGAGGCAGCCCAATACAAACATGAAGGAATAGCAGCACCAGAAACATCTGGGTGATACATCCCTAAGAGAAGGACACAGAGACCAAGTTTTTCTGCTCTGCACTCTGAGCAGTTGTTGTTTCACTTTTCCCCAGGCATCAGCTGAAAGCTTTGCAAGGCACTTCTTTATGATGTGGTCTTTTGTAGCCATCCATCCTATATGGGAAAAGCCTTTCTTTCTGGAGGCATCATTGGTTCCTTCTCCAAGCCCAGCCACCCACCTGCTGGGAAATCTCCTCTGGCATGTAGTTATTCCTGCTGTCATGCCATGAGCTGCAATTGTTCTCATTGCAACCTGTAGCCTGGGAAAATATAACAGTTGGGATGAGAGCAGCACAAGGGATTTATTAGGTTCTAGTCTCCTGCACACTTACCACCATCTTCTGTTTGCAATCAGGTCTGGGAGGTTAGCAAATTACAAGGAGAAATGCCACCCTAGGGGCAGGTTACACTTGTGAAAGCACATTCAGAGAATCAGAGGATGTCTTGAGTTGGAAAGGACCCATGAAGATCATTGAGTCCAGCTCTTGTCTATACACATGACAGCAACCTTTCCCCACCAAATAAAAAGTCCCACCACTTGTCTAAAAGCATAGTCATAGAATCCTAGACTGGTTTGGGTTGGAAGGGAGCTCTGGAGCTCATCTAGTCCAACCCCCCTGCAGTGGCCAGGGACATCCCCAACTAGAGCAGCTTGCCCAGAGCCCTGGCAAGCCTCACCTGCAATGCCTCCAGGGATGGGAACTCAACCACCTCCCTGGGCAACCTGCTCCAGTGTTCTTCTCTAAGGCCTGTCTTCCTTCCACCAATATTTATGGAGTAGAACACAGGCTGTGAGACTGCACTGAGCATGGGACCCTGGAAATACTGAGGAAAATACTCTTATTTCCCTCAAAAAGGGAGCTCACCAATTTCTCCATAGGAAAGAATTAACAGCTGGAGAAAGTGTGTGGATGTTTTCAACAATAAAAACCCTTTTTAAATTAAAACAAAACAAACACAAAGAAGAAGAAGAAGGAGGACAACACAAAGAAATGTCTCTAAAAATATGTGATGCTAAGAGGAGGTCAGGAAAACAGAGCCAGCAGGGTAACAAGTCAGATAAGATCATGCCATCAGTGAAAGCACTTGCAAAAGGAAATTGATATTGTTCTAGAGCTCAATTAATTTAATCTAGTGCATCACTGGAAACAAATTAGGATCTCAGATAAAACAAACCTCTGGTGGAACAAAGAATGAAGCTGTTGCAGTCATGATTTACAGTTCAAAGACTTTGTTTGTTTCCTTCTCCTCAGAGGTCTTCCTTTCCCCTAGAGAGCCAAGGAATAATTAAAGGTGGTTTCTTAATGATGTGTTTGCTGTTGCTCAGTGTTGCCAACCCAAGGACTGATATGGGAACAATGCTGAGCTATTTGACTTGCCCATTGCCTTCTGTAAATAAACCACAAGCATTAATGACTTCCCTGCAGTTAATAGCAATCATACTGCTTTGTTTAAGGCAGGAATCTCAATAACAGGCATAGGAAGCCTTGTGTGGTTTGTAAACTTGTGTGGGTTGTGTTTGAGGAGCAAGCCATAAGGGCCAAGCTGTCAAAGCAGCTTTGACTTCTGAGGAAACATCTGAAAGCTTGGGGAAGGGGAGCCAGTCCCATCCCACCAGAATCACAGAATCATTTGGGTTGGAAGGGACCTCTGGAGCTCATCTAGTCCAACCCCCCTGCAGTGGCCAGGGACATCCCCAACTAGAGCAGCTTGCCCAGNCAAATCAATATCAATATCCCAATATCAAATCTGAACCTCCTTGGTGCAAGTTGAAGCCATTTCCTCTTGTCCTATCACTTGTTACATGGGAGAAGAGAGCAAGCCCCACTTTACTACTACCTCCTTTCAGAGAGTTGTAGAGAGTGAGAGGGTTTCTCCTGATCCTCCTTTTCTCCAGGCTAAACAATCCCAGTTCCCTCAGCTGCTCCTCATAACACAGTCCAGTCAGGTTTAGGATTTGAGTTTCCTCTGACATGTAGACTATAGAGTCAAAAGATGTATGGCTAAACAGCATCCTGGAGATTACAGATGGAACAAGAGATATCCCCAGCTGCAAGTAACAGAACCATAGAATTTCTTAGGTTGGAAAAGACCTTGAAGATCATTGAGTCCAACCATAAATGTCATCTCTCTGCACGAAGTAGGCAGCTCAACCATGTGAATGGTTAAAGGAAAGTAAGAAGAATGCCTCTCTATCACAGACCCACAGAATGTTAGGGGCTGGAAGGGACCTCTGCAGATCATCTAGTCCAACTCTTCTGCCAGAGCAGGATCACCTAGAGCAGGTTGCCCAGGATGGCAATCAGGCAGGTTTGGAATATTCTCCAGAGCTAGAGATGCATGGAGATAAAAACAGAGTATCCAAGGAGGCAAACTGGATTGCAGAGGAGCACTGGCTGACTCTGGATGCTGGCAGGCTCTTTGTGTCAAGCTGACTGTACACAGGGACTCCAGTAAGCACATAGAAGAGATGATCCAGAAGCAGCATCCCCAGGGACTAGGGATGGAAAGTGTCTTCATTGTACCATTCTCCAGACATGCTGGGCACCTCACAAAACATATGGTCACCATCCCGGATGCAGTAAATCCCAAGCTCTGGTGGGGTCCAGCTGAGAAGCACGTGGACTGCTGTTGACAGGCCAAGCCAACCATTGCTGGAGGCCAAAGCAGGACAATGGCAGGACACCCCGAGCATCTCGGGCGCTGCCAACCCACACGAGAAGAGCTTGCCTTTGGCTTATTAGTTTGCAGTGTGCCTGCTGTAAGAGGGTTTGGGTCCCCAAGGAATGACCACAATTGAAGAGAGAATAATGGAAGCTCTGGTCTTAATGCAAGTCACCCACTCTCCCAACAAGGCTCTGTTCCAGCACCTCTAGTTTAACCCAAAGCGACACTGACTTGGCGAAAGCCCCCAGCTGCACATTCCTTCCATAGAGTTTTACAAGCTGCAAATGCACAACCACAAACCAAACTGGGAATTAAAATAACAACAACAAAAAAAAGGAGCCTGAACCATGCAGGGTTCTGCCATCTTCCCTCCTGCCTGGGTTTCTGATCATCATACCCCTGTTGCTTGCCTCGTTTCCTCAGGAGAAAGGAGACAACGTGGGCATGGGCAGATCATTGTGAAGGAAGTGCACCACTTTCCCTGTCTAAGCTCCTGGGAAATGGCCTCAAGTTGCACCAGGAGAGGTTTAGACTGGATATCAGGAAAAATTTCTTCACTGAAAGGGTTGTTAAGTCTTGGTCCAGGCTGCCCAGGGAGATGCTGGAGTCACCATCCCTGGAGGGGTTTAGGAAACATCTAGCTGTTCTACTTAGGGCCATGGTTTAGTGGCATGGGAGTGATAGGTATGATTGCACTTGATGATCTTAGAGGTCTCTTCCAACCTTAAGGATTCTGTGATTCTGTGAGCCTGTTCACAGGTAAACAATGACAGAGCCTGGCCCAGGATAGATTCATGGAGGTAACAGGACAAAAGTTGTGCAGGACTCTCCCTCTGTTAGCTTTCCCCACTGCAGCACATAGTCTCCAGTCTTCCTTCACATCCTGGACACATCTGGGCCTGCCTGTAGCCCCAGCAAACACATGTACACTGAGTTCAGATGTGCTCCACAGAAGCTACTCAAAGGGCTGTAGCTCAAGCCACCCTTCTGTCTCTCTCCTCTTTCCTACTCCCACCCCCATCAGCATTCAGAGCACAAATCCTCCTTTCTTTCTACAAAGTGAAACATTCTGTATCTTATTTCATTTGAAAACAATTTCTAACAGCAATAATAACATCCTCTGGCTTCTTGCCTCCACAGCCCTGGGCATGTTCTCTATATGCCTCAGTAGGGGAACAGCACACACCCTGGCCATTTACTACCTGTATGGGGCAACTCACTCAATGCTCATTAAAACCCTGAAGGTATTGGCTGGTACAAGCAGACATGATCCTGAGATGCATCAAGAAGAGTGTGGTCAGTAGTTCAAGGGAGGTTCTCCTTCCTCTCTCCTCTGCCCTGGGGAGGCCACAGCTGGAGTGTTGTGTTCAGTTCTGGCCTCTCCTGTTTAAGAAGGACAAGGAACTTCTGGAGAGGGAACAGAGAAGGGACACTAAAATGCTGAGGGGACTTGAGCACCTCTTTTATGCAGAGAGGCTGAGAGAGCTGGGGCTGCTTAGCCTGGAAAAAAGCAGCCTGAGGGGAGAGCTGAGCAATGCTTAGCAATCCTTCCAGGGTGGGGGGCAGGAGGCTGGGGCCAGGCTTGGTTCTGTGGTACCTACTGACAGGACTAGAGGCAATGGGAAGAAAATATCACCCAGCAAGTTCCAGCTGAACATGAGGTGGAACTTCTTTCCTTTGAGAGTGGTGGAGCACTGGCCCAGGATGCCCAAGGAAGTGCTGGAGTCTCCATCTCTGGAGAGATTCCAAACCCAACTAGAGCCCATCCTGTGCAAGCTGCTCTAGGTTGTCCTGCCCTTGCAGGGGGTTTGGACTAGATGCTCTCCAGAGGTCCCTTCCAACCACTAACATTCCGTGAATGGCTGCATAATAGGTGCTGTGGTTCAGGGTTATCCTGGCCATCTGAAAAACCTTTTGTGGTTCCATCATCCCACGCCAGTGCATTCCCTTCCTGGATGGGAGGAGGTGGTGGTAGGACTGGTTACAGCAGGAGGCAGTCATTTGACACACATCCACTCGACATCCAGTGCAAGGAAAAAGAAATAGAAACACATATTCCTTTTTGTGGAAGGAGGTAAATAACACCAAAAAATTCAAAGTGGTTGTGACAGAAAACTCATGAGAAAAAAGAGCTGAGTCTTGGAAGCTTACTCTTCACAGGAGAGTAATGCACCTTGGCATGGCCAAGAAGATAAATGTGCAGAGTGTCCTTGCACTGTGTAAAGAGTAATTGCACTGGAAAGGAGTTATAAAGTAAGCAAACATGACTTCCAATTTGATCTATATTAAGATTTATTGACCCTGAAAGTCAATATGCTCTGCATCAGGGCCAAGGTTAACATTGGCTTTGAAGCCAATGGCAAAGCTGTACTGAAATGCTAGTTAAGAGGCCCTTAGGAAACTATCTGGTTTTGCAGAAGGAGTTGGAAGTGTCTACACATCATCAGCCCCATCTTCCTCTACTTTTCCAAATCTGTTGGGCCTTCTGCACTGTGCCAAATCGATAAACCCTTTGGATAAGTTTTCCAGCAGAAGTATCCACCAGCTCTGTGCTACAATCACCCTGATGCTCTGCTTGTGGTGAGGACCTGGTCATCTCCATCCAGTGGAAACACAGATGGAAGGAAAACTTGACCTCAGCTGATGACAAGCTAAGAATGCATTTCATAATGCTGTAGAAAAAGGCAATATTAATGAACTTCTATCCTCTGGCAACTCTAAGTTTAGGGAAGAGGAAGCTTAGACCATCAAACCAGAAGAAAGTCCTTCTTTGGAGTCAATAAAGATGTGACAGCTCACTTACTTACAGGGAAAGAACCCATCCTGTACTGTCACATCCTGGCCTTGCCATTTCAAGTTTGCAATTTCCTTTGAAATCCATGGTGAGATGTTAGATGGACAGAGAATGGACAATCTCTGTAGATTCAAAATAAAGACTTGCTACCCAACATCTGAACTGAAGCATAAATTCATACTTCCAGAATCCCTGTGCCTGCCAAATCCCAGATCTCCAAGGTTGGATTGGGCACTTGCTGCCCTTGCAGGAAGTCTTGTGTCCCAAGCATGATGTGTTTTTCCCATTTTTACCAATCAGGCTAGTAAATGATACTACCTCTTGACTTTCTGAGTCCTGAGCTGCCAAACCTTCATTAGTAAGAGATGTTAGAGGGCAGAGTTGGAGACAAAATCATAGCTGTTATGCTCCTGGTATGAATGGTTTTGGACATGTCAGGGAACATGGATTTCTTTGGAGCACAGAAGGAAAGCATCACAGCACTTATTTCAGCCCAATTCCAGAGGTACAACTTAATTTTGCAACCACTTTGACTAAAGCTGCAATGATTTCCCCAGGACTTTGCTGGTTTTGTGCACTTCTGCATCTTTCTCCAGCTGCTGGCTTTCTCCATTGCAGAATTAAGACATTTGGTTTTGTTACAAGGTCTGGGCAAAAGAAAAATAGCTGTATGTATATATAAAGAGACTATTAAAATAAAGAGCACCATGTACTGGCACAGAAGACTTCCTAGTGTTTTTCATATGTTTCTAGGTTCAGGGAGGCTGTTTTTATGCACAGCAAACAGCATTATGAGCTCAGCTCTTACCAGTGGTCTCATCAGAGCCTTCTTCATCTGGCCTTCATTTGTCCTTTGCCAACAAGCACCCCTTTGGGGTCAGATCCTGCAGGACACAATTGTCTTCTGTGGGAGGGAGGTTCTCTCAGAAAATTGGTCTCCAGTGACCTCTTTTGGCACTCTGCCATGGGCTAACTGTTACACACCTCCTGCTGACCCTCTGTGGCAGCATCTCCTTTAATAACCTTCAATAGGAAGCACCTCAGCAGGCTCTGTGAAGTGTGTCCAGGCTGCTTCATAATGACAGAATTAGGCATCAAACTGGAAAGGCAGACAGATGGGCACCATGTCCTCAAGTAGGAACCTAACCTCTTCCCAGTAACATGAGGGTCCAAGCACCTTGGCCATAGCAACCCCCAGCAGTGCTCTAGGCTTGGGGAGCAGTGGCTGCAGAGCTGCCAGGCACACAGGGACCTAGGGGTGCTGAGTGACAGCTGAACAGGAGCCAGCAGTGTGCCCAGGGGGACAAGAAGGCCAATGGCATNACACTCCCGGAGCACTGGGCAAGCAAGGTGTCAGGGAAAGGAGAAGACTTTCTGCCCACAGTTCAATGACAGCTACAAATACATCCCAAACTCATGCTTCCTGAAAACACACTCAGTAAAAAGTCATCTCTCAACCTAAACCTTTATTTAGCTGCATTTTACAATTACCACATAACTTGGCATCGTGGGCATGGCCCTACAAGGACTAGGAAAGCAGAGTGAACAGGGAGGCAAGCTGGCAATGGGATTTTCCCACACTTGCTTAGAGAATCAATTTTCTTCTCCCAAATGACAAACAGAAAAAGAAAGAAAAAGAAGAAAAAGAAAGCTAGTGCCATTCCCTAGCTCCAGGAGCATATGGAAGATGACATGGCTACAGCAATTTTTTTCTGGCAATGCAAGAGACAACCTTGTGCTTTTACACACAAAAGTGTATTTTCACAGAATCCCAGACTGGTAGGGGTTGGAAAGGACCTCTGGAGATCATCTAGTCCAACCCTTCTGCTAAAGCAGGGTTACCCACAGCAGCTTGACCAGGATCATGTCCAGGTGGCTTTGGAATCTCTGCACACAAGGAGACTCCCCAAGCTCTCTGGGCAGCCTGGGCCAGGGCTCTGCACCCTCACAGCAAACATATTTTTCCTTCTGTTCAGATTGAACCTCTTGGGTTCCAGTTTGTGCCTATTGCCCCTTGGCCTGTCACTGGGCTCCACTGAGAGTGTGGCCCCAGCCTCTTGCCTCGACCCTTTAGATCTTGCTCAGTTTTGAGCAGATCTCCTTTGTCATTTGCTCTTCTCCAGGCTAACCAACCCATCTTTTTTTTTCCCTAAAAGGTTTCACTCTTAATTTTGTGCAAAATACTCACATCCTCCCACCCAAACCTTGGATATTTGAACCACTTAGACAGTGGAAAGCAAAACAACTGTGCAAGCAGAGCAGAGTCTGGGGTCCATCACCACCTTCAGAGCAAGGAAATGGCAGAGGCAACAAAAGTGAGGTTTGAGGTGAGGCTCCAGCTTGAGTTTATACCTATAACTAAGTCTGGGCTGAGTCACTCTAAAATGTGCCTGTTCTTTTCCTTCTCTCAGGCCTGAGCAGCCTCACACAATGCCCCCGGGGTAGAGGCTCCTCATTTGGCAAGGGCTCAGGGCAGAAGCTGCGCTGGGGGAATACCTTTACGCTGGAGAAATTTTGGCTGGTAACAAGGCTTTTCAGGAACATGGCAATTGCTCACAGTGAAACGCATGGCTTCCTGCATTAATATGCTAAAGAGACAAGACAAGCATCTTTAGCTACAGCTGAGCACTAATTAAGACTGCTCTTTTACAAATATTGCATGGTTCATTCCATTCTTTCTCCCACCCCCCGATTAGGAACAAAAGAAGAAAGAAGGCATTTATTGTCATGAGTCACTTCAGATACAATGGAAGGAATTCCAACAGATGACTGAGACAAAACAAAAGCTGACATTATGAAAGCCATGTCTAAACACTAATTTAAACTGTCAACTTGCTAGTGAGGAAGGTTCACGACGGAGGGAGAATTCAAACTTAAAAGGGCACATAAATCACTGAGGAGATTAGCAGCGCGCGATGGGGCACGCGGGAAACCAGCTGAATGGTAGCGAGCTCCCTCGTAATTTGGGGGTGAAGCCTGTGTTTTGCCAACTCTCGTGGACTCCAATGAGTCATTTGGGCTGTGTTCCCAGAAATGGGAACCGTGGGAGCTGGTGGTGTTACTCCCATTTGCAGCAGGTGAGGATCAGACCTTTCGTGTCCCTGCGCAGCCTCTGAGCCCTTTAGATAAAATCGAGCCAGAGCTTTCCTCGGAACTGCTTCATTTTAGAGAGGAGCCAAAATGGTTTCAGGTCACATCCAGAGCTGCTTTCAATGGTCAGGACTGACTGCCACAACCTGGCTACACCACTCAGGGAACCAACCCTTCCCTTTCATTAGAAAGCTCCCTCTTTTCTGCTCTACAGAGGACATATTATGAGGTAGTGCCTCTTCATTCTCTGCCATCCTGTTTTCCATCAGCACTGAACTAGTTCCTCTCCACTGTGAGAAAGAAACAACATGGAAAAGTGGTTGGTGTGCTCCAGGGTTTCACCTGTGGATTTTTTTCTTGCATGTTAGAACAATTTCTTATAAAGAAAGATTTTCAAGCAAACATATGCTTTTCAGCCCAGCTGGCTTCCCAAACTTGCACCCAGTCTCCAGCTATCACACATGAGCTCTACAGCCCATGATATTTTAGACAAGCCTTACAGGAGCTCTGGGCCACAGTTCTGCAAAGGGAATGGATCACAGAATCCCAGACTGGTAGGAGTTGGAAGGGACCTCTGGTGATCATCTAGTCCAACTAACCTGCTAAAGTAAGGTCACTCATAGCACATTGCCCAGGATCATGTCCAGGTGAATTTGGAATCTCTCCAGAACACAAGGAGATTCCACAACCTCTCTGGACAGCCTAGGCCAGTGCTCTGCCACCCTCACAACAAAGAATTTTCTCCTCCTGGTCAGGTGGAACCTCCTGGGTTCCAATTTGTGCCCATTGCCACTTGTCCTGTTATTGGGCACTGCTGGAAAGAGTCTGGCCCCATGCTCTTGCTCCCACCCTTTAGAACTTGCTAAGCATTGACCCTCTGGGTCTTCTCTTCCCCAAGCTAACCAGCCCCAGGGCTCTCAGCCCTTTCTCCTGCCAGAGATGCTCTAGTCCCTTCAGCATCTTTGTAGCCCTCATGCTGGGATGATGGCACTCAAGATCATGTAAAATGTGTGTCTTGCTCCAAAATGCCTCCCACATCTAGATAGAAGGTTCCAATTCAAGTCCACTAAGTACTGACTCTGGCTTGTTCTTTCAAGACACAAGCTGGGCAAAGGTAGACCCAATAAGGGTCATGCTTTGTGCTCTTTGGTTACTGCTCCTCATAGCCTCCCATGGCAAATATGAATCTCCATGGGAGTCCACTGCCATCAGTGAAGTAACACTCCAGGCTGATGTCTGAGGCTGGACCAAGCTTCAACATCACTGCAACTTTCCCAGAAGCCTCAGCTTAAAACTGCTGCAGTGAAAGGGTGAATCAGGCTTGCTCACATTGACGTCAGTAAAGTTACACCCAGGGTAAAATTAGCCCCAGGACAGTTGTTCTGACACTTTCACAATAGCACTTTTGGGGATTTTGGCTTTGTTTGGCTTTCTTTTTCTTTTTC
>VWZO01013579.1:76481-95221 GCA_013396975.1 Bucco capensis
ACTTGCTGAGGGAACACTCTGAACTAGCTTCTTGAAGACTTCTCCCATTAAGTGTGCTGCCTCCAAGGGAGAAGGGGAAATGACCAACAGCTGAATAGGGAGACTTTCCAACCTAATGGGAATATCCATGGATAGGAGGGGAAAAGGTGTGTGACCCTGGGAGATGTTTGTGAAGGGTCAGCTATGTAAGCCAGGTGGAAAAAAGACAGGTCCACTTATTCAGATGAACTTGTAGCCTCAGCTATGTCTCTGCACTAACCCAAACTTACAGACACACACCCATTAAAACCCAGAGCATGAACATGGCATGGAGCTACCCTTCCCTTCTCCCATCTTGGGCTGTGCTGCTGGAGCTCATCCCTGGGCTCAGAGGCTCCCAGGACAGAGCAGCTGGCAGCCACCAGCAGCAAGAGCTGCAGCTTTGGAGAGACACTCTGCAAACATCACTGTTTTAGGAAAAAAACCATCAGCAAAGAGTGGTCATGTGTTGCACTCCAGGAGCTGAAGGCATGAGAAGGGCTATTAAAACAAAATTTCTATTCATTGAAGAAAAACAATCCAGAAAAGAAACCAAAAAAGGAAGCAACCCTGATGCAGAATTCCCACCACCACCCCCAGAGAGCTGTAGGGCATCCTGAATAGAAGAGTGGTTTTGGACACAACAGTATTGGAGACAGATTCTTGTCAGTGGTGCCCAGTGACAGCAAAAAGAGCAAGAGGCACACACTGGAAGCCAGGAGGTTGCATCTGAACAGGAGGAGAAACTTGTTTGCTGTAAGGGTGCAGAGCCCTGGCCCAGGCTGCCCAGAGACGATGTGGAGTCTCCTTGTGTGCAGAGATTCCAAAGCCACCTGGACATGACCCTGCTTTAGCAGGAAAGTTGGATTAGATGATCTCCAGAGGTCCCTTCCAACCCCTACCATGCTGGGATAAACTGCCCTGGCTTACCCACATACCCCAGTGCCCACACCTCTAGATGGGTGCAAGGGGTTGACCTGTCTCTTGAGATCAGGGGTTCCCAGGGTAGTGCATTTTCCAGCATGGGCTCATGCTCAGAGTAAATCCAGGGACATGGAAGCACTGGTGCCTGGGACCAGGGATGCTCAGCCCCAGACTAGAGGCATCATCCTGCACCCACATCCCTAGCCAGCCATGGTAGTTGCTCCTTTGGTGAATAACAGCTTGGCATAGGCTAGGACAGAGCAGGAAGCTTCTAGACCATCTCCATTCTTCTCTCTTCTGTTCCTCTCTCTTCTTTTCCTCTCTCTTGTTTGGCTCTCTCTTCTGTTCCTCTCTCTTCTGTTCCTCTCTCTTCTGTTCCTCTCTCTTCTGTTCCTCTCTCTTCTGTTCCTCTCTCTTCTGTTCCTCTCTCTTCTGTTCCTTTATGATTCCCATGAGAGAGATGGATGGCAGCAGGACCTGGCTGACTTTTTCCTGCAAAGATTGTACCTGAAAGGACAAAATGATGCTTGGCTTCTACCTCTTCCATCTGTGCCAGCTCTCCAGGCCCAGCATTTGAAAGTTGGTCTCTTCTCCTAAGTAACAAGTGATGGGACAAGTGGAAAGAGCCTCAAATTGTGCCAGGGGAGGTTCAGGTTGGACATTAGGAATAATTTCTTCATCAAAAGTGTTGTCAAGGCCTAGAATAGGCTGCCCAGGGCAGGGGTAGAATCACCATCCCTGGAATGGCTTTTAAAGCCATGTAGATGTGGCACTGTGGGACGTGGTTTAGTGGTGACCTGGCAGTGTTAGGTTAACAGTTGGACTTGATGATCTTAAAGGTTTTTTCCAACCCAAACAATTCTATGATTCTACTTATCCCTCCCTTTCAATGCATAGCCCATCCTGCCTTCCTCCTACCCCAAGGATTCTTCTCATGAGCAGAATCCCAGGCCAAAGTCTTTAGCAGCATAGTCCTCTGGAACTGAGAAAAGAGCTAGAAAGGTCCAAAAGCAACACCAGATGTACTGAGCAGTGAGAATGAGCTCTGCCACTGTGTGAGAAGGCTCAGGCATGTCTAGTATAATATATACTGCCCATACTGAGAGAAAGAATATACTTTGCACTGCAAAGTGTTTGATATGCTAACCATCAGGCAGCCAGCAAGTCAATGGATGCTGGCACTTTACATAAATATATGATGATGCAGTGCTAGATGTAATAAAAATCTGGAGAGCAGAATATGGAAGCAATTCAAGAAAACAGATCTCACATTTTTGCCTTTGTTGCAGCTAAGGGGCTGACATGCTCTGATTAAAATTCAACATCTGCAGGCATTTAAAATTCAAATATATAGGTATTCATGTTTTCCTCCTTCCACCATGTTTCACTGCTGCCTTTTCTTTTTTTTTTCTTCTCCAATATTAAAAACATTACATTATTTTATTTCAGATGTCTCAATATATTACACATCACCCTTTCACCTCAGAGCTTTGGTTCAAATCCAGCTCTTTGCTGGGGGAAAATAGGAAACATCTGAAGGTCTTTAGTAGTCTCATCTCAGTGTCTAATCACAGTCTGCCCTGACATGGCAAAACACAACAAACAAACTGGGCTTGCCACAGATGAAAAATGTTTACACAGAAATCCTCAGGAGTGTAAGGATGACTAAAAGCAACTCTTAACTGCATTCAAACCCAGCTTGTTCAGGCAGAAATCAGGTTGCAGATAATCTGAGCTGCACCTGCCCCTCTGGAAAGAAAAAAAAAACCCTAGCACAAACAGGTGATTTAAAGTCCTCTCAGCCTAGCAGCTCCCAGCTGCATGTTTTTCTGTTATTCTAAAGCAGAAAGATGTGTCAGGCTACAGTGCAAATATTGTCCATGGGCATCACGGTCTAGAGAGCCTAAGTACCTTGTGATTTAGGAATCTCAGAAGAAAACTTTATTGCCAGGAAATCCTCCAGGACTAAAAATATATGTACTTGAAGAGGGCTGAGCATAAATAAGTCTTTGTCTTTGCTAGGGAATTCAGCTATTTGGTGGGTGGTTGAGGGAGCAGCTGTCCCAATAGACTTCGTGTTGAGCCTTGGTGTGGTGCACAGCACAGTTCCTCCTCCAAAGCTGTGATGAGTTTAACAGGCAAGGGAAGGAGAGGAGGAGATTAGCCCCAAGGAGGTGCAGGATCTTAGAATCCTTAAGGTTGGAGAAGAACTCTGAGATCATCAAGTCCAAACATCAACCTAACACCACAGTGCTACTAAACCATGTGTTTGGGCTGGAAGTTAGCTTAAAGAAAGCCAAAGTTTTATATCAACCTGCACCTCANGCCTCCACTCAGCAGCTCTGCACACACACTAGTTTGAATGCAGCTGATGCTTTGGAGCAGGCACACAGGATCACTCTAGAGGAGAAAAGACAGCGTAGAAAGAATCGTGTCTTGCAGCTTCTACCTCCTGAGGAGTCCTTGTGCTGTGCCTTTTGCAACTGCTCTTGTCTGTCCCAAATTGGCCTTTGCAGCCAGCAGCGCTTGGAAAAAGCACTTGGGAAGAGTGTGGATGGAGCACTCCCTGGAGCTGCGTTCATGAAGCCTGGCCATGACTAAATCATGTCATGAAGTGCTATGTCTACATGTTTTTGGAACACCTCCTGGGATGGTGACTCCACCACTGCCCTGGGCAGCCTGTGTCAATGCTTAACCACTCTCTCAGGGAAGAAATTGTTCCTAATGTCCAACTTAAACCTCCTCTGACACAACTTGAGGCCATTTCCTCTTGTCCTGTCTCTGGTTGTCCAGGAGAAGAGACCAAGCCCCACCTCTCTACAACCTCCTTTCAGGTAGTTGTATAGATTGAGAAGGTCATCCCCCCCCTTCAGCCTTCTTTTCTTCAGACTAAATAACCCTAGCTCCCTCAGCCACTTCTCACAAGATCTGTGCTCTTGACCCTTCACCAGCTTCGCTGCCCTTCCTTGGACACAGTTCCCTAAAGTCAGTGGCAGAATCAGCTGTGACAGTCCCAGACCTGCACTCCCATTCATTTTACCACAAGTCTCCAGTTTTCCCTAGCCCTCAGGCATCAAGCATCAGCAAGTAACGGGTATGGGCAGCACCATCCTTTGCTCTTCAGCAGGCTTAGCTTGACTTCCTATGTTCATTTGGGCAAGACCAACATTGGTGAACACTACAACAGGTGCAGTCCTCATGGGTTGGGGTCTTCACAGGCTTGCCACTCCTTTACTCTACTTAGTTTCAAGCCAAAGTCTAATAGAGTTGATATAAGAGGCCACATCAGGACAAGATATGTTGTCCCTGGCTCTGGACACTTACCATTTGGGTCATGTCCCTCCTCCTGGGGTTTTAGCAAAGCCTCACCAGTTTGCTAGACCCATGGAAGGAATCAGTGAGATCTCGTGGCTCATACACCCCCAGGCTGAGAAGTGGGATCAGGAAAGTTATACCTTACATTGAGGGTTATCAGAAATTCAGCAGAAAAAGGAGTGAGCATGCTCCTGAGGCTTTTGGTGGAAGTAGCTCCATAAACTATTTCTAAGCCAAAGTTTACCAACTTGCAGAAGCTGACAGGGACCTACAAAGGAAAAAAGAGGATGAAAAATCCCTTGCCCTGTTCATGAGTGTCTTACAATACCTTTTATTTTTCAGCAAGATATTGTAGTATTTCCTGCTGCAAGGGCCAAATGAAATAGGAATAAATTAACATGCTAACATCCCCTTGAATGCCAAATAATATGTATCCCTTAATTCAATAACTTAGAAAGTATATTTTTTTTAAGAGGAAAATAATACCAGTGAAGCTAAGTCTTTGCAGATCTTGGCATGCCTACAATACACAAGAAGACATCCAAACAATGACCATGCTGCCTCCAGAAGTCAGGGCTCAGCTAATAAAGCTCAGGGAGAGGAAAGCTTGTTCAGCCTGGGCACAGCTCTGAGCAAGGGCAGGCACAAGGGTCCTGGCCACCGCTGCTTTGCGCTGCCGCATCCGGTCTCACCCTGCTGCCGCCGGGGTGCTGAGCTGCTTCCCACTGCACACACTAGCCTTGGGTTTCTTGCCTGGATAATTATTTCCTTTGCACGTGATTTAGACAATACCCAGAGTATTTTCCGTTATGGCTTTCTCCACAGCACCCCTTGATCTGGCTTTGCCTTTGGTTGCCTGTGTTTCATTATCATGTGCTTCCCTTCTGCTGTTGTGTTCTCTTTGAGCCCCTTGATGAAATCTCTTTCTTTGCTGAGTGTGTTTGAATTCAGCAGTGACACGCAGGCTCGTTCACAGAGCATTTACATCTTCACGTTGCTTTGTCCCTATGAAAAACCTACTCCAGATTAAAATCATAGAATCATTTAGGTTGGAAAAAAAACCTCTAAGATCAAGTTCAACCATATGAAAAGGCCTTGGGGTGCTGGTGGCTGAGAAGCTGCCCATGAGCAACCAGTGCACACTGGCAGCCCAGAAGCACAATGGCANGCTCCAGAGGTCCCTTCCAACCCAAACCAGTCTAGGATTCTATGATATAACCAGCAGATCCAGGTCACCACTAAACCATGTCCTTCAATACCACATCTACACATCCTTTAAACAGTTCCAGGGATTGTGGCTCCACCACTAGCCTGGGCAGCCTGTGCCAGGGCTTAAAAACCATTTGGGGAAGAAATAGTTCCTAATACCCAACCTAAACCACCTCTGGCACAACTTGATGCTATTTCCTCTTGTCCTATTGCTTGTTTCTTGGGAGAAGAGACCAACCCCCACCTCACTCCAACCTCCTTTCAGGGAGTTGTAAAGAGTGAGAAGGTCTTCTCTGAGCTTCCTTTTCTCCAAGCTGAACAACCCCACTTCCCTCAGCTGCTCCTCACAACAAGTGTGCTCTAGACCCTTCACCATGTTCCTTGCCCTTCTTTGGACACACTACAGCACCTCCATGTCCTTCGTGCAATGAAGGGCCCAAAACTGAACCTAGTATTCAAGGTGCAGCCTCACCAGTGCCTAGTACAGCAAGACAATCCCTGCCCTATTCCTGCTGGCCACACTGATGCTGATCCAAGCCAGGATGCTGGTGGCCTTCTAGGCCAGTTTTTTACCCAGCTAACAGCACACCCATCCAGACCATCAGCAGCCAGTATCTCCAGGAGAATGATGTGGGAAACAGCATCAGAACCTTTACTCAAGCCCAGGCAGACACCAATTAATTCCCATTTCCAGCTATGAACATGGCTCCACTCAGCCACATTGACTTGCTAGGCAGAATATTAATAAATTATTTCTCCAGGCTCTTGATTGACATTGTTGAAAAGAGACTTTTCATGCATGTCAGTCTTTGTGGGGTGAAAATGCCTTTAACATGCTCCTAGGATTTACATGGGCTTCCCTGGTCTGCTGCTGCCAAGTCCAGATGTGGTTGGACCATGTGGCATTCTTTGTCCTGCTCTTATTACATTTTCCTTTTTATCCAGCCCTGCTACATATTTCATAGTTTTCATATTTCTGCCTTGTGATGTAAGGAACAGCCAGTTGCTCAATGTGCCCTTGTCATGCCTCTCCACTGTACCATGAGCTTCTCACATCCTGCTGCAATCCCTCCCTCCCTCCCTCTTTTATTTACTTTTCATTATTTACCTCATTTTCTGCTCTTTTGGGACTCAGACTTACAAACAGCTGAGGAAGATGCTGCATGTCTGCTGAGCCATAGCAGGAGCCCACATGCATGCTCATTGACAAGGACAACTCCAAAGCACTCTATAGAATCAGAGAACAGTTCCAGCTGGAAGAGACCTTGGAGATCATCAGTGCAGCCTTTGGCCTAGCCCTAGCAACCTGCTAAAGGATGCCTCCCAATGCAACATTCACCTGGCTCTTAAACACCTCCAGGGATGGGGACTCAACCACCTCCCTGGGCAGCCTGGGCCAATGGCTCACAACCCTGAAAAGGAAAGAAATTCCTTCTAATATCTAACCTGAATCTCCCCTGGTGCAATTTCCATCCATTTCCCCTCATCCTATCACTCTCCACTAGGGAGAACAGACCAGTCCCTGCCTCTCTACAACCTCTCTTCAGGTAGTTCTAGAGAGCCAGGAGGTCTCCCCTCAATCTCCTCTTTTCCAGCCTAAACAGGCCCAGATCCCTCAGTCCTTGCTGCTCAAGCTCTTCCAGAGCTTCACATCACACAAGTCAGCTCTATACTGTCAATCCAGAACCATAAAATGGTTTGGGTTGGAAAGGACTTTTTAAGGTCATCTAGTCCAACCTCTCTGCACTCAGCAGGGACATCTGCAACTAGAGCAGCTTGCTCACAGCCCCAAATAACCTGACCTGGAATGATTCCAGGGATGGGATATCTACCATCTCTCTGGGCAACCTGGGACTGTGTCTCACCACCAAATTTCTTCCTTTTGTCTAGTCTAAGTCTCACCTTTTAGTTTACAACAGTCCCCCCCTTGTCCTGTCCTGCTCTTGACATCTCTGCAGCCTTGTTTAAGAAGTGTGGAGAAGGGCTGGGAGCCTTGGACCTAAGCATGGGTATGGGGAGTAGAGAAGGAAAACATCATTTCACTTTATTTATAAGTGCATTTCAAAGAGAAAATAGTGCAAAAAAATGCTGGGTTTTCTCAGAAAAGCTAAGGTATACCCAAACTTTGGTTTTACAAGCCCAAACTCCATGTGAAATGAGCAAATCAAGGGCTAATTCCCTCAGAGTCATGGCCAGGAGTGGTGTTTTATGGATTGAATGTATCATCCAGCATTTCCTAACTGTTTCCCCACTTCACTTGAGATATTTTTTTCTTAAATTAAAACCTAATCTTCACCCTGGGCAAACATTTGTCTTTAAACCACACCACTGTTGCTCCATTCCCAAGAAAGATGAAGCACCTTACCATCCATGCTCAACACCTTTTCCAACAACTGCTCTGCCATGATCTTACCCATCTTCCTGGAGCTCACCAGGAAGCCACAAATATTCATACAGACAAAAAAAAACATCATTTAAGCTCTGGAGGGCTTCAAAATAATCAACAAATAAATCACAGAGCAGGAAGGCAAGTCATATTAACAGAAGGATAAAGACACAAGCAGTCAAGTTGCAGTTGATTACCATCATCACTTGCCAATAACAAGGAAATAAATCACCTGTTTCTTTGGCAGGCAGCAAATCAGAGAGCTCTCTTAAACTTTATGGCAGTAGAGTCCACACTCAAATTGTTCTGCTGATGAAACTCCAGCAAGCTTCTCCATCACTGCTGTGGGTAGGGGACAGGCCACTGATGGGAATAGTTTCACAATTCTTTTGATTGGAAGCATCTGTAGAAACCATAAAACAACAACTCCAACAACAGCAACACAAAGCCATGTTTTCTCACTTCTTTCCAAGCAAAGAGGGTGCCAGAGAGATCCCCTACCCTACCCCCACACACATCCAGAGCATGGTGGTTTTCTTTGTTCACATTTCACTGCCTGGATCCAACAGAGAGATTTATGGGCTGGTGCTGAGCTTGGGATGAGCACGGGCCTGGTCTCCCAGGGACTAAGCTTGACCATGTAGAATAAGAGTGCAGAAAGGCTCCTGCAGCTTCAGGGAGGAAGAAACTGAAGGGAGGAAGGTTATTCCAGGCCAGATTCCAGCACCTTCCACTAAGTAGTGGTAGCTTACCAAAAATGAGGCCTTGGGAGATGATGAGGCTCTTCATGAAGAAATGTTGTCACTCCATGTCTGTAGGGTATCTCACTCAAGGACACAATGCCTGGATCTGGATTGACATCCCCTATACTTCACTTCCTTCTGATCTTGGTCACCATCCCAGTAATGAGGAGTCATGGAATTATAGAATGGTTCGAGTAGGAAGGGACCTTCAGAGGTCATTGAAATCCATTTGTTTCAACATCAGATGACTTCCCTATGACAAAGAGTGCCCAGAGCACTTGCCAGCCTGGCTGAGAGCAGCATTTCAGTGCCTTGAGCTCTGCTGGCACCTGCAGTGGGATTGGTCAGAGTGGAGCCTGGTGGGAGAGAGGGTTCAGAATGTTGGAGGGATGGTTGTGCAAGAGCAGGATGTGAGATCCTGGGTGCACATCTTGGCTTAGACACACTTACCAGCATGAATTTGGGTAAGTTACTATATCAGTCCTGAGCATCCCTACCTCAGCAAAGGGGGGGACATGGTGTTTCCTGGCTCTTCAGGCTCTTGTAAGGAAGAAAGTCTCCTGATTTGTGCAGGGTGGGAGGAGGAAGCCAGTAAAACAAAGCAGAGGAGAACAAGCCAGTGGTAGACCACTTAGCTCAGCAATGAGAGCACACAAGGTTGTGCACATAAACATCCAAGGTCTGCCCAACACCCAACTCAACCCAAACCCTCAGTGATGGCCAAGAGTGTATAGGAACAGAGTTCCAGCACTTCTGGGAGCTGGTAAAACTAGGTCCTGCCTGTATAAAACAAGAGATGGAGGGGTTTTTTCAGTCCTGTGAATGTGTGTGTGTGTTTTTATGGCGCATGTGATAAGCCAATAAAACAAACCCAAGTGAAATACAAACTGGGGGAAAATGTAACCTATTCAAACCTCACAGGAGAAGAAAAAAAACATCTTTCCCCTTATTATTGCTCATTTTCAGTTGGTCTAAATATACCTCCAGGTTTTTTCTCTTGCTTTAAGTGTGCTCTTTCATGGATCCTTTACAATGTATGTTAAAGTCACTGGCTGCTGCCCGCACATCTCGGTTTTCTCTTCTCTGAAGACAAAGTGCTGGCACTGCTCTTTGACCAACTACATTGTTCATGGTACTGAGCAGCAATTTTTCCATCCCTGACCCTCTTTGGGTTCACCCCAGCAGGAAGGGTGAGCCTGGTTGATGAAGCTCTCATTTCTCAGAGAGCAGCAACATCTGGAGCAGGGGGTGGGCTGCTGGCATGCCTCAGTGGAAAGGAATTCAGCATGGGGTGAGGTCTGCCCAGCTCCAGAGGTGTCACTGCCACCAGTTCTACACAAGTCCTGCATAAAGCAGCATGAGGAGCACATTTCACAGAATCCTAGAATCCTAGACTGGTTTGGGTTGGAAGGGACCCCTGGAGCTCATCTAGTCCAACCCCCCTGCAGTGGCCAGGGACATCCCCAACTAGAGCAGCTTGCCCAGAGCCCTGGCAAGCCTCACCTGCAATGCCTCCAGGGATGGGAACTCAACCACCTCCCTGGGCAACCTGGGCCAGTGTTCCACCACCTTCATGGGGAGCAACTTCTTCCTAATGTCCAGCCTAAATCGACTCACCTCCAACTTAAAACCATTGTCCCTTGTCCTTTCACTGCAGGCCTTTGCAAACAGGCCCTCTGCAGCCTGCTTGGAAGTTCCCTGTAGGTCCTGGAAGGTCACTAGTAGTTCCCCTGAAGGCTTCTCTTGTCCAGGCTGAACAATGCCAGCTCCCTCAGCCTGTCCTCAGAGCAGAGCTGTTCAAGCTCCTGAGCATTCTCGTGGCCTCCTCTGCACCTGCTCCAGCAGCTCCATGGCCTTTGTGTGTTGAGGGCTCCAGAACTGGACCCAGTATTGCAGAGGAGGTGTGAGCAGAGCAGAGTGCAGTGGCAGAATCACCTCTCTGGCTCTGCTGGCCACGCTTCTCTTGCTGCAGCCCAGGATGCCATTGGATTTCCATCCCTGCTGGGTTGCTGGGGAGTTTTGTTTCTTCAGGAAGCCCAGGAACCATGGTGGCCTTCATTTTTATCATCCAAAGCTACATTTCCCCTCTTGTGCTACACAAGATTTTTCTGCTCAATGAGAGGTTGTGTTTGCCTTGGTGCCTCACTCAGTGGGTTAGCAAAAATCAAGGCAGGTGCAGAGGAAGAGCTCTGGTACTTGATTTCAGTGTCGCATTTGAAGGTCCCTCTAAGACACTCCTCCAAATCCATTCCAAATGCAGCTGGTATGCATGGTAGTAATAAGTAGGTAGATAATACCTAGAATGGTTTGGGTTGGAAGGGACCTCTGGAGCTCATCTAGTCCAGCCCCCCCTGCAGTGGCCAGGGACATCCCCAACTAGAGCAGCTTGCTGGACTTGATGATCTTAGAGGCCTCTTCCAAGCTTAATGATCCTGCTCTCTGTAAGTCATTGTAAGGAAAACTTTAGGTGAAGATGAGTAGCATGCTCCATGGCCAGCAATATTGGCATCCTCCATACCTCTCTTAGATATCATTTTGGTCAAACTGAGATGAGATGTCCTGAAGGAAACTGGTTTATCACTGTGAGACACAGACCCTTAAGATCTCAAGTTGCTCCAGGTTGGATATTAGGAAAATTTTCTTCCCTGAAAGGCTTGTCAAAGCTGCCCAGGGAAGTGGTGGAGTCACCAACAACCCTGCAAGGATTTAATAAATAGGTTAGTGATGACCTGGCAGAGCTGGGTTGTTCATCTTAAAGGTCTCTCAAAACAATTCTATGATTCTATCTATACGTGAGACTCCAGGCTGCCCAGGAGCCTGTGGAGTCTCCTTGTCTGGAGCCATTGCAGAGCTGCCTGGACCCATTCCTGTGTGACCTCATCTAGGTGATCCTGCTCTGGCAGGGAGGTTGGACTAGATGATCTTTCTAGGGCCCTTCCAATCCCTAACATACTGTGATACTGTATGTCACTCCACATCTTCTCCACAGACATCCTCCTTTTCCTCATCATCTTACATATTCCAGCTCTCAACACTTCCTTAAGCTGTCACTTCTTCCCTCTCAATACTACTGCAGAGTCATGAGGAAAACAAACCTCCCTGGATGGGATTTTCCAATGCAACGCTGAGAGATAGTAAACATCACCCCACTAAAATGCTGATGTCTTTGCTCTCCATATGCCTTTGTAAATACACTCAGTGGAAAGCCAACCCACTACCACAGTCAAGATAAAACCTACCCAGCCTGCAACTCCTCAAAAGTTTTATTTTGGCTGCCAAACCAAATGTGGAGATGGTCTTTCTTTAATTAGTAGGCTTGCCTCTTGCGACAGCGCTGAGCAACAACAGGAGCAGTGCAATCTGTCTGAAGATTCATGGCCATGGTGAATTAAGCAAAAATGTCAAACTCAGTCTGCAACCAGCAGACAAACTGCACCAATGTTAAGTGTTTACACCACACAGTAGCCTGAGCAAGGAGTGATGGGGAGAGCAGGCTTCTTGACAAGCATTGGGGATGCTCATGCTAATTGAGTTGAGCCCCAGAAGAGCCTGAGATGTTCCTCCCTCCACCTTTACACATTACTCTGATGATGGTTATGAGAAGATAGTTTGTTATTAGTGCCTGTCATCACTTGGGTTTGGAAAGATCTGGAACACATTTTATCCAGGGAGTCCCAACTGTTGGAGTAAACCCAGGCAGGATTTGCTGCAACACATAGAATCATAGAATCCTAGAATGGTTTGGGTTGGAAGGAACCTCTGGAGCTCATCTAGTCCAACCTCCCTGCAGTGGCCAGGGACATCCCCAAATACATCAGCTTGCCCAGAGCCCTGGCAAGCCTCACCTGCAATGCCTCCAGGGATGGCAACTCAACCACCTCCCTGGGCAACCTGGGCCAGTGTTCCACCACCCTCATGGGGAGGAACTTCTTTCTAATGTCCAGTTTAAAGCTACTCTTCTCCAATTTAAAACCATTGGCCCCTTGTCCTTTCACTGCAGGCCTTTGCAAACAGGCCCTCTGCAACCTTCTTGGAAGTTCCTTTTAGGTACTGGAAGGTCACTAGTAGGTCACTTAGAGCTGATTTCTTTAGAGAGGTTTATCCTTACAAAAACAATTGCAAACATCAGCATATCAATGCAAAAGTTTTCTGCCTTAATAATACCTCTGCCTGATGTTATTTTAAATGTTTTAGACCTTCCTC
Organism: Bucco capensis; assembly: GCA_013396975.1. Taxonomy (NCBI): domain Eukaryota; kingdom Metazoa; phylum Chordata; class Aves; order Piciformes; family Bucconidae; genus Bucco; species Bucco capensis. Next base: position 89,280 of record VWZO01013579.1, read on the forward strand.
TAGTGGGTACAGAAATGCTACCTACCTACCACGGTCAGGAGTGACAAACACTTTGTTGGAGTGACAAAGACCACACAACAGAATGCACATTGCCCCATCACAAAATATGCTGCATTTCTTAGAGGAAGGATAAGCATGGAATAGTTTGGGTTGGAGGAGACCTTTCAAGATCATCTAGTCCAACCTAGAAACATCTGCAACTAGAGCAGGTTGCTCACAGCCTCAAACAACCTGACCTGGAATGGTTCTAGGGATGGGACATCTCCCACCTCTCTGGGCAACCTGGGACAGTGTCTCAGCACCATCAGCATCAAAAATTTCTTCCTTCATTCTAGTCTAGTATTTTAATGATTTATGAAGTCCTTATTGGGTCTATTATTATACATAGATTATAAGCCTTACCTGAAAAGCTCTCTGTCCCACTTTTTGATAGCAGAAGGCTAGGAGACCTCAACATCAAGGCAGTAAAATGACTTTAACCAGGACCTTCCAGGAATTCTTTATAAAACAACTTTTTCTTACATGACAGCAATGTCTTTGTCATCATCGTCGTGGCTAGGCTTCGTGAACGAAGATCCAGGGAGGGCTCCATCCATGCTCCTCTTCATCTGCCAGGGCCTAGCAAGCTTGGACGCTGGCAGCCAAGTCCTTAGGACAGAGGTTTAACCTCTTAGCTGGAAGGCCTTCCAGGGCTAAACGAGCTCCATCTGCCCGGGTTTGGAATCAGAGTTGTCCTTCTCCTAGGATGACTGCCAGAAGGCTAATGAGCTCATCCTACCCATCCCAGGATTCTAGGAGCATGGGTATCACTCCCCACACTTTCCTGTGGGCAATGAGTTTAATGCTCCCTCTGCTGTGGGCACAGTTATTGCACCAGGGGCCACAGGAGACCACAAGGGATTTTCAGACTGTGCCTGATGACAGCAATGTGACTTCAAGATAAAATGTTCTCAAGGCCTACCAAACCTACAAGTAACTCTCCCATCAAATGCAGGTCTCTGGTTTGAAGCCTGGGGAACCAGACCTGCTCTCAAGAAGTGTAAAGCTATCAATTTCCTCCTCTGTGCCAGTACCTCTAGCCCCTTCCCAGAGCATATGGCTACACACCAGGCAGAAAAGAAAACTAAGAGGGAAAACAAAATGGTCAAATGCCTCCATGCTCTTGGCTGGAGCTCCACAGGTTGTGGAGATTCATTTCTCTCCAATTGCAAGAATTAGTCTGATTATTTAAATCAGACCAAAAAAAAACCCCTCAATGTTCACTTATTGCAATGTGCTTATAGCATTTTACAAACTAGAGCAGCTCTGATATCCCTCAAGTGACCTGATCTAGCTGCAAACTGAGTTCCTCTCAGCTTGGTAACACCCATGCCAATGCTGAAACACAAGGTCTTCTTCAGCCTCTGTGGTGGTTTGAGCTCAGTTAACTGGAGTGAAAAGCTGGGCATGAAACACCTGCCTGTGAGCAATTCTTCCCACTGAAAGCTTGTGTAAGCAGACTAAAAGAATTTTCTTCCTAATAAAAGCAAGACCTTCAAGACTGATGAAGCCACCAAGTTAATCAAGTTTCCTACTAAACAGGGAGTTGTGGGCCAGGAGCAGGAGGAGCAAATCTGTGTTTTGGCTAGAGAAAGAGCAGAGAGGAATAATACAAATTAATCACCAGGGGGGTGTGGGGTTTTGTTGTTTATTTGACAGGCAAATACTCTGCACAATCACAGAATCATTAAGGTTGGAAGAGACCTCTAAGATCATCAAGTCCAACCATCTAAGCCATGCCACTAAACCATGGCTCTGAGTAGAACATCTATGTGTTTCTTAAACACTTCCAGGGATGGTGACTCCAGCACCTCCCTGGACAGCCTATTCCAACACTTAACAACTCTTTCAATAAAGAAATTTCTCCTTATATCTAATCTAAACCTCCCCTGGTGCAACTTGAAGCCTTTTCCTCTTGTCCTTTCACTGCTAACTTGGGAGAAGAGACCAACCCCCATCTCACTCCAAGCTCCTTTCAGGCAGTTGTAGAGAGCAACAAGGTCTCCCCTGAGCCTTCTCTCCCTCAGACTAAACAACCCCAGTTCCCTCAGCTATTCCTCATAAGACTTATTCCCCAGACAGCAGTTTGGACAATATCCACTTTGATAAGGCTGGCAATAAACTGAAAGCAAGCTTCAAGAGCTTCAGAGAAGGGAACAGTAAAGCCACAGCTTTATGAGGACTATCATAATAAAATCAAAGTCCCACTATTAATATATCTTTATGATTGCTGCCACAGCAGTTGTTATCATCACTAATTGCACTGCAGCAGGGTTTGGTCTTTCCTGCCCTGGAGTAGGATCCCATTGTATTACTCAAATGTGGAGCAAAATAAATAACCCCAGAAAAAGGAGGTTTTTGTAGCATAGCATGTTCTTTTGCAGGAGCTTACAAAGGAGACTAACCTCACTGCTTGCTCCACTCTCCTATGTGTTAGGCAGATTCCACTTTGAAGGATTTGCATGTTTTGCTGTCAGCTGATGGGCAATTAGTCCAACACATCTCACAATGGTGGCAAGAGACCAAATCAAGAAGAGCAGACAACAAAAGATACAGACAAACATGCCATCATGTCATTACTGCACAACATATCACCACATTTTGCTTCTAGCTACCAAGCAGTGCTATGGGATGTGTGTATTGGTGTGAAAACAAGGCTAGCCAGACCCTGAGATATATACAAACTGGATGATTCATGGTAATTGTGACACTGGTATTGCTGGACAAAGAGACAGAAGAAAGCTGTTGATTGCCAGGCACCTCAAGGAAGACCACAGCTCCAGAGAAATTTCACATTAGGGGCACTGTGGACATGCAAATTTCCATCTGGAAGTTAACAGGCAGGCCTGTGAAAAGGAATGAAGAAAAGCATCCTCATTAGAGTCAAAATAACTGGAAGAAGTTGCATATCCACCAATTCCAAGAGGGTGGAATTCACTGAGTCACCCCAGCTGAGACCATTGAATAGGTCAATAAGCAGCACTCTAAGGTCCTAAGGGGTAATACACCCTTTATAGCCTCAAACCTTTGAAACAGTCAAGTCCCAAAGGCAGAAGAGGTCATAGAGAAAACACAAAGATCATATCTTACTTGTGGTCCTTGTGTTCTTTGGGATTTATCTTCACTCAGAGGAAGCAGAACCCTCAGCACATTGGGCCACTTGAAAGTGTATTTGTTGGATCAAAGTATGCATTGCTTCCAAAGCATGAAATGCCTAGATATTGAAGCCAATAAATCTTTCTCTGTGAAAGACATGCGTATATAATTTATATGATAAGCTTAATACTGAGGTTTGCAGCTTGGCTTCCAACAGACATGAGATGGAGGCAGTTATGTTCCCTAAAAATGAGTCTGTCTGTCCCCTCTCAGTCCCAAAGAAAACAATTTTTGAGCCCATTAGCCAATTTCAACCAATTTTGGCAGAGGGATAGAGGTCTTGAGGGTATTAAGTTCCCATATGCTTTGTGATAGTAGGTGGCCAGGTAGGAGTAGCAGACTCATTAGTGCATGCCTGGAAGGAATGGTATCAGTTTAGACCTTGGAGAACCCAGAAAGACCTCATAAATGCCCAAATAGGCATGCAAGAAGCAACACCATCAGTGGAAAGCCACATTGTGAGGGGTCTGGAGCACAAGTCTTATGAGGAGAAGTTGAGGGAACTGGAGTTGTTTAATCTGGAGAAGAGAAAGCNTAAAAGCAAGACCTTCAAGACTGATGAAGCCACCAAGTTAATCAAGTTTCCTACTAAACAGGGAGTTGTGGGCCAGGAGCAGGAGGAGCAAATCTGTGTTTTGGCTAGAGAAAGAGCAGAGAGGAATAATACAAATTAATCACCAGGGGGGTGTGGGGTTTTGTTGTTTATTTGACAGGCAAATACTCTGCACAATCACAGAATCATTAAGGTTGGAAGAGACCTCTAAGATCATCAAGTCCAACCATCTAAGCCATGCCACTAAACCATGGCTCTGAGTAGAACATCTATGTGTTTCTTAAACACTTCCAGGGATGGTGACTCCAGCACCTCCCTGGACAGCCTATTCCAACACTTAACAACTCTTTCAATAAAGAAATTTCTCCTTATATCTAATCTAAACCTCCCCTGGTGCAACTTGAAGCCATTTCCTCTTGTCCTTTCACTTCTAACTTGGGAGAAGAGACCAACCCCCATCTCACTCCAAGCTCCTTTCAGGCAGTTGTAGAGAGCAACAAGGTCTCCCCTGAGCCTTCTCTCCCTCAGACTAAACAACCCCAGTTCCCTCAGCTATTCCTCATAAGACTTATTCCCCAGACAGCAGTTTGGACAATATCCACTTTGATAAGGCTGGCAATAAACTGAAAGCAAGCTTCAAGAGCTTCAGAGAAGGGAACAGTAAAGCCACAGCTTTATGAGGACTATCATAATAAAATCAAAGTCCCACTATTAATATATCTTTATGATTGCTGCCACAGCAGTTGTTATCATCACTAATTGCACTGCAGCAGGGTTTGGTCTTTCCTGCCCTGGAGTAGGATCCCATTGTATTACTCAAATGTGGAGCAAAATAAATAACCCCAGAAAAAGGAGGTTTTTGTAGCATAGCATGTTCTTTTGCAGGAGCTTACAAAGGAGACTAACCTCACTGCTTGCTCCACTCTCCTATGTGTTAGGCAGATTCCACTTTGAAGGATTTGCATGTTTTGCTGTCAGCTGATGGGCAATTAGTCCAACACATCTCACAATGGTGGCAAGAGACCAAATCAAGAAGAGCAGACAACAAAAGATACAGACAAACATGCCATCATGTCATTACTGCACAACATATCACCACATTTTGCTTCTAGCTACCAAGCAGTGCTATGGGATGTGTGTATTGGTGTGAAAACAAGGCTAGCCAGACCCTGAGATATATACAAACTGGATGATTCATGGTAATTGTGACACTGGTATTGCTGGACAAAGAGACAGAAGAAAGCTGTTGATTGCCAGGCACCTCAAGGAAGACCACAGCTCCAGAGAAATTTCACATTAGGGGCACTGTGGACATGCAAATTTCCATCTGGAAGTTAACAGGCAGGCCTGTGAAAAGGAATGAAGAAAAGCATCCTCATTAGAGTCAAAATAACTGGAAGAAGTTGCATATCCACCAATTCCAAGAGGGTGGAATTCACTGAGTCACCCCAGCTGAGACCATTGAATAGGTCAATAAGCAGCACTCTAAGGTCCTAAGGGGTAATACACCCTTTATAGCCTCAAACCTTTGAAATAGTCAAGTCCCAAAGGCAGAAGAGGTCATAGAGAAAACACAAAGATCATATCTTACTTGTGGTCCTTGTGTTCTTTGGGATTTATCTTCACTCAGAGGAAGCAGAACCCTCAGCACATTGGGCCACTTGAAAGTGTATTTGTTGGATCAAAGTATGCATTGCTTCCAAAGCATGAAATGCCTAGATATTGAAGGCAATAAATCTTTCTCTGTGAAAGACATGCATATATAATTTATATGATAAGCTTAATACTAAGGTTTGCAGCTTGGCTTCCAACAGACACGAAATGGAGGCAGTTATGTTCCCTAAAAATGAGTCTGTCTGTCCCCTCTCAGTCCCAAAGAAAACAATTTTTGAGCCCATTAGCCAATTTCAACCAATTTTGGCAGAGGGATAGAGGTCTTGAGGGTATTAAGTTCCCATATGCTTTGTGATAGTAGGTGGCCAGGTAGGAGTAGCAGACTCATTAGTGCATGCCTGGAAGGAATGGTATCAGTTTAGACCTTGGAGAACCCAGAAAGACCTCATAAATGCCCAAATAGGCATGCAAGAAGCAACACCATCAGTGGAAAGCCACATTGTGAGGGGTCTGGAGCACAAGTCTTATGAGGAGAAGTTGAGGGAACTGGAGTTGTTTAATCTGGAGAAGAGAAAGCTCA
>VWZO01013579.1:109787-132430 GCA_013396975.1 Bucco capensis
ATTGTTTTGTAGGCATTAATAAAGTTTAGCACATTCCAGTGAGGTGCTTTGTTCCTCTGGTCAAGTCTTTAGAAGCATTTTGGTTGGAGTAGACCTTTTAGTTCATCAAGTCCAACCATTAGCCTAACACTGCCAAGTCACCACTGAACCATGTCCCTCAGCACCACATCTACAGCATCACATCCTTCTGGAGAAGCACAAAGAAACTGCAATGCCTGCAAAGTGCTGTGGCACCAACCTGTCACTGGTCCCATGGTCTGCTCAGCTGGGTGAAAATGGTACCCAAAATTGATGGGAATGGGGCTGCAATAGAGGAATCTGGAGTCAACAGCAAGATGCCTGCTCCAGAATTTCTGCTTTTTAGCTCATTTAACCTCCTCATACCTTGGGTCAGTAAAATAAGCTATCAAGTCTGGCAGGGGGGGTGGACTAGATGATCTTTCTAGTTCCCTTCCAACCCCTGACATACTGTGATACTGTGAAGTCTCCTTCCCTGGGTTTCTTTTCCATCCAATGGGACTACATCTCAAACACTTCAGGACAAAACACATTTTGCTATGGTACCAGGATGACCTGAGCTCACTGAGCTTCTGCAGGGAAGTTGGTGTGAAGGCTTTCACCCACTGCCCTCTCCTTCCCCATTGCCAAAATCCAAGCTCACACAGCTGGCCAGCATCCATCCACCTGGGCAGGACCTGCTGTTTGAGGGCAAGGCCATAAAACCCTGAGCCAACAGCAGCTAGACAACATGAACCAGAATTAGCCAACACTGAGGAAGCTCAGTCAAAAATAAGCTCTAAATATAACTAAAAACATGGGAAGTAAAAAGCAAACAGTGACTGTTAAGGTGTGTTGCACCTAGGTGGGTTGCTTGGGAGAGGTGGCAGCAGAGCTGCAGGTTGCCTTCATCCTTTGTATATGATGCATGTCAAGGCTAAAGCACAGCTGAAAGGATGCTTTGGCAAAGCTCAGCACTCCTGATGCTGCTGGAGCCATAAGAGCAAAGAGAGGTGGTCCCCATTTGCCCAGAGCATCCATTTCTCCTTTGGGATAGAGTCCTCCTCTATCCCAAACTCCCTCCCAGCACTGCCAGAGACCTGTTTGACTCAGAAGTTTCTGTGGTCTCTGCTGGTTTTACTTCCCACATCCTGCCCCACTGTAGGATGACTCAGACAGTGATCTCTGAGTCATGTTTGAAGATGTTCCACCCAAAAGATCATGCTGTGATGACCCAAAACTACAGGTGGGTTTCTCAGCCCTCTCTTGTGGAGATTTCCACCTCCTATCCTGTCCCTCTCCTTTTTTGTTGCTTTTAAAGGCTCAATGGTTGCAGACAACCAAGGAGAGGCCATTGTGTGGGGACAGGATAGTGGGCATTGCTGGCAGAGGAGGTGGGAAAGGGCAAAGTGGAAGTGCCAGCACACAAACCTTGGCCCTTTCCCTCTGGGCAACTGCAGTTCAACTGGAAAAGGGTAGTTTTAAATTAGATGCAAGGAAGAACTTCTTCCTGTGAGGCTGGTAAGACATGAGAACAGGTTGCCCAGAGAGGATGTGGATGCCACATCCCTGGAAGTGTTCAAGGCCAGGCTGGTTAGGGCTTTGAATTAGAAGATAGTTAAGGACTCTTCCAACCCAAACCATTCTATGCTTGTATGATTTTTATTTGGCTGGGTGAAGCAGCCAGAAGATGCTCCAGCCTGTTAGAAGGCAAAGGACAGCCTTTCCCTTCCATACAGCCACCTCTGGAGCTTTTTTCACTCCACATTGACTCTTCAGCCTTCCTCATTTCCAAACACTGCAGCTATTGATGCTTCTAAACAAGCAATTAACCAGGGAATAAGCAGGGTTGACAGAAATCTAGACATAGAAGAGGTAAAAGATGTGTGTCACCAGCAAGGGCACAGTTAACCAGTAGCTCTCTAGCCTGTGCTGCCTTGACACTTTGGTGAGGCACCACAGCCTGAGGTTTTTGTGATCTTGGACATCAAGGACCCAAATCCACCAGAAAGCAGGATTTGCTTTTACAGTTGTTTTGAAACACCAGTCCCCTGCATCCTCAGAGTTGTGCTTTGCTTTGCTAACTGTGGTGAGCTTGGAAGTCTCTTACCACCACAGGGACACCTTAGAGTCAAATGGAAACTACCAAACCACAGTTTGCCTGGGCAGAGCTTTCCTCCTCCTGCAGCAATGGGAACGTAGAAGAGATGAATCCCACTAGTCTTTGCCCACCAGTAACCCATTGGGATGCTGCCAGATCCCATGAGCAGGAACCAGGAGGGAGGTCCCAAAGGCTGAAGAGCAGGTATCTTCACCAAGCAGTTCACATGCACCTGGCCTACATCCACAGTGGTGACAACTCAAGACCAAGGAGACATCCACAGTGGTGGGAACGCAAGACCAAGGAGACATCCACAGGGGTGGGAAGGCAAGACCAAGGAGACATCCACAGAGGTGGGAATGCAAGACCAAGGAGACATCCACAGAGGTAGGAATGCAAGTCCAAGGAGACATCCACAGGGGTGGGAACGCAAGTCCAAGGAGACATCCACAGAAGCCACCACCTCTTTTCCAAAGCCAGATCCCTTCCACCATGCAGCACAGCACCCAACCTGCCCCAAACCCCACGATCTGCTCACCCAGAGCCAACCACCCTCGAGAGATAACTGGGAGGGCTGAAGGAGAACAACGAACAACATTCAAAATACACACAGTTAAAAGTAGCCCCCACTTGAAAAACAAGGATTTAAACCTCAAAACTTCCTAAACACCAAAACCCATGGAAATTCCTGGGAGCATTTATGAACATTGGTGCCATGACCATGATGGGTACAAGCGACATGCCAGCCATGAGTCACCCGCAAAGCAACACCCAAAGCACCACACAAACACTGATAACGCAGGCAACAACCCCAGGATCTTTCAGCAGCTATAACTAATCTATCTCCACTGCCACGCTACATTACTTCAGAGACAAAGTGGGGAGGGTTGGTTGGGTTGTTTTTTTGTTTCTCTTTTCCCCCTGCTAATTAACTTTTGTTCGCGCACAAAATGCCGACGCCGGTGCCAACCGGACATACCTAGATAGAACCTAATATTAGATTGCACAAAAAGCCTTCATCCTGTCTAAGCAAACATCCTCCATCCCATATTAACCTTCCAATCCTTGCCCCAGCAGATGGTTGTGCTGTAGGCACAGCTCAGCAGTGTTTCCCATGGTGAGGAGAACCCTCCACATCCATGATGGTCCTCACACTCTGGTTAGGCACTGATGGAAAAAACACTCTGTTATTTTAGGAAGCTTTGGCTAAAATTCAGTTTCATGTTTCAAACTGTATCAGTTGTTATTTTTCTTGAAGCTGAGGCTTTGTGTAAGGTTTCTTCCCTTGGCTTTATGGTGGTGCAAAGTCACCCAAATTGGCTGCTGGATGATCTATGATGTTGATTAACCAATAACATGGTTGAAGAGGAGAGAGGCTGGAAGGGGGAAAGGCAAGGGTTTTCTTAACAATTTGTCACACACAGTAGCAAGAAAAACAGGAAGTGGGTGTTTATTAACAGTTTCCAAATATACCAGCCAAAATAAAACTCTCCGTGCAGTCTGAGGTATTCAAAATACAGGCAAGGAGCAGAATTCCTCAGATTAGAAGAGGGTAATTAATCACAAACAGCATTCACAGACCAGTGATTTGGAAACTTCCTTTTTTCTTTCTTTTTTTTTTTTTTTTCTGGAAGATCTGGATCAAGAGGCAAACTTCAAAGTGAAACTAATTGATCTGAGATTCATTGGGGCTGGGCTGATAAAGCAAACAAACTAAAACCTCATCTTGACAAAGCCAGGGCCACGCTTTACAGTCAGCATGCTCCTTGACAGCCCATAAAGCACATTAAAAAGCCATTTTTCAACAGATGCTAGAGGGCTGACCTAAGTCCAAACATAAAAAGCTATTCATACACGGGAGACTGTTGCTTCCTCATAATCAGTGTATTGCACCCAAAAGGCAGCCACCACCACCCCCTTCCCTGTTATTCCAGGCTTGTTTCTCAGGAATGTGAGCATATCTTGGAGACTGATTCATAAGAGGAAGAGAGCAGCCCACTTCTGGGCCAGGTTTCACAGGCTTGATTCAGAAGGTTTCCGAATTGTGTTTAGATTCAGCCAAGCTCTTAACTCTGCCAGAGCCAGGAGAGCAGCTTGCCATGAGCTTGACATGAACTCCTTTATTTTGCCTCCTTTTTTTTTTTCCCCCCTGAGATTGCCTGAAAATAGTGGGGTTTACCAATTCTTTCTTATTCTTCACTGAAAGGGTTGTTAGGTCTTGGAATAGGCTGCCCAGGGAGGTGCTGGAGTCACCATCCCTGCAGAGGTTTAGGAAACATTGAGATGTTCTACTTAAGGCCATGGTTTAGTGGTATGGTAGGGATAGGTATGGTTGGACTTGATGAGCTTAGAGGTCTCTTCCAACCTTTGTGTGATTCTGATTTTGTGACACATCCCAGCTGGAGGATTGTCATTCCCCAGCAGTCAGCATTCATCACAAGATTTGCAATTTAACCCTATATTATTTGTCACCTAAGTCATCTGGAAGGGGTTTTTGGTGTGTTTTTTTTCTGGGTTTTGTTATGTGGTTTATTTTTCCTTCTTCTACACTAGAAGAGTCACTGTGCCCCAATGAAATGCTCCTGAAAACACAACTCACAGCCCCACTCTGAACCACAGAATCATTAAGGTTGGAAGAGACCTCTAAGATCAAGTCCAAACATACCTAGCACTACCACAAAACCATGGCCATGGGTAGCACATCTATATGATTCTTAAAGCCCTCCAGGAATGGTGACCCCACCACCTCCCTGGGCAGCCTGGGTCAACAATTAACAACCCTTAGAGTGAAGAAATTTCTCCTTATATCTAATCTAAACCTCCCCTGGTGCAACTTGAGGCCATTTCCTCTTGTCTTCTCACTGTTAACTTAGGAGAAGAGACCTAACCACATTTCACTACATCCTCCTTTCAGGTAGTTGTAGAGAGCAAGAAGGTCACCCCTGAGTCTCCCATAAGCCTTTCACTTTTAAAGATACTTTACCCTTGTCTGCTCTCCCAGCATGTCCTGTGGATGCTCCTCAGTGCTGGGTGAGATCATCCTCTGGCCAGTACCACACAGGATCCTGCTGTCTGCTTTCAGGGATGATATTTTGTGGCCAGCAGGATAAGGAAGGGATTGTCCCTCTGCTCTGCTCTGAGGAGACCTCACCTGCAGTGCTGGGTCCAGCTCTGGAGTGCTCAGTACAGGAGAAACATGGAGCTGCTGGAGAACATCCAGAGGAGGCAACAGAAACAATCAGAAGGCTGGAACCTCTCTGCTGTGAGAACTTGGGACTGTTCAGCAAGGAGAAGAGAAGGCTCCAGGGAAAATTTTATCACAACCTTGCAGTACTTATAGGAGCCTACAAGAAAGATGGAGACAGACATTTTAGTAGGTCTTGTTATGACAGGACAAGGGGTGATGGTTTTGAACTAAAAGAGGAAGATTTAGATTAGACAGAAGGAAGACATTTTCAATGCTGAGGGTGGTGAGACACAATCCCAGGTTGTCCAAAGAGGTGGGAGATGTCCCATTCATCCCTGTGCCCATCCCAGCTCAGCTTGGTTGGGGCTGGGAGCATCCTGCTCTAGTTGCAGATGTCCCTGCTGAGGGCAGGGGGATTGGACTAGATGACCTCTAAATGTCTTTTCCCACCCAAACCATGCTATGGTTCTGTGATTCTATAGCAGGGGTGGTTGAGGCAGGGCAGGGGGCACAGCCATGGGGCAAGCAAAGCAGCTGACTTTTCCCTGGGGTCATTTTGATGGCAGAGTGGACTGACACAGCTGGCTATGGAGTTGGGAAGAAGCAGAGAACTATTTTCTTTTCTGACTGTCACAAATTCCCTAGCTGAATGCAATGAGGTCACTCACACTAAGCAGAGCTTTTAGATCTGTGCCTCTGCTTTATTTCTTGGGGTATCCTGAGAAGTGAATGGCACAAAGATCCTGAAACCATACCTCCTTCAGCCCCAGACCCTGCTGGAGAGTTTAGCACCACAAGAGATGCAAATCACTAATGGCTCAGAGAACAAACTCTCATTTTGGCTGCCCCTGTGCCTCTCCCCTCCCAGGAGAGCTCTTGGTGGGGGGGGGAAGGATCTGGGGGAAGTTCTCCATCCTGCTGTGAAGGCAGAAGTCCCAGTTGGCCCATGGGATGGGGAGGGCTTGGATCACACCCCAAAGCTTTCCAAAGCCAAGACTTCCCACTTCAAACCCTGTCAAAACACAGACAGTGTGGACACATCCAATTTATTCTCAATAGGTTTTGCAGACTTTCAGCTTTTGCTGTGCTGCTTTCCTGGAATCAAAGGCAGAAGTCTTGAAGCTGCCAAAGCTCTGATAAAGATTGGATCCTCAATGCAAGCTGTGATTATTTAATTTTTTTATTATTATTTCTTTTTTTCAGGGGATTTTACCTATTGTCCTCTGCTGTCTTCACCTGTGTCATCTCCTCTCAGCCCTTTGCTGTGAACAGGAAAGATCAGCAGGAACAAAAACCTTTAACAAGGGGATTCAGTTTCATCTAAAAGCATGTAATTCTCCATAGCCAGGAGCAGTTTCTAATCTTCCTACACAAGAACTTACAAGGCAAGGAATTCAAAGCCACTGGATTAAATGAAAAATGTGAATGAAAAGCTCCATGCTGATACTCAGCTGACCCAGGCAAGTTACTGTACATTTTTCAAAGTTTTAAATTACCACTAATGGAAAACGTGGGGAGTTAAGGCTGGAAGTGTCTCTCTCTCTCTCTCTACATCATTCCTTCAGGAAAAAAAAAAAGCAAACAAACCAAACAAAACAAGTCCAAAACAATGAATGAATCTTTGCAGAGAAAGCCCCTGATGCTTTCCAACACACTTGGCCTCACTTTGCTCTTACTGTAGAGAGCAGCAGGTATCAGATTAAGCCCAGCTGCTCACTTCTAGGAAAGGAATTTCCCCAATAGGTAAAAATTTAATTCAAGCTTAGCAACAGAGATACTTTGGAAGAAGAAAACCCTTGCTCCTGACTGTAAAAAAGCAGAGAAAAAGACATTTTAAAGCATTTAAGAGCTTTGGTTTCAATTCTTGGATATTAACGGATAGGTAAGCTTAAATTGCTCAGACTCTTCCACAAAAAGAAAATAAAAAGGGACTGTAAATAAAATTGGAAACAGATATACAGCAAAATTGAGTTCCTTAGTGGGGGAATACCCATGTGAATTTCCAGTTTCCCATCAGGTCAGGAGAGACAATAAATTCTAAAGTTACCTTGTTTGCCTTTGGACTTGGCCACAGAAGAAGTAATCTCTTGTCCCTTTGGACTCCCTGAGTCCCAATCTGTGTCTCCAACCAAAGCAAAAGCTTGTGAGATCAAAGCTTTGGGCCACTCACAACAAAACAAGAAGGTAAAGCCCAAAGAATCAGAGAAACAAAGGAAAGGTTGAAGAGATAAGAGATCAGCCTCAGATATGATATTTCAGCCAGATCAGATCCAGTGTAGAAGTTCAATTCAAAGTTCCTAAGACAAAAACACAAAGAGATCAGCCTTAAAGGCTTTGTTGCATCTCTCTGTGTTCTCAGTGATATTCCCATCTTCCAGGCATCAAAGATTTCACCTATATTATGCAAAACTTCTCTCATCTCCTCCTCCAGGCTATGCATCTCCTCAAAGGCAACCTCCATCTGTCTGCAATCTCCTTTCAGGTGTATTTCTCACAGCACTGACAGCTTTCCTTTCTTCAGCTTTGCTTTTGCTTCATCCAGGTCCTTTTGACAGTGGCAGATTCACCAAACCTCAGCCAGAACCTCTCTGGACACTTCAAGAGTGCACTGCTAGAGTACCTGCAAGCCCTTGATTTCACCTCGTTGTAAACCTAGCATGGAACTAACCATGTGAAGTACAAAATCAAAAGACAAGCAGTCCAAGAGGACACAGGAGAACCAAAGGAAGGTTGGCAAGGGGTGATGAGTGCCTCTCTCTGTGCACAGAGTAGGGTGGATGCCAAGGAATCACAGAATGGTTAAGGTTGGAAGGGATCATCAGAAGACCAGCAGGGTCACCTAGAGCACATTACTCTGGATTGCATCCAGATGGTTTTTTAATATCTCCAGGCAAGGAGACTTCACAACCTAACCCTGCTGCTGTGTGTCTGCTGCAGCAGAAGCACATCAGCTCAGGAGTTTCATTTTGGCTATGGGGGGGACCACAGCTCCCTGTCATCACCACATACATAGCTGCAGGCTATGGGGTTCTTTTCAGTTTGCCTCCAGAGATCACAACACCTTCTGAAGTTTCTTTCCATGTTGTCTCCTCAGGTGCTTTCACAACAGCCACACTGCACATACATTAGCCAGCAACAGCCAAGCATGATTCCAGGCTCATAAATCTTCCAGCAATTACAAGGCCTTCCTCTGAGATAAAACAACTGCTGTGTTCTGGTGTCATCAGGGGATTTCCTTTCTTTCTTTTTGTCCTCCTTTTTCTTTCTCATTCCAACACATCAAGCTTATGAAATGACAACTGGGATGTGCTGGTCAACAGTGCTTCTCCCACAAAACCATGCCTGGGGTGCTCCAGGATTTCAGTTCTTGCTAGCAATGAGGTGGTCCTCAAACAGGGAACTACTGGAGAGAGTTCATCAGAGGATACAAAGATGCTGAGGGCACTGAAGCATCTCTAGGATGAGGAAAGGCTGAGAGCCCTGGGGCTGCTTAGCCTGGAGAAGAGCAGAGCCAGAAGGGAGCTGCTCCATGTTGAGCAAAATCTAAAGGGTGAGGTGATAAGGATGGGGCCAGGCTGCTCAGTGGTGCCCAGGGACAGGACAAGGGGCAGTGGGCACAAACTGGAATGCAGGAGAGTCCATATGAACAGGAGAAGAAACATCTTTGCTGTGAGGTGGTCAGAGCGCTGGCCCAGGCTGCCTAGAGAGGTTGTGGAGTCCACACAAGTGTGGAGAGATTCCATACCCACCTGGACATGATCCTGGACAACATGCTCTAGGTGACTCTGCTTTAGCAAGAGGATTAGACTAGATGATCTCTTCCAACCCCTCCAGTCTGGGTTTTTGTCGTTCTGTGGACATACAAATGGGGAGATGCAGGAGAGATCAGAACCTGGCACTTGTATGACATTTTTCCACATCATTTGTCCA
This sequence comes from Bucco capensis, assembly GCA_013396975.1. Taxonomy (NCBI): domain Eukaryota; kingdom Metazoa; phylum Chordata; class Aves; order Piciformes; family Bucconidae; genus Bucco; species Bucco capensis. The sequence continues at coordinate 119,003 of VWZO01013579.1, forward strand.
GAGCCAGGCAGGAGATTAGTGTAAGTCTGGGCTCAGTAGGTTTGGAGCCAGCATCAAGCTCCAGCTCAAGCTGTGAACATTTCCCAGCAGAAATTGCCTGTCATGCTGCTGCTTGCACATCTCCTGGGTCCTCATCATGGGTAGCTCCAGGTACATAAGTGAGCTGCAAGAAGGGGAAAACTGCTCAATCCTAGATTCATTGAGGTTGGAAAAGACCCTTAAGATCATGAAGTCCAAAACAGAGTCACAGCATCATTAAGGTGGGAAGAGACCTCTAAGATCATCAAGTCCAATGATACCTATCACTAACAATAACTGCACATGCAATTTAGGCTTTCCCAAGTGCCCAGGTTCAGGGTGCCAGGAGCATTGCCTCTGCCACCTGTCATGGGGACAAAATAAGACCACACTTAGCACAAAAAAGGGTTCATGACATCTCACCTCTGCTGCCCAAAGCACCCTGTACCTGGGCAAACAACATTGAGCCTGAGAGAGTTTCATCCCATCAGGATGAGCTTGTCCAGGATGAACTTCCAGCAAAGCCTGACCACCTCATGGTGGTTAGGAACCTGCACCAACCACTTGGACTTGCTGCACCATGCTCAGATGGATGAAATTAAGGAAAACATCTCACTATTACAAAACAGAATGAAATACTACAGATGAGACCTGTGCCAGAAGTGAAAAGAAGGAGTTTTTCAATTCTTCAGTGCACCAGTCAGTGGTTTTAATATTAATTATTATGTATGTTGTATGGTGTTACATGGCACTATATTTTTATATATTGTGTCTTCTTCCCTTATATATTGTGTCTTCTTCCTTATATATTGTGTCTTCTCCCTTATATATTGTGTCTTCTTCCCTTATATATTGTGTCTTCTCCCTTATATATTGTGTTTTCTCCCCTTATATATTGTGTCTTCTTTTCTTATATATTTTGTCTTCTTCCTACATATTGTGTCTCCTTTTCTTATATATTGTCTTATGTTATTTTATATATCATATTAACTATTATTATTAACTCTACTTAATCACAGCAATTCTTATGAGGTAGATCCTATTGCAAGACAAAGGAGATAAAAAAGAAGATTAAATCCCCCCCCTGCTTGTTTTTCCTTGTATGTTAAGTAGTCTTGAAGCTGTGATCTGAAGAAACTGCTAAGAGGAGAACTGATCTGTCTGGTTTTACCTGGAGTCTTGTCACAGCAGCATCATACTTGCTGAGTGTTTAAAGAAGGCTCAAAGCATCAAGTGGGGTTGGGCAAAAAAATCAGAATTGCAGTTGGCTGGACATCTCCAATATCACATCACCTGGTTAGATACTTGGTGAAAACTGAAGAGAATTAGAACATCACAAAAACTGTGCAAGGAAAAAAGTTGGGGAAACTTCTGTATGAGGATCCACATTACTAAATGAACCTAAAATGTTGAATTTTGCACTGAAAGAACTCAAGCTTTCTGGAATTTCAGACCAAATCCCATCTTTTGCTAGAGAAAGTGTCAGTTGGTTACAGAAAGTGCAAGAGAAGCTGTTAAACTGTGGTTTGGGCCCCACATGAGCAAAGGTGAAACAATATCCTTGTCCACAGTCCCACGGAGCTCAGAGCAATTACATGGGCCTGAAGCAGCATTTGTACTTCCATATTTTTAGATCCTAAAGGATTTCACCCTTTCCAGCCCCAGGATTCTGAATCTATTGCTTATTTCCTCAAACAAGCCATTGAATCCCAGAATGGTTTGGGTTGGAAGGGACTTTTAGAGGTCATCTAGTCCAACCTCCCTGCACTCAGCAGGGACATCTGCAACTAGAACAGCTTGCTCAGAGATCCAAACAACCTGAACTGGGATGATTCCAGGGATGGGACATCTCCCACCTCTCTGGGTAACCTGGGATAATGTCTCACCACCCTCAGCATCCAAAATATCTTCCTCCTGTCTAATCTAAATCTCCCTCTTTTAGTTTAAAACCATCACCCCTTGTCCTATTAAACATCACTATTTGTGATCCACCAGGGAGAGAGGGGAGAATCCAGTCAGTCCTGAGCAAGGGAAGAAATTCCCTATGCTGGGAGCCCAGCCCTGTTGGCACTGCTGTGTGACAGCAAGGTAAGCACAGCTGCATGGGAGGCTCTTCAAAAAGCTTCTTACTGCAAGTACATCTTGAGTCTCCACAGATTCCCACCACTGCCTGCCCCACAGTTGGGGAACGTGGGGAAGAGCCAAATGCCTGAATGTCATGGATACCCTGCACTCACCAACAGAGACATTCACTTTCCTCTCTCCCCATCAGCAATGGAAAGTTGTTTGGGTTAGATGGGCAAACAGCTTCCTTCTGAAAGCTCTTCCTTCTCCAAACACATTACTGTGCTACTGGAAACTGTTCAACTCAGCTAAGTCATTCACTTGAGTCATCTGAGCACATTCTTGCAGGAAGAGGAGGCTGCTTTGGGAGAACAGTTGGATGGAAACCTCCCCAGAGGGAACAGATGCTTGAGGACATGTTGCTATCATCTAGTTGGTTTTCAGGCAGCACTGTCCATTCCAAGCTCTACAACAGCTGTTTCACAGCAGTGAAACACAGCCCATGGGGTGGTATCAAGCCATTTCTCCATCTGCCTTCTGCCAACGATCACAGAATCATTAAGGTTGGAAAAAGACCTCTAAGATCATCAAGTCCAACCATCTACCTATCAACACCATGCCACTAAACCATGTCCTTAAGTACCACATCTAGAAGGTTTTTTTGAACACCTCCAGGGATGCTGACTCCACCACTTCAGGTTCATCCCAGAACCCAGCATAAGCTCCTGCCTGCTCCCTGGCCCAAAGCAGAGCAGCTTTGGTTGCTGCTTTATGTCACACACTAGAGTAGCAGTGTTATTATTCTTGGTAGTGTTCAGCACAGCTGAGGCATCTTCCCAGCCAGATGTTTGTAGGATGTGTTTGTGCTCACTTTGGTGACGAGTGAAAAGCCTCAAGATGCTCAACACAGCCAACATGCCACAGCCTAAACAGCAGCTCTCATTTCCACCTCACCTGCCCTCAAAACAAGGTGCTTTTTTGTCATTTCCTCTGTGGGCAATGCTGTGGTGATGGCTGAGTAAATAAACAGGAAGCTCTTAGGCCTGATGGGGTTGCTCAAGTGAAGGCACAAAAGCAAAATTTCCACTTCTCTGAGCATCCTTCCCAGATTTCATAGAATCCTAGAACAGTTCCAGCTGGAAGAGACCTTGAAGATCATCAGTGCAGCCTTTGGCCTAGCCCTAGCAACCTGCTAAATGATGCCTCCCAATGCAACATCCACCTGGCTCTTAAACACCTCCAGGGATGGGGACTCAAGCACCTCCCTGGGCAGCCTGGGCCAATGGCTCACAACCCTTGCAGCAAAGAAATTCCTCCTAATGTCTAGCCTGAACCTCCCCTGGCACAATTTCCATCCATTTCCCCTTGTCCTATCACTCTCCACCAGGGAGAACAGAGCAGTCCCTGCCTCTCTCCAACCTCCCTTCAGGTAGTTCTAGAGAGCCAGGAGGTCTCCCCTCAATCTCCTCTTTTCCAGCCTAAACAGGCCCAGATCCCTCAGGCTTTCCTCCTCAGGCTTATGTTCTAAGCCCTTTAGCAGCTTGGGAGNCCCTTCTCCATGGGCTCCCAAAGGGATCCCTCTTCCCCTCTCCATGGGCTCCTGAGCTGCACGATTTGCCACAGGGTGGGAAGCAGCTGAGATGAACAAGGACAGAGCCTGAGCAGGGATCTGAGACCTGGGGCATGGAAAGGGACCTGTGCTCTCACACAGGGACCAAGAGGCCCCAAATCCTCCAGCTTGCCACACAGCCCAGGGAAACCAGAGCATGGGGTTGAAGGATCACTTGGAAAACATTACTCATTACTGCTCATCTGTTTAACCCCTTCCCCACGGATGTATACACACAGGTCCCAGGACAGCACATTCACCCCCAGCTAATAGCACTGGGTGGAAAGTGGAACAATGTGAGCTTCAGCAAACTCCCAGGCCTCCCTCATTTGCAGCTTTCCTGCACAGGCTCCTTCTGACCTCTTCAAATCCCATCCCAATTACCAGCCTGCCACTTACCCTTCAATGTAAATAAATCCTGAGTGCTGGGGATTGCTGCTACCAGTGCACATCAAAGCCACCACGTTGATGGAGGAAAAACACAACCTGCAGCTGGTTCTCTCCAGAGGGGCAAAAAAAGCCAAGCACAGGCAGGACAAGGAGGTGGAGGAGTGGGATGGGAGGTGACAGCCAGCAGGATGCTTAGAGCTTGGGCACAGCTTGGGGAGATCATACAATTATTTAGGTTGGAAAAGAACTTTAAGCTCATTGAATGCAACTGTAAACCCAGCAACTGTAAACCCAGCCCTGACAAGGCCACCACTAAACCATGGTCCCCCAGCATCACATCTTTAAACACCTCTAGGGATGGTGACTCCAGCTCTGCCCTGGGCAGCATGGGCCAATGCTTAACCACTCTTTCAGGGAAGAAATTGTTCCTAATATCCAACCTAAACCTCCCCTGGAGCAACTTGAGGCTGTTTCCTCTTGTCCTATCACTTGTTAGCTGGGAGAAGAGACCAACCCTAACCTCAATTGAACCTCCTTTCAGGGAGTTGTAGAGAGTGAGGAGGTCTCTCCTGAGCCTCCTCTTCTCCAGCCTAACCAACCCCAGCTCCCTCATCTGTTCCTCACCACACTTGTGCTCTAGATCCTTCCCCAGCTTCCTTGCCCTTCTCTGGACACACTCCAGCACCTCCATATCCTTCTGGGAGTGAGTGAGGAACACAAAGCCAAACATAAGGAGAAGCTCCAAAGTAATGTAAAGCCATCCCTGGTGAATAGAATTTGATGGATAGTTATGAAATCCCTGCCATGCACCAGAGACTTCTCCTTGCTTGGAAGTTTTCTCAAGAAACTGCCTAATTTCTCTGCTAAGATGCAAAGGAGCTGAGATGTCCCCATCCACCTCACCTTGGAGGATCTGCAGGAGCTGTAGACTTTTCTTCTGTGTGTTAACAAGGTGTTGGTTCAAAGGAAGGAGTTTGAACCTTTTCCTCAGCAGATGTAAACCTCTGCAGTGCCCATGGGCTTTCTGTGGTGCCATTCTGGTTTTACATCCCTGAAGCTCTGGATCTCCCCAGAGGGATTCAAGAGGGCTCAGAGAGAAAAAGCTGGACCTCTGAGGCATCCTTAGGCTGCTGCTATGCCAACAATGTTTCTTCTGGATCTGTGGACACTTTAGAGCACTTATGGACATAAGGATGAGGTAAATGCTATATGGATGTTCCTGCCCCATCCAGGCTCTTCGCTCCTCCTATATCTCATGTCTAAATGAACCCTTCCTCAACCTCACCACAGGCTGGACAACCTTGGTCCCACACTTATCCTGAGCTGGGATGCTGGGACTTCCAGATGCAGTTTCTCCATGAGCCATCACTGTCTTCTCAATCTCAAGCCATTATGTGCAATAGAAGGTGAGACAGGGCTGGGGTGATAAACTGCTGGAGACTGGAGGTGGAGGAAAAGGTTGCTGTGTGTTGCTTTGAGGAGTTTTTCTCAATTGTGGCCTTAATGTGGGGCTCCTCTGTTGGTCATCAAACAATGACCCTGAGGTTTGGAATTGTTTTGGTGGGAAGAAAGGGCTCAATGGTCTTAGAACGTTCTGGAACTGTCAATGTAATCTATAGGGCTTGTATTCAGCAGTTTTCATGCCACAAAAACCTCACAAGTTCATGGATCCAGACAAAAATATTCAGCAGAAAGCTCTGCCAGGCCACAGGGCTCCTTTTGCCAAGACATGCAGGTGTACACTGTGGAGAGCAGCCCCACCTCCAGCCTGGATGACTCCACATCTCTTCCCATCCAGCCTCACTCTCTCCTTGGATCATTATGAGCCAAAGTGTTAGGTGATCCCAGAAGCCAGAGTAGGGATCATCAAAGCTGTTCCAGCTCTGAGATGACAAGTCCTTTCATCTGCAGGTGCAGGAGTTGTGGATGGAGAACCTCAGAGATGCTTTTGGAGAGGTAGCCACCTCCAGGGTGCAAAGAGGGCAACTTGGCTTGGAGCCTTGGACATCACTAGAGCTTCATGGGATTGCAGTGACACAAGGCTATCCATGTCTTCCTTGCTCATAAGGCAACATCTTCCTTGTCAGGAGGACAGGCAGTTTGGAGGCTGAAAAAACCCAGGGACACAGGAGACAAGAGACCTAAGTCATGCACATGGACACAGAACATCTGAGTTGGGCAGGATAGGCACCTCTAGAGCACAGTCCAGCTGAGGATTTTGGGGAGCTCTCAGTCTCCTTGGAGTCCCATGATGTGAGACATCTTTTCCTTAGACTCCCTCTTTTCTGCATGCCATAGGGGTGGTGGATTCCAAAGCCAGGCAGAAGCCACATCATTTGGAGATACTTTTCATCATGAGTACTTAGTAGATGAGGAAAATTGTCCTGCCACCACCCAGCTTCAGGGAACATGGAGCAGGATGGAATCCCACTAGCCTTTTGCAGCCAATTTATCTCCCAGGTGGTGGCTCCTCCAGGTAGGGATGGAAGAGGTGGGCCCAGGGGAACCTCAGGAGCTTCAACAAGACCAAGTGCAGGGTCCTGCACCTGGGTCAGAACAATCCCCACTATCAATCCAGGCTAGGGGATGAGATGATNCAGGGCTCTGGGCAAGCTGCTCTAGTTGGGGATGTCCCTGGCCACTGCAGGGGGGTTGGACTAGATGAGCTCCAGAGGTCCCTTCCAACCCAAACCATTCTAGGATTCTATAAGATTTGTAGAACATTTCTGGAGCAGCTTTTCTCCACAGCTTTGCCTGGCTGTGCCTTTGCCAGGGAGCAAAAGGAAGAGTCCTGTGTCATCATGTAGGAATAAGGTCAGGAAATACTTACCCCATCCTTGCTCCTCCTTTTGCTGAGTCTGAAATGAGTTTTCCAGAACAAGATAAGGAAGCAAGAGCAGCGGAAGTGTGCAGGAGGCCATGGGCTCCCTGCAAAACATCCTGTTGGCCTCAGCTTTGGAAAGCAACAGGGACAAACACAGCTCATCAGAATCAATGTTAGGGGTTGGAAGGGACCTCTGGAGATCATCTAGTCCAACCTCCCTGCAAGAGCAGGAGAACCTAGAGCAGCTTGCACAGGATGCTGTCTAGTTGGGTTTTGAATCTCTCCAGAGATGGAGACTCCAGCAGCTCCCTGGGCAGCCTGGGCCAGTGCTCCACCATCCTCAAAGAAAAGAAGTTCCTCCTCATGTTCAGCTGGAACTTGCTGGGTGCTATTTTTTTCCCATTGCCTCTAGTCCTGTCAGTATGTACCACAGAACAAAGCCTGGCCCCAGCCTCCTGACAGTCACCCTTTCAGTATTGACAAGTAGTGATGAGAGTTGGGGGAACTGTCCCATGTCTCCATCCACATCAGGGACATCTCTTCAGATGTAAAAACCTTCTATCCTCCAAACTCATTTGGCCAACCTTAATTGTTGGGTGGGCTGAGCTTGGTATCAAGGGTGCTTTGGAAAAATCAGCTCTGCAGTAGGGACAATTGTCCTCTCCCAGGCTCAGAGGAGAGAGGGGATGTCCCCAAAGCACAGGTAGGGAGTTGGCTCTTCTAAAGGTCACATTTTGCTCCACAAACACCACTTTCTTACACTTTCCAGCCTTTCTCTTCAGCACTGCTAATCATCACCCTCCCAACCTCTGGATCAAGCTCACACCAATCACATCTGTGCCCCCTCCAAAAAAAAAAGAGAAACCACCCACTTCCCTGAGTTTTATGGGAGCATTAACACCTTGCAGTCACATAAAACCTTCACCTTCAAATGGGAAAAGGGAAAGGGAAAGCTGCCACTTCAAGTCCTGAAAGACACCAACCAGAAAGGAGAGGAGCCCATGCAGAAGGGTTGGTGTGCACAAGGCTTCAGACCAAGCAGGGATGGCAAGCAAGGAAGCAATGGGAGGTGGGAACAATGCCAGGAGTGTTGCATTCCACTTGTCACCAGGAGCTTGGGATGATGCCACCACCCTAGTCCCATTCCCAGCCACCACCACCCCATCTGTGAAGTCTTCTGCTGGTGGTTTGGGGACTTTTGTTTGTAAAAGATGCTCCTAAGCAAAAGCAGATTGGATTCCTAAAGCTTACAAATCTTCCACACCTGTGTTTGCTCATTCCTGCTGCTAGCCCTGCCCTGGGAAGGATGCTATTTGTCCCATTCCTCCACAGTTATTTACAATGGGGTTTTCAGATGGAGATGGAGCACATATTTGTCTGATGGCAACAGGGGCAGGGACTTTCATTCTCCTCATTAGCAGTCATCAGCTTCATGGGAAGCAATAAAAGATCATTATTTATCACCACCTCTGTCAGCAGGATGAGCACTTTCCTGGCCTGCAAGGGGGAAACTGAGGCATGAAGCAATTTACTGACCCACCCTGGACCACACAGAAGGAGGTGGAACTCTTCTTCCCCATCCAGCATCCCTGTTGTCCCAAGGCCACACAAGCCATGTTGTTATTATAAAGCATTATTCAACCCACAGGAAAAGCTCTTTGTCAAGCCTGATTTGGACTGCTGGATGTTTCCAGCCCTCAAGGGAGCTGCAGCAGGGTCCTCCACCCTCTTTCTCCCTCCATGAGCTACTTCCAAATCTCTTTGCCTGCCTGGGGACAGCAAATGCCCCATTCCCATATTACCTCCTCCTACCATCAATTCAGGAAAGGGCATTTCTATCCCCATGCTCTAGGTGAACCTGCTGCTCTAGGTGATGCTGCTTTAGCAGGAGGGATGGACTAGATGATCTCCAGAGGTCCCTTCCAACCCCTACCATTTCTGTCACCATTCTATGTGATTCTTTTGATGAGAAATCATCTTGTCTGAGGTCACTCCTCCTCTCCTGCTCTGGCAGAAGAGCATAGCAGCTCTTCTTTTGACCACAGCTGGTGACACCTGGGAATGTAGGTCCTCCCTTGGTGACTTTGAGTTCTAGAATCACACAATCATTATGGTTGGAAAAGATCTCTAAGATCATCAAGCCCAACCATCAACCTATCACCACCATGGCCACTAAACCACGTCCTCCCTAAGTGTTCACTTAACATCCTGTGCCCAAAGCTGCAGGGATCTCCCAGGAGAGAAGAGAGAGCCTACTTGCTGCTGGCCTGAGGGCCACCTTGTACTTGGCCATTGGTGAAGAGGAGTCACCTCCAAACAAGGACAGATATTTCTCCTTTGTATCATCATGGCCAGGCTTTGTGAACGCAGCTCCAGGGANGGATTGTCCGGAGACAGCGCTGCTGGAAGCGCTCCAAGAGTCGTAGGTGGTGGCCATAGATGAGCCATGCTTGGGAACCATAGAAAAGAGTACACAGCACAATGGCTCTAGAAACACTGAGCTTTGGGCTTGTCTTCAAGTGTTTATTTCACCAGACTCTTGGATAGAGTTTTCCCAAAGCACTCTATGCCTTTGCTAGCCTATTGTCTATCTCTGTCATTCTCCAGTTAGTACTCCAGTTGAAATGAATCTCACTTCTGATAACTGGATTGGTTTTCCTCAGTTTCCCTACTCAGAGACAAGCAGCCCTGCTCTAGGTTCTCCTGCTCTTGCAGGAGGGTTGGACTAGATGATCTCCAGAGGTCCCTTCCAACCCCTAACATTCTGGGATGCTGTGAAGTTCTTTGTTTTCTGCCATGTCCAAGAGCTGCTCAGCTCACCACACAACCCTTCTCATCAAGCTTTGTTTTGCTTGTACCATCAGCTTTTGCTCCTGAGGCACATGTGGCTCCCTCTCCATGCTACCACTGGTTAATCAAACTGTAAATATTATCTTTGCAAAGGATCCTTAGGGATTACCTTTCACTGGGAAACTCTCCAGCTCTACAAACTCTCTTTCAAGGAACACTGCAGTGATTATTTGTAATACTTTCAAACACCAAAATAAAGAGCAACTGCTCCAACTGAATATGTCAAATCTCTTCAAATGACACCTAGAAATACCTGTTTCTGATGCCCCAAAGTCCAGAAGCAGGAAGACTCAGTGTGTTCCACAGGATGTCTTGTTCAATGCCTCTTCCAGACCTGAAGGCTCTTGGATAAGGATTTCTGTGCCATACTGGGTTGGAGCTCTTCTTCTACTCAGATGCCCAAGCAAGAATCAACCCCACATCTCCTCACTGCAGGCAAGTGGTGCTCAGCTTGGCTCTTGGGTCCAGGAGAATTGAAGCAGGAATAAGAGCATGTCTTAGAGCCACTATGTTCCCATTTGAGATAACCCAACAGCAGGAAACTCTCCTCCAGGACCAACCCAGCAGCAGAGGTTCATTCTCCCCATAGCAGATCACACAGAATCATTAAGGTTGGAAGAGACCTCTAAGATCATCAAGTCCAACCATATCTATCACTAACCCCAAGCCCAAGCACAGAAGCAGCACTGATGGGGTCTATGGTGTCTCCATCAGCTCCAAACCCAACCCACAGCTTCACCCATTCACCCACTACTCCCCAAAGAGCTTTTACCAGCCCTGAGGAGAAACCTCCATGCAAACATAAGGCAAGTAATTCATGTTAGCAAACATATTCATGAGATGTGACATTATCTGACCAGGAAAGGACAGAGCTAAACCACACAGGAGCTCAGAAGAGCTTTAAATCCCTGCTCTAAATGCAAAACAAAGGTAATAATTAGCTGAGGGTGGTGCAGAAAGTCCTGCTGCAGCCAGAACTCACCCAACAGCATCACCTCCATGTGCATCCAGCACAAACATCAAGCCTGGCTGGAGAAGAGACACCTCTGCTCTGCTCTGGGGAGACCTCACCTGCAGGGCTGGGTTCAGCTCTGGAGTGCTCAGCACACACATGGAGCTGCTGGAGTGGCTCCAGAGGAAGCCACAGCAATGATCTGAGGGCTGGAAGCTCTCTGCTGTGAGGCCAGGCTGAGAGAGTTGGGCTTGTTCAGCCTGGAGAAGAAAAGGCTTCAGGGAGACCTTCTGGCAGCTTTGAAGTACTTAAAGAGCCTAGAAGAAAGATGGAGACAATTTAGCAGGATCTCTTGTGACAGGACAATGGATGATGGTTTGAAACTCAAAGAGGGAGCTTTAGGTTAGATAGATGGAAGAAATTATTGATGCTGAGGATGGTGAGATGGCCCAGGTTGCCTAGAGAGGTGGGAGATGTCCCATGCCTGGAACCATTCCAGGTCAGGTTGGTTAGGGCTGTGAGCAACCTGCTCTAGTTGCACATGTCCCTGCTGCCTGCAAGGGAGTTAGACTAGATGACCTTGAAAGGTTTCTTCCAACCCAATCCATCTTATGACTCTGAATTTGCTAAGGGATCTTATCAGTGGTCTCCATCCTCTACTCCTATCACCCCAACTGCTGGAGAAGGCACTGAGAAGGGTGAGCATCACCAAGGAGCAAATTACAGCAAATCCCATTACAGCAAAGATGGGATGGAGGGTTCAGCTTGGTGAGGGCACAGCAGAGGACAAGAGTGATGGAGCTGGCAGAGCAGAGGAGAGGAGATGAGCTCTCTGATGCAGGCAAAGGGAAGGACTCACTGTGTCCAAAAATAAAGAACTGTGGGGCATGACCATGAACTTCTAGGTGATGGTTTCCAAACAAATGAAAGGAAAGAGTTCAAAAGGCATGGATAAACAAACCATGGAAATCACTGACACAGGATAATGCTGACCTGAAAAAAATATATATAAGGTTTATAAAGTAATTCTATCAATTTCTGGAAGTAAAACACATGCTGAACTGCTAAATACAATGATTTTGATTCCAGAAGCTCTGAGCTGTGAATGGCTGGAGGTTGTCAGTGTTGTGTTCCTGCCTTCTCCAGCAGCACTAGATGGACCTTTAGAGAGAATTAGCACAGATATTTTGGGGAGGGGTGGTGTTTTTTTTTCTTGTGAATGAAGAGTAACATCAATATTTTCCATCCATAACTTGCCTAGAGCTGGGAGCCAACTTCTCCTCTGGGAACTGTGTGGTCTCCCTGGATCTGCACATCTGTCATCTCCAGGAAAAGGAGGGAATCAGACCAAGAGTGGAAAGGGAGAAAAAAAACCAATCTGCATTTATAAACACTTCATGTGCCAACACCTGGATGAAGCCTGGAAGAACTGCTGACAAGGTAAATACAACCAAGCCAGAGCTGGAGGACCAAAGGCAGGTGAGCACAGGCAAGATGCAGCCACATCTGGAGCATGGAAACAGATCCAAAGCATAGGGCTGGGCTTGGACAAAGCTCTCCTGATGGCATGGAAAAGGCAGCTCCTCAAAGCTCCTTTCTAGGGTGAAATCTTATTAGTGATGGTTTTGGGGTTGTGCAAAAGGTCCAGGAAGCCTTTTGAGGTCTGCTAGGGCTAGGAATGATGGCTCTGGTGGCCAGGGATGCTGGAGGCTTTTCCCCTGACTCTGCTGCCATATAGACACAGAGCAGCTCTTGATCAAGCCAAGCCTGAGTCCTGGCAGGACACAAGGGATTGATAAAAGGCTATGCCCTCTGCAAAGGACCAAGGAACAGGTAGGGCAAGTGCTGTCAGGGTGACAAACAGCACAGGGCTCCAAGTCAGGGTTGAGCCATGCAGAACCAAAGTCTGAGCACATATGTTCATCTGCTGGGTGAAATATATGACTCATGGCTGATCCAAGAGATCCAGAGCTCCCCATGGCCTCATCCCATCCCTCCTTGGGCTCTGCTAAGGTGCAAGCACTGCTTGGTAGATTCTTTCCCTTCACTGCTGGATGCTCTGCTGCCAAATAAGGAGTGAATCTGAGGTGCTTCTTTAAGCTGCTAGGTGAAGATAATGTATAATGAAAAGCCCCCCAAAACTATTTTACCTTTCCAAAGTAGAATGCAGGACCTGTGAGGGGAAGACAGTGGCAGTGTCTGGGGCATTTTGGATGCTCCTTGTCATTCTCATGCCTGCCCAGAGAATGATGTGGACCTTGCAGCCTCCTCCTTCATTATATTGGGCAGCAATCCACCACTGGTTTGAGGTTAAGTGAGGTTAAGTGTCCTCAGAAGGACAGACTCAAGACTAGAGAAGAATTTGGTGTCTAGATGACAGGGCAGGAACTGAGGTGGTGGACACCTCTTCTGGCTCTGCCTACTCTCCATACTGTGTCCTAGTGTCTTCACCTCTGTACCCTTACCTATAGGGTGATAGTATCACAGAATCACAGTATGTTAGGGGTTGGAAGGGCCCTAGAAAGCTCATCTAGTGCAACCCCCCTGCCAGAGCAGGAGCACCTAGACCAGCTCACACAGCAATGTGTCCAGGCAGCTCTGCAATGGCTCCAGACAAGGAGACTCCACAGGCTCCTGGGCAGCCTGGGCCAGTGCTCTGGCACCTGCACTGCAAACAAGTTCCTCCTCAGCTTAATACTAAACCTCCTGTGCTCCAACTTG
>VWZO01013579.1:139684-154590 GCA_013396975.1 Bucco capensis
AACCGCCGCCACCTCCCCAGCCCCGCTCAGGTGCATCCTCGGGGGACAGGCGGGACCAGTAGCCTCCTCCCGCCGTTCTCTCTCCCGGGGAAAACCGCCGCCGTGGGTGCCTCCCGGGGATGTCCGTGTCACCGGCGGAGTCCCGACTCCCCCAGGTTAGGGGAGCGGGCAGCTGAGATCCGGTGGAGAGACCGGTTTGGAAAGGGGAACTCAGGGAATTCGGGAAGCAGCTGTGCCCTGACGAGAGAGAAGAGAATGAGAAGCAGCTGCACGGAGAAGGGGACGGCGGCGGAGACCTGGTTCCTCCGGTGCTCCCACCGGGCCCTGAGAGGCTGCCTTGCTGGAGCCCCCCCCCACACACACACACACCCCACACCCCCGAGGGCTGGGAGCCCGCTGCCAGCCCCATGGATTAACCCTGCTCCCTGCCCTGGATTCTCACCTGCCCTTTGGATTTTCTCGTCCTTCTCCTTCCCCTTCCCTCCTTGGCTGCCAGAATAACTCTCTCCTCACTTCCCACCAGACCAGGTTCCTGGACACACACCTGGATGGGAAGCAGAAGCCTTCCCAAGCCATCATGGGCTGTGTAGGGCCACAGCTGGCAGCTCCAGAGGGGTAGGAACAGGAGTCTCTTGGAGGAAGGATGCTCCTTGCCCCACAGTTCAACCCCATTGTTGTCCCGGGCCAGCTTTAAGGTTGAGACTAAGAACCAGACTTCCCAAGGCATGAGGCTGTTTCCAGGTGGGATTTGGGGACAGACTGGTCTGCCACCAGTATACATAAACTGGACACGCTGGGGGTAATGTACGAGCTAAGTGTGGAGAAGGCAGCTCCTGGGAAAGACCTCCAATGAAGGGCAACTGATGCCACATACTTTGGAGACACAGACTAGAGTGAATAACCCCATGATAAATACAGAGAACTTCACTAAGGGCATTAAAACCTCATCCCTTTGCCTCCTGGTGTATCCCTTTGTGTTGGACAAACTGTCATCCACAGAGAGAAAAGTTAGTTAATTTATGAGACCAAAAGATGTGGTCACGGAGCAGCTGTGGGAGCTCCTAAATTCATCAAGGAACCACAACCAGAAGCCAGCTCAGAAATGATGACTGTAAACCCACAAACCACAGGGCCAGTGTGCCCTAGGGAGAGTGAGCCCACAGCAGCACTGCCCCAAAACTCACACACAGGCAAATCTGACTTCTTCTCATACTTCACTTTGCTCTCAGCTCAGAGCTGAGCCCTGCATTGGAAAGGCCCAGAGATGTCACTGAGAGGACACGCACAGATAAAAGGCAGTGCTGACACTGTAATATCTCTTGAGTTATTCCTATACCACTCTGGGTTTAAAAGAAACATCTGTTAGCAAGGTATTTGGACTATGAATCCATCAAAATGGGTGAAATATTGCTATCGCCCTTCCCAATGTATCACACTGTGTGTTATTCTTCACAAGGAAAAACAATTTGGGGAATAGCTGCTGTGCAACTTTTGAAAGTTAAATAACATTTTCATTGAAAATACTCCAGTCCATAAACAAAGTTGAGGCAAGGGCCAGGGTAGCACTGCTCTTCCAACAGACTTTGGGAGCAACTCACTCCTTCTTTGTTATGCTCTTTGTCTGAAGACTTCACCCACATTTTGTTAGGATCAGAGAGCAGCCGTGTTGGAAATGTTTGTCTCTGAGGAATTTGGTCCCACAGCACCCAGTGCCTGCTCCAGTGTTACACCAAGACCCAAAATGTAATGCTTGGTTGACCATTATTCAGTCTGGAGAAGAGAAAGCTCCCAGGAGATCTTCTTGTGGCCTTCCAAGATCTGCAGGAGGCTACAAGAGGGCTGGGGAAGGACTTGTTAGGATGTCAGGCAGTGCTAGGACTAGGGGAATGGATCCAAGCTTGAGGAGGGGAGATTTAGGTTGGATGTTAGGAGGAAGTTGTTCCCCAGGAGGGTGGTGAGCCACTGGCCCAGGTTGCCCAGAGAGGTGGTGGCAGCCCCATCCCTGGAACCATTCCTGGCTGGGGCTGGGAGCAAGCTGCTCTAGTGCCAGGTGTCCCTGCCCATGGCAGAGGGGTTGGAACTAGATGAGCTTTAAGGTCCCTTCCAATCCTGACAATTCTGTGACTCTGTGGCTAGCTAGGGACAGCAAGCTGCTGGAGAGCAGCATGGTTGAGGCTCTTGTAAGAGGCAAGAGTGTATTTGAGTAGCTTATTGGTTCCTATGAAGTGTTAGTCATGGGGAAAAGCTGTAGTATTTATTCTGTAAAATGTAAATACATAACCCAAACCACAAAGGAATAATCATGGATGGAAATAGTGTAGCATTTACTGAGGGAGCTGAAAGGCATTCCTGCAGAAGCTGGATTTCCTTAGCCCCATAGAGAGTAATTCACCTTGAGTGGAGCTTCTGCTCAAGCTCGTGGAGTTACACATAGGCTGAACTCACTCCAGGCATGCTGAACAACCCAGAGTGTTATATATTCCAACCCAAAAAAAAGTGAATGCCAAAATGGAGCTAAAAATACAAATGTGGAAGGTTTGAAAAGCAAACACTGTGTAATTCAGAGGTAGATACAACCTCGTGAGTTTTAAAGATCCAGCATGTCAAAAATAGGGAGCATTATGTCTCTGCTCAACAGGAGCACACCTGCCCCTGCATCACAGCTCATGTGGGTGACAGGGGGGATTTGTGTCACCACATCTCACATAGGTGAGAGAGGGGATTGGTGTTGGTCTTGCCTTTGATCCTGTATCTTGGGGTTCTGCTGCCAGGTTTTTTCCTCTCTGACCTCTGTGAAAAACCTTCTGAGAATCTCTGCACCTGGTCAGTGAGACCACTGGCTTCCTCTGGAAGATAAGCACCAGGTCACTGGGGATGTCACCCTGCAAAGAATGGCCAAAAAGGTGACTCATGTATGTACAGACCTTGAGTGTGACAGAAGACTTGCTTTGTCAGTGGCAGCAAGAAGCCCAGGAGCTGGCAGCTCTCCTAGACTCTGGGTACTCAGAGGTCATTAGCCAAGGGTCAATTATTTGCTGTCTTTTGTTTTACCTTAGTAATCATGGATTTGCCCAGACCCTGATAAAATCCCATCCACTAACATTTGACCCATTTCTAGGTTTCATATGCTCAGGATCTACCAGCAGGTTGATGTTCAGCACCTCTAGAAATTAGGCCAGCTCTGTTTACAAAGCAAACTTCTCCCCTAATGGCAGCATTGCAGCAGATGCCTCTGGACCTGGGTAGGTAGAGACCTTCCCAAACCAGTTCTTGCATCCTATGTTATTTTTAGAGCAGCTGCACCTTTGGGGCTTCAAAGTTTGCAAACAACCTGCCTTGGGGAGGGGGAAAGAAGAAAGAAAAAAACAAAATCCAAAACTTGTCTCATTTGTTTGGTGCTTGAAGAGAAACAAGCCTAAAACCATAAATAAATAAATAAAGCCATATGTCAGGGACATTTCAGTGCCATGAATTATGGGAGGAGATACATGTAAGTGTGTTAAGATCCATTCTCTCTTCCCCTTCCCTTTCAACTGCCTAAGCTGGTCAATTAAAACAAAGAGAACTAAGCAAACAACTCCAAAGGATTCCATTCTCCAAAGTAGCTCTTTACTAAAGAGCCAGACTACAACTGGTGGAAACAAGTGCAGCTGCTCCAAAAGTGAAGGAAACAGCTTTTACAGCCCCTCTGAGACTTTCCTGCTTTCTCTGAGCACTTCAGAGCTGGCCTCTTCTCCCAGAGTTTTCTACCTACTCTTAAATAAACCAATTAAATCTTCTCCTGAAACACAATCACAGAATCATGAAGGTTGGAAGAGACTTCTAAGATCATCAAGTCCAACCATACCTAGCACTCCCATGCTACCCTAAGCAGAACATCTAGATGTTTCTTTAACCCCTTCAAGGATGGTTACTCCAACACCTCCCTGGGCAGCTTGGGCCAAGACTTAAAAACCCTTTCAGGGAAGAAATCTTTCCTGACATCCATAACAGAGGACTGGGACCAGCTTGAACTTCATTTCTTCTTTACATTCAAGAGTCTCTGCTGAGGTGTCAGAACCATGTCTAGAACCACTGAGAAGAGAATTGTGGTCAGGATTGCTGGTTTATTCCAAACAGGTTTTGGGGGGATTTGTTGTTGTTGTTGTTGTTTGGGGTTTTCTGGTTTTTGGTTGGTTGGGTTTGGGGTTTTGTTTAACAAATATGATGTTTGGAAACATTAAAAAAATGCAGTTATCAAAAGACAGTTTTTGATGATCAGATCCACAGCAGCCAACATAGTAGGATTGTCTCATTTCCTCTCCTTTTCAGTTTTTAAGGATGATTTTTATTGTATTACAAACACTATGAAAAGGTTAACTGTCCCACACAGGGAAGAGCCTTTTGTTGCTTTTACTTTACTTGTCCCCTTTGTCTCTTTTCCAAGAGCCCCAAAACCGAGCAAGCCTAAAATTGTCACCCCTTCCATTTCATCCATACATGGACTTTACTGGTAAGGTGTTATCAGAAGTGCTGGAGGAGTAGATTTAAACTGGACATTAGAAAGAAGTTGCTCCCCACGAGGGTGGTGGAACACTGGCCCAGGTTGCCCAGGGAGGTGGTTGAGTTGCCATCCCTGGAGGCATTGCAGGTGAGGCTTGCCAGGGCTCTGGGCAAGCTGCTCTAGTTGGGGATGTCCTTGCCCAGTGCAGGGGGGTTGGACTAGATGAGCTCCAGAGGTCCCTTCCAACCCAAACTAGTCTAGGATTCTATGATTCTATGATCAGCACATCACTGACTTTTGAGTTTGTTAACGTGAACATCCTCACCTGAAAGCAGTAAGGAAGGATCCTGCTAGGGATTCCAAACACAGACATGCCCTGTTGTCTCCATCTCCAGCAATAATAAACTGGTGGGACTTGTTTGGACTGGTTGCCTGATGACAACTAAATCATCAGAGCAAGGAGAGTGCTCACTGAATAACCTCACACAAGGACCATGTATGAAAAAAAAGAGCATGAGCTTCCCACTGCTAAGTGGGAAGAAAGAGCTCTTCTGAGGGACAAGCTCCTTCTCTACACACATATAGGAGAAGGCTGCAGGTTGTATGGTCTTTGCAGGTGTTCTTTGTCTTTTCCTACATCTCATGTATGTGTGTATAAAAGTGTCCACACCAATACTCCACACACACATATCCATCATATTCAGCTACAACATGCTAAGAGCAGCAGGATCCTAACCAAGGTGGGACCTTGATGGCTTATTTCAGTACAAAAGAAGCCATGGTAGTGCAGTAGCTTTGCAGGAAGACAGAAGAGCACTGCAAATATCCTACAGGTTTTAATCCTTATGAAAGATGTACTGTCCTGTAGATGGAAGGAAGGAGCTAAGCAAACCTGCAGCCCTTCCTGACAAAGCTTTTTAGCAGGACCTACTTGACTAGAGTGTGGCAGGGCTTTATCTGTTTTATTATTGATAGAGCAAGCTAACACATGAGGGGAGGTGTTAGCTGGGTTTATTTTCAAGGTAGAGACATTCTTACTTACTGTTACCTGCTCTGCTCCATTCTGGGGCAACAAAGAAGTGTTTGTAAGCAGAATGTAAGGCCAACTCCTCTCCCAGACAACTACTATCCCAAAGCACCTGAGCAGGGGCACTGTTTGTGCCAACAGCAGTGAAACCTGATTTCAGTTTGGGTTCTTTTCCATAGGAGCAGTGTCTATTTTTCCCTTTGACTGCTTCCATCATACACAAACACTGACTCAGCAGCCTCAAAAAGGCATTCCCATATCAGGGAAGTATAAAGGTAATAGGTTTGGTGCAGTGCTGCAAGCACTGGGATGCATAAAGGAAGGTTGGCCTAGTGATGAAGGAGTTGATTTGGACTTCAGAAGGTCAAGGTTCAGCTTTGTGCTTCTCTGACATTGGCTGAATCACCAGGAACCTACTTTATATCCAAGAGGCTAAGCATATGCTTTACTGGGAAGAGTAATCTTAAAAACTGGGGAAAGGAGGCAATGAGAATTAATTAAGGGCATGTCAGAACCTCCATTCTGGAGGAAAAAAAAGCATTTTGCACCCTTCTCAGAAAAATAAACAGGTCCTCAAACCCCAGCTCAGCAAACAAAAGGTTTTCAAAGCATTTTGGTGGGGCTGCAGCCCCTGGGAGCAGGCTAGAAGAGGAACATGACATAGAGACTCTCTGTGGTCTCTCAGTTTCAGCATATGGAGCCAAAGTTGTACTTCCCTATATATTGTAGAGAGATGCCTAGTGTCATCCACAGCAGAAAGACCATGGCTGGCTGACTCTCCTGTCACACCTGTTTGAGAAACAGGAGGCAATCATTGCTGTGGGACCCTTCAAAAACTCCAGAAGCAAAATCTCTTCCACAAGGCAGAAGTGAGATGCCTGGGAAGTAGGAATTCAACACATTGTAGGCAGAAGTAAGCTTCCAGTATTCTCCAGAAGTAGTCATCAGGCCTTTAAATTACTGGCTGGTAGCCACATGGCCCATGAGCTGAAGGGAGGCCAATTTCTTGACCTATAAAGACAGTTTGTACTCTCTGATACCTTCTCCAAATGATCAGTGTGTGTCTGATCCTACAGGCAAAGCAGGCTTTCTCTCACAGGCTGATTGCAGGAGCTCCTTATTTTCTTTATATTTTAAATACCAGTCACCAAACAGCTTGCAGAAGAATAAAACTGAGGAACTGGCTCATAGGAGAGAGACTTTGAGGAGAGGAATATCTAAAAATGAGTTTGAAGAAGAAGAAGAATGAAATGGCATAAATGGAGTGAGTCTGAAGACATCTCACATCTCACTCTCTCTTACATATGAACCTTGGAAGTGAGAGGTTGCTTGCTCACCCACCCAGAGGTCCACCTGGGCAGAAGGGTTTACAGAGCCAGGCCCCAGAGCAGGAAGACAGAAGAGGAGAGAAAACTGATATGGGAAAGAAGTGAAAACCAAGAAGGCAAATTCAGTCTGGGCAAAGGGCCAAGGGAAGGCCAAGTGCAATTCTAGAAAATGGGCCCAAAGCCAATGGCACCAAGGTGTCACAACAGGCTGACATTGGGCTGCAAAGACAACCCAGAATGACACAATGGGCAGATGCACAGCATCACCCAGATAACAAAGAGAAATAGGCTTAAAAGGAGAGTTTTGAACAAAAGGCTCAGGAGGAAAGGTCTAAACCAGCAGTTTCTACTTGTGCAGGAGCTGGGGTTAGCCTAACACTGCTATCTCCCAGTACCAGCTCCTGGGCACACTGGTGTCACACTTGGAGTCACAGAACTAAGTTGCAGCAATTTCCCTGGAGACCTCTTTGTTTCTTTGGTCATACTCTGCATTCCTCCTTGTTCCATCTCCATCCTGCTGCCTCTGCTGCCTTTTCCCACCCTCTGTACACATACCTGATAAGGCAACAAGCCTCAGAGGCAGGTACTGGATGGAAATGACACCACACCCCATTCTGAAGAACTATGCCAAAGAGCAAATGTGCAATGTCATTTCTAAAAGTGGCATCAGCTCATGAATATTCCTCATAAAGACCTAACACTGAGCTAGCTCCATGCCTGTCATGGAGCCCAAGATGAGCCTGTGACAGAGGAGGTGCCTTGAAGTGGATGGCACAACTGGATTATTTCCATCATGTTTTCTGCTAGGTAGAGGTATTTGAGGCAGGTCCCTGGATGCACCTGTAGGGTTGAGATTGGCTATGGCCTGGGGGCTGATAGTCACCACAAAACTGGAGACCTAAGTGATCTACCTATGCATGCAGGAGGTGCAGAGCTCTTCTGTCTCAGAAGTAGCTCTCTCAACCCACTCTCAACTCTTTTCAGGATATAGAGAATTTATCTCATCTAACATCATCCCTTCTCTGTCCACACAGGATCACAGTATCACAGTATGTCAGGGGTTGGAAGGGACCTAGAAAGATCATCTAGTCCAACCCTCCTGCCCAGCTGGGCAAAAAAATCCTTCCACCCAAACCAGCAAAACTCAAAAGTTCAGTGTGAACACAAAAAAAACCAACCCCAAAACCCAAAAAACTCCTCCACCAAACCCAACCAAACCCACAAAACACAGCCAGTGGAGAAAGGCATTTCATAAAAACAACACAATAAAGCAAGGCTCTGTTCTGTTGCATGAAGCATGTCAATGCTGGGCTCATACATTTCAGACTCTTCCCAGCAACAGAGCTGCCAAAGCACTTTGTCTCTCCAGGGTGAGCAGCTCCATGGCAGAGGGCACACACAGTGATCTGGCTCGTGTTACGGAGCAGGATCAGATGATAGGTGAAGATGCAGGATGCTGAGCAGCAGGCACAGCTGCTCAACAGCTCACAGGTCAAAGTCTTCTCCTTCTGTCTGAAAATCTTCCTGCATCTTTCCTTTCCAAAGCTTTCGTTCTCCAAAGATTTATGTTGCTACCAAGCTTTATGTATTTACACCTATCAGAGTATCCCAGTAGGTCAGGGGTTGGAAGGGCCCTAGAAATTCATCTAGTGCAACCCCCCTGCCAGAGCAGGATCACCTAGAGCAGCTCACACAGCAATGTGTCCAGGCAGCTCTGCAATGGCTCCAGACAAGGAGACTCCACAGGCTCCTGGGCAGCCTGGGCCAGTGCTCTGGCACCTGAACTGCAAACAAGTTTCTCCTCAGCTTAAGACTAAACCTCCTGTGCTCCAACTTGCTCCCATTCCCTCTTGTCCTACCATTGGATGCCATGGAGCAGAGCCTGGCTCTCTCCTCCTCACACTCAATCTATTTCTAGCCATTGCTGAGGTCTCCTCTCAGTCTCCTCTTNTATTGAACAGTACTGGCCCCAGCACTGACCTCCCTGCATCAGCAAGATTTTGGCACAAGAACATTGGCACAATATGTTTCCGCTCACACAATTGTTTTATAATCGATTGTTTTGTAAAACTGTTCATTTTACTGCTCCAGGAATAGTAAATCCAGCCCAAAAAAACCCTGCTCCACATGCCTGGGTCTTAAGAAATGTAGAATTGGCTCCCTTCACTCTCTCTGTAGGCTGTTAGATTTTCTCTGTGTAATTTTCTGCTGCTCAGATCCCTAATGACCTAAGTGGTCCCACAAAGAGGAATTGGCTTCCTCTGCAAAAAGTCTGGTGTTTGTTTGCAATGTAACTCACCTGACTTGTTTAAAGTGTTATCACAATGCATCCACCCACTTTCTTTCTTTCTTTCATTTTCACTTGGTATCCAAGATTTGCTTGGATTGCTAATGTCTAAAGCCTCAGGCATGATCCTGGGTGTTCTCAAGACTTAAATGCCACTGCTTGAAGAGTTAAAGATCTAGATGGCTGCACTAAGAGGATGATAAAGTAATCACTCAGTCACTGCTGGTGAGCCTGGTGTCATTTACTGAAACATGGAATGCATTTAACAATGTAAAAGAAACTCCAGGCAGTGCAAAAGCCAAAGATGATTGTTGGATTGTCAAGGTTTACTTTGGAGAAAGTCCTCAGTCTAATTATCTACACTGAAGCAACAGAAGTATTTTTGTCCACTGGTTGAAGAAGTTAACATTTTCCTTCCAAGCCAATGGTTTGGGTTTTTTTTAATGTGAGTAAGGACTACAGATTCTGCTCAGAGGACTACAGGTAGAAGTAATAACTCTTCTAGGGAACAAGCAAGAAATATTTCCTGTCATCATAATCATAAGAAAAGTAGAAATAATAATTACAGTACTAGAATTGCACATTTACCTATTGACTAGTGGCTTCCAGTTCTGTTACAAGAACAGGACAGCTCTTGGCACTCAACAGAAATACTTCTTTGAAAGTCAGTTTTGGTGTTACAGGAAGAAAATGCTTCACATCATTGTCCCTGCCATCTCTGAACCAGGAAGGAAAAGAAACACAAGGTCCAACATTTTGCTTTTGCATGTTAGAATGTGGTGAATATTGGCATTTTTTTCTGCAGCCTTAAAATGATTGAATCATAGAAAGGGTTGAGTTGGAAGGGACTTTTAGAGGTCATCTAGTCCAATCTCCCCAAATGAGTTCTGAGTTAAAGATCAAGATAGCAAAAATGAATAAAACATCACCCAGTGAGCATCTAAGCTGCAAATATTATCTTTATTATTGTCATTATTATCTTTATTCTCTTTTACTCTATGAAACTTAGACTAGCACAACTCCATTGTGCTAAGCAGCTGGGACAGGATCCCTTCCCAGCACACCAAGTCACAGAGCTACCATCAGTGGATACCTCCAGAATCACAGAATCCTAGAAAACTTACAGCTGGAAGAGACCTTGAAGATCATCAGTGCAGCCTTTGGCCTAGCACTAGCAACCTGCTAAATGATGCCTCCCAATGCAACATCCACNTGTCCCCCTGGGCACACTGCTGGCTCCTGTTCAGCTGTCACTCAGCACCCCTAGGTCCCTGTGTGCCTGGCAGCTCTGCAGCCACTGCTCCCCAAGCCTAGAGCACTGCTGGGGGTTGCTATGGCCAAGGGGCAGCACATGGCATTTGGCCTTAAGGAACTTGATGGCATTGGCCTTGGCCCAGCCATCCAGCCTCTCCAGATCCCTCTGGAAAGCCTCCCTGTCCTCAAGCAGATCCACACTGGCACCCAGCTTGGTGTCATCTGCAAACTTGCTAAGGGTGCACTGCATCCCCTGGGCCAAATCATGGATGAAGATGTTAAACAGGAGTGGCCCCAGCACTGAGCCTTGTGGCACCCCACTCGTGACTGGCTGCCAATTGGAGTGAACTAAATTTAATTTAACAGAAGTTTTTCACTGATGGGGAAGTAAGGCTCAGAGTGACAGAGAATATCTCTCCAGAGCAAAATGAAGGTGTGACCATTGCTCATCTTTGCAGATCAGTGTCACCTTGACCTAGCAAACAGGCAATAATAGATAATGCCATGGGTTTAGTGTGTACTAAGAGCTGAACAATTCTCCAGAGGCTCTGGATGGGTACTCTGAGGTGGCCATAGCACATCCTTTGCAGACCAATGTCAATCTGACCTAGTAAACACAAGTAATAATAGAAGTGGATGTAATATCAACTTAGCAAGTGTTAGCTGCTCACCAATTCTCCAGAGACTCTAGCTGGGCATTCTGCTTGCTAGCTTGGACAAAGCTTGTCCCATGGCTTCAATACTGGGACCCAAAAGACTTCCAAGGAGGAGGCAGAACCAGAAATATTCTAAGGACACTCACCTTCATGACAAGACAGCACATGATCATTTTCCCTGCTGGTTGCTGCCTGATGGCTCAGGTAGTTCTGCTGATGTTGATGTTAAGGTAGTCTCTGCAGAAGTAAGGGAAGCTGGAGGATGAAAATCCAGCTGTATAGGTGGAAATTCAGCTGACCAAACAGAGAAATCACCAGCACTGTGTCATCCTGAAATGAACATCAAAAATAGATCCAATTGCTCTCAGATGGTGGCTGTTTCCCTTCGTGCCTAAAAAGAGACTCTAAATGAGTAAGTCAGGTGTTGCTGTATAAACTGTAGGGATCTAAAGGCAGAAAAGATGCATGTTATTCAAAGGAACATGCTGTTACTGTTGTGTAAACCTTTCTCTCTACAAACAGGCAACAGTTACCCTAGGAATTGTGTCACACTTGCCTCAGTGCACTTCAGGAAAGAAAGAGGCCAAACACTTTGAGAGCAGTGGAACCAAGAAACGATTCTACTACTAAGAACTGAGGAACCTGAAATACACTCAGAGCTCCACAGACCAACACTTCTACCTCAGACCAAAACCATTCCTACCTCATCTATATGTCCATGTATTTCAAGAGCTGGAAAACTGTCACACTAGTACTTCTCAGCAGCTAATAAAAAACCTTGTTAGCAACATCTGGATACAAGATAAGGGAACCTTGCAAAGAAGCATGAGGTATTCAACAAGTTTCTGCAGTGGGTTCATCATCAGTCCTCTAAGGACCTTGCTCCAAAGTCCACTGAGGTGTTGGGGTGTTTTTCCATTGACTTCACTGGGCTCTCAACCAAGATGTAAAACCTTCCTGCTGTGGTTTGGACATTTATTTGTGTTTGAGTTGTAATAAGATCTTTCATTTCTCTTATTCCTGTAAAAACAAATAAAGCTACAGTGCAAGAAAGCAACTAAACACATGCTTATCAGAGAATCATTGAGGCTGGAAGAGACCTCTGAGATTATCAAGTCCAGTCATCTACCTATCATCACCATGCCACTAAATCATATCCCTAAATACCACATCTATATGATTTTTAAACACTTCCAGGGATGGGAACTCCACCAGTGTTTTTAAACACTTCCCTGGGCAGCCTGGGCCAAGGCTTGACAGCCCTTTCAGGGAAAGAAATGGTTCTTAAGATCCTAATATCCAACCTAAACCTCCCCTGGCACAACTGGAGGCTGTTTCCTCTTGTTCTGTCACTTGTTACCTGGGAGAAGAGACCAAACCCCACCTCACTCCAACCTCCTTTCAGGGAGTTGTAGAGAGAGATAAGGTCTCCCCTGAGAGGAAGAATAGATCTTTAAACATATCCCTAAACACATTCACTTATAGTCCATAAGTCCTGTGGACTCTGGGAGAGAAAAGCACATGCTAATTAGTGATGGCTCTGGGACTTACAGGGCCCTGAACACATCTTAGGGCATCTGGGATTTTAGGGTCCCTATGGCAGACATCACATGAAAACCATCTCAGATGCAACACTTTTTGTGAAATGCTGTGTGTCACTTTGTATTGTTGTGTTGCCCCAAGTACAAGAAGGATATAGATGTGCTGGAAGGTGTCCAGAGCAGAGTCACAAGGATGTTCAGAGGCTGGAGCACCTCTCGTATAAGGACAGGCTGAGAGAGTTAGGATTATTCCCTCTGGAGAAGAGAAGGCTCCAGGGAAACCTTCTTGTGGCCTGCCAGGATCTGCAGGGGCTACAAGAGGCTGGGGAAGGACTTGTTAGGATGTCAGGCAGTGCTAGGACTAGGGGGAATGGACACAAGCTAGAGGAGGGCAGATTTAGGTTGGCTGTTAGGCAGAAGTTGTTGCCCAGGAGGGTGCTGAGCCACTGTGCCAGGTTGCCCAGAGAGGTGGTGGCAGCCCCAGCCCTGGAAGCATTGCAGGCCAGGCTGGCTGGGGCTGGGAGCAAGCTGCTCTAGTGCCAGGTGTCCCTGCCCATGGACCTAGAGGAGCTGGAAGGTCCCTGCCAACCCTCACAAGTCTATGATTCACTTTTAAACTACCATTTGAGGATGACTTCCATCACTTGTTGGACAACAAGAGTTGATCTGGCTGCAGGCTAGTTGATTTTAGAAAGCCTGTAGGAAGGACATGCCACACAGTTATAAATCACCTCTCTGGTCCTCTGTCCAGTGCTTTCCCAGCAAACTCTTTTCATACAACACATGGAAATGAAAGACTGTCATCCTTCTGGTAGCAGATATGTAAAAGAGTTTCCCAAAGAAATTTGGGGAATGAAAATTCTGTTCCATAATACTTCCTAAAGCCAAAGAAGAATGGAAGGCTGTACTCTCAACAGACCTCAGAAAATTCACTTCTTTCACCACCAGATCCCTGTTCCCAATGCTAACTCTAACCTCTCTGTTTCCCTTCCTTTCTACACAAGATTGATTCACAGAACTTGATTTAAAGGATGTTTATTTCCATAACAAAAATGATCAGGGGTCTAGAAAACATGACCTATGAGGAAAGATTGAAAGAATTGGGTTTGTTTAGTCTAGAGAAGAAAAGACTGAGGGGGAGACATGATAACAGCCTTCAACTATGTAAAAGGTTGTTGCAGATAGGAAGGTAATAAATTGTTCTCCATGTCCACTGGGTATAAGTCAAGAAATAATGGGTTTAAATTGCAGCAAGGAGGATTTAGGTCAAACATTAGACACATTTCCTAAGAGGAAGGACAGGTGAGCACTGGAATAAATTACTTTAGGGAGCTACATACACTCTGTCAGTGCTGAGGCAAAGGTTTGCCAGGAATGGCTCAGAGCTGGCAAATCTTGCCTTGTGCTAGAGGGAGAGATGATCCCTCAAGGTCCCCTCTGCACCTTTTCCTTCTAGTATATATTTATACCAGTCAAAAATTATCACAATTATCTTTGTTCCATAGTAGGGAACTGATGGCATAACTAGATGGGTAGATGAGGGAAAGGCAGTGGATGTGGTTTTTCTTGACTTCAGCAAAGCTTTGGATACTGTCTCCCATGGTATCCTCATTGGCAAACTTAAAAAGTATGGATTGAGAGACTGTGGTGTGAGATGGATTGGGAATTGGTTGAAGGACAGAGCCCAGAGAGTTGTGGTTGGTGCAGCAGAGTCTAACTGGAGACCTGTGCCTAGTGGTGTGCCCCAGGGGTCAGTGCTGGGGCCAGGACTGTTCAATATATTCATCAATGATCTGGATGAAGGGGGAGNGTTTTCTCTTGTCCTATCTTTGAACAGGTATCACTACACAGAGCATGCACAGATGGCTACTCACATTCATTTTTCATCTCTTTCTTTCCATCTTCCCTCCATTTCCCTCTTTCCTTTCCACAGCAAAGCAAACATTTTCTTTTGACACTAAACTTTGTAGAAGCAAAATGGTTCTGGATCCATCTGTGACTTTTTTGTGTCATCTGGAGACTAAAAATTAGCCAACCTGAGGCAATCTCTTCTGTCACTTGCACCTTAAGAAAGCTTCTGTGATTCAACTTCTTCATTATTTTGTTTTCCAATGGTATTAAAATTAACTTAGCTTTGGAAATTTAGGTTGCTTTCTTATTTGAGGCCAACCACTACAATTTGGTCTAATTAAAATGTTTCCAATAGCTATCTCTTTCACTAGAAAACACAGTTTTAGAGTGGTCAAGACTAAAAGTTTACTTGCATTGAGTCTAGTAACAGTTTACCCACTATAAAAAGGACAACCTAAATCTCCCCTCCTCAAGCTTGG
>VWZO01013581.1:0-27735 GCA_013396975.1 Bucco capensis
GAGGTCTCTTCCAACCTTTGTGATTCCATAGGTTCCTCTCTTTAGATCTTCCTTGGTTGTTGGACAAGAGCTTCTGCATTTCTTATTCTGTTTTGTAATGTTCCTTGACACCCTTAGAGGCTTGCTGACCTTTTCTGGGTGAGCAAATGAAACCCCTGTGTGGTATTTGCTTCCATGAGGTAGGCACTGAGAATGAGTGTAGTAGAAATCCCATTTGAAGAGCCAGATGAAAAGAGCTGCAGAAATGCAGGCTGTTTATCACAGGGCTTAGGTACACTTCTCTTGGAATGTATGCATCATCCCTAAAAATTCCTATTGACATTTATTGATGAATGTTCAGACTTTTCTTGCTGTTAATGTTGCAGGATTGATTTCAGTACAGACTAGTTTGTGAAAGGCTTTCTTGGTTGTTTTTATCCACTGTAAGATGCAAATCACAGCAGCAGAATCTCCAACCTCTTTTTCCTCTAATTGAATTGAGCAATTACCAAGCCATGGCACCTCTGTGGGCTACCACATGTTATTCATCTCTCTTATTGTTCACAATTAGGAGGTTGTCTGGGATGGGGTGGGGGAATGTTTTTGTGTGTCTGCTTCTTCTGCAGTGATTAATATAATAGAGTTAGAATCTCACTTCTAATCAAACTTTCAGGAGAGCTTATTGGATTTGAGGTGCCATGCATGCAAGCAATTTCTCCCCAGCCCAAGTGGATGCTTGCAATTTCTGGAATGTCAAACCTCTATCATTCTGTGGCCAGATTACTACTGCATCTAGGAGGCAGGCTTCTGGATGGTTGGCTGTTGGGTTTTGGCTCTGTTTTCTATCTTAAGAACAGTATCTCTGCTTCATTAACTAGAGCAGAATTTTATAGGAGGCCATTTATTTCAGATAGTTTATAATTGGCTTGTTATCAAGGTAGCAGAAAGCAATCAGCTGTCAACAGGAGTGTTCCAGGCATGGTAAGGAGAGCTGCCTGGACAAAAATGACTTGCTTTAATGAAAGAAGACAGAGAGATTTCTTTTTTTAAGCTAATATAGTCTCTCAGTGTACTAGGAATATTAAATTGATTTAATTTATATATATTTAAATGTACATTTAATTATATGTTTAAAAACTATAAATATTTGTATTTATTATATATATATTTATATTGATAATATATAGTTTTATTATTATAAATAATATAATGGAGAGGTACACTCCATGAAAAGCATCTCAATTATAAAGGCCAGAATTTACCAGCTGGGAAGGTTTTAGGATGATCTACATGAAATAAAGAGCAATTGCCAACTCAGTTTCCAGCTGTGTAAGTATCCACATGACAGAAACCCTCTGTCCTAAATTGATAGCCCTGCTGGAAGTCTAGAGGCCAAGGAACAAATTGTCCCTGTTCTTTCTAGCAAGCCAAGATGATTTTGTGTGCTGGGATGTTACCTTTACCCAGTACTTAAGCTCCCTAGAAAACAGCAAATATTTTGGTCCTGTTGAGTGCTGCTCTATTTCAGAATAGTTTATCTTCCATGTGTTTAGGAACTGGGATGCTTGATTGCCTTCCATCTCCCTCACACAAGGTATTACAACCTGCAAAGAGCTGATTGATGTCAAACCCTTGAGCACTCTAGGATCTCCAGCATCACATTGAGTTTGCTCTTTATTGCCCTCTTAATTTGAGGCCTGTAGCCTGAACTGGGTTAGGACCATGAAGGTTGTCTTTGGATGGCTTTGTACATCATTCCTCTCTTTGGTGTGGAAGACAGCTTTTCTAGAAGCTACTTTTGCATGGAACAGGAAAAGCAGTACAGAATCACAGGAGGTTAGGGGCTGGAAAAGACCTCTGGAGATCATCTAGGCCAACTTGCCCTGCTAGAGCAGCTTGCCCAGGATGGGTTCCTGTTGGGTTTGGGATGTCTCCAGAGATGGAGACTCCAGCACCTCTCTGGGCAGCCTGGGCCAGTGCTCTACCACCCTCAAAGTAAGTTTATTCCTCCTTATGTTTAGATGGAGCTTCCTATGTTCATGTTTGTGCCTGTGACCTTTTGTCCCATCACTGGGCACCCCTGAATAAAAAAGCCTGTTAGGTTTGTTCTTTTAGGAGAAATGTAAAAGAAAACAATCCACTGTATCTAGAACAAGGCCTGAGACTTAATTAAATGCTTTGCTAGCTCATCTTCAAAGCTAGAAATGGTTTGCAAGCCTCCTCAGTATGAAAGTCTCTGCAATGTTGCTTTTAGACTCAGTTTTGCATTGGCAATGAACAGAAAAAAAAAGTATTATTCCCCCTTTTTGTTTAACCAAAATCCAGTTTAATAACCACCACACACACACACATTTAAAGCTTGTTGCTTTAGGATGAAAAACTCTGCCTTTGGGAACTGGAGAAGTGCATGTTGTCAGATAGGGACATATATGCCCAAGCAGCTCTGGGTTTGTTAGTGCTTCCTTTGTGCTGTCAGCAGTGTATTCCTACTGCAGGATGACCTTGCAGTATTTCCCTTGCTCCAAAAGGAAAAGAGGGGAGGGGAGAGTTGTTGAGTGAAGCTTGGCTATCTCCTGTCACCTTCAAAGCAGCTCCTAGCACATTTGCTCTCTGGAGGGCTGAGGTTATATTGCAAACCCCCAGCAGTAAATCCTCTGTGGCTGGATGTCACAAGGCACAGGGAACTCTCTGTTTGCTCTTCATTGTTGTATTACAGCTTCCATGTCTACAGCTCCACTAGCTTATTCCTAGGGGAGGTTATTTTCCAGCCTTAGAAGAAGACTGTCAGAGTGATTTAAGGCCAGAAGTGATGCTTTTAGAAAAGAAAAAAACCAACAACATAAGTTTATTAAACCTTGGATCATTTGACAGGTGGTTGTGAGCTTTTTGTTCAAAGTCAAAGGCAGCAAAATCTTTTTCTGGATTTAAATAATTTATCCCTTGGCACAAGTTTATTTTTTTGGCAGCCTTCTGCTAATGTCTCCAATTAGGAGAGGAAGGCAAGCAGAGGCATGCAAAGAGAAGTGTGACCTGCAGGTGAAATGCAAAATGTAGGCAAATGGCAGGCCTGTTGTAAAAGGGAATGAACAGGGAAGATTTTTCCTCTCTTAATAATAGGGTGATTTACAGCACAGGCTTTTAGAGGCAGCCTTAGGAAAACTTAAGTCCTAAGACTCTTTTCTTGTTGCTCTTTAGAATACCTCTGTGAATTTAAAGGCAATATGGATGCTTTTCCAGAAGTATCTTGAATTCCCTCTGCTTGCTTTTGACTTCATTGCGTAAAACACTGCACCAGTGTGTGAAATGAGATGATTCTACTAGTGCTTTACTAGCAGGGAAGCCAGAGAGGTTGAGTCACAGAATCCTAGACTGGTTTGGGTTGGAAGGGACCTCTGGAGCTCATCTAGTCCAACCCCCCTGCAGTGGGCAGGGACATCCCCAACTAGAGCAGCTTGCCCAGAGCCCTGGCAAGCCTCACCTGCAATGCCTCCAGGGATGAGAACTCAACCACCTCCCTGGGCAACCTGGGCCAGTGTTCCACCACCCTCGTGGGGAGGAGCTTTTTCCTAAGATCATGTCTAAATCTACTCATCTCCAATTTAAAACCATTGCCCCTGGATGTGTTTAAAGGTCATTTAGATGTGGGATATGCTTTAGGGGTGAACTATGTAGAGTTAATTGTTGGACTGGATGATCCCAAAAGTCTTTTCCAACCTGAATGATTCTGCGAGTGAAAAGCTGATAGTTCTGTAAAGCTAAGCTCTTCCCATTCATGAAGCAGATCTCTTTGGGCTCCTAAATCCCTTCTGTACCTCTTGCACCTTCTATCTGATGGACCTGTTCATTTCCAAAGTAGCATTCCCTGTTCTTTTGCTCCAGAGGGGTAAGCACTATGAACCTCACCCAAGTATCTTGCTTCAGTACTGCTAATGGGAATGGCTTTGAGGTGAGGGCACACTGAGACCATCACCTGCAGTCACTGTCAGCCAGAAGCCGTTTCTAAACTCCTGTGCTGGCTTGGGTTGGGTAAAATCCATGTGAGGAGCTACAGTCTCTTTCCAATTCCCCCTCCCATCCAGTCCTTGTTCTGTTATCTCCAGGCTGAAGCTAGAGTCTTTTAATGAGACAAGAGTTGTCTCAGTCTACAGCCACCAGCAAACAAAGAGAATGGAATGTCTCATTCCTGCCTCTATCTTAGGGAAGTGAAAAGAAGATGGAATAATTGTCAGCAAGATAGATACACAAGTCATAACCTTCTTAGCATAACTATGCCTGCTTCTAGAAAATTAGAATGTCAGTGAGCTAAAGGTAATTTTTTTCAGGATGCCAACAGAATGATGTCTGACTCTTTGGGGTTTTTTTGCTCTCTCTCATTAAGTAGTTTCAGTAAGACTGGAAAGTGAATGTAGTTGGTCAGGAGAGCATTGTAAATTCACCTCCACCCACAATAATCTCTGTTTGATTTTGATGTCAGAATGCTTGGTACTGGTGACGTTTCAGAGATCTTTAAGTATTCTTCTTTGATGATTTTTTCCCCCCATGAAGAAGAAACCTCCTACAGTGTGTAATGGAATTTCATGTACCATTTTTCCCCTCTGTGCTAGCCCAATTTGTTCATTTTTTTAAGGCAAACCTTTCTCTTTTGAGCAGTGGAATTGATTGAAGAGACACACTGTGAGGGGAGGATTACAGCCTGGGAGATAATTGGCATGCCCTGTTCACTGGGCAAGATCCCCTGTGGCTAGGTGGGTTTTTCTTTTGGTGTTAGAGCAACAGAGCTGTACAGTCTTTCATCCAGAACATTCCTTGAGAGCTTCAACTTCATGGACTCCTCTGAAACCCACACTGAAGCCCCATGGGTATTTATTTGCCTGCAAGAAGAGTGCAGGCCTTGGTTGGCTGTGCTGGGGGGAAAAATAGTGTTATTAGTTAAGTCTAATGTATTCAGTGCCCCAACAAGGGATAGGTTTGCAGAATAAGTAAAGACGACATGGTTATTCCTCTGCAGAAATATAACTATAGTTAGGGACTACTCAGGAAAGTTGGATGCATTCAGATCCCTGGGATTGGGAACAGCCAAAGGTGCTCTATCTAAAATGTAGGCTTGGGTAAGGCTTGGAATAGCTGCCCAGGGAGGTGCTGGAGTCACCATCCCTGCAGGGGTGGAAGAAACATTAGGATGCTCTCCTTAGGGCCATGGCTTAGTGGCATGGGAGTGCTAGGGATGGTTGGACTTGATGAGCTTAGAGGTCTCTTCCAACCTTAATGATTCTGTGTGTGTAAGAAATCCCTGCCACTGAAGGACATCCTTGACAAACAAAACAGAGGAGTAATATGCTCATTTCTAAGAAGGGTTTCTTTCCATCCTATAATTGGTGTGCCAAGGCACTCTGCTTCCCTTTCATCCCTGCAACGATGACTTAGGAAAGCAGAGAGAATAGGAGGAAGCTCTGGAGCTGAAAGATGAGTGCAACTAGGTGTGCCAGACAGAACTGGCATGCAGAATTGATAGTGTTGAACTGATAACTGAGTTACTGGGAGGCAGATTTGGGGTGAAGTGGTGTGGAGACTGGAGATGAAGGGAGGATGGCTGAGCCTTAGGATGGGAAGAGATTTGGGGACAGGTGCTTTATGCTATCAGGCTTTCAATGAGCTCTAAGTAAGGATGATCACATTTCCCAATACTTTTGGGAACAGTTGGCCAACTAATTGTGTCCTGGTACTGTGTGAGTGGAAGCACAGGTATGGATGGAGAGGAGAGGCTGACAAGGGCAGATGAAGATTTATGAGACATTAAAATACACCATCTCCTCAAGATGTATCTTATTTATGCTTTCTGTGGACCACTTTCCTTATTCTCCAATGGGCTGAGTTATGACTCCTGTGCACTTAAATCTGACATCATGGCAGCCTCTAGGAAAGGAGTTTAATCCTGGTACAGAGTGGAAAAAAGGAAGATGACTACACCCAACAGATTGAATTAGGCACCTTCTCTTGTGGCTTTGCTGAGTCTTCAGGGGAATAACTCAACAGTTGTTGCTCCTTGTTTAATGCAGTCTCTGATGAGCTGTGAGGTGTTGCCATCCCCCTGCTGTTCCAGGCATAGAATCATGGAATCCTAGAATGGTTTGGGTTGGAAGGGACCTCTGGAGCTCATCTAGTCCAACCCACTGCAGGGACATCCCCAACTAGAGCAGCTTGCCCAGAGCCCTGGCAAGCCTCACCTGCAATGCCTCCAGGGATGGGAACTCAACCACCTCCCTGGGCAACCTGCTCCAGTGTTCCACCAGCCTCACGGGGAGGAACTTCTTTCTAATGTCCAGTCTAAATCTACTCTTCTCCAATTTCAAACCATTGCCCCTTGTCCTTTCACTGCAGGCCTTTGCAAACAGGCCCTCTGCAGCCTGCTTGGAAGTTCCCTTTAGGTACTGGAAAGTCACTAGTAGTTCCCCTGAAGCCTTCTCTTCTCCAGGCTGAACAATCCCAGCTCCCTCAGCCTGTCCTCAGAGCAGAGGTGTTCCAGCCCCTGAGCATTCTCGTGGCCTCCTCTGCACCTGCTCCATCAGCTCCATGGCCTTTCTGTGTTGAGGGCTCCAGCACTGGACCCAGTATTGCAGAGGAGGTGTGAGCAGAGCAGAGTGCAGTGGCAGAATCACCTCTCTGTCCAGATTCCTTCTGTGTCAGAGTATTGTCCAACTGCTTCATTTTGAAGCTTCTAGCCTCTTGAGTGGAACAGAAGCACACTTGAGAGCCAAGTGGCAACCACAGCACTAAGCTTCTCCTCACAGCCTCCCCTTCACCACTGTGAGGTACTCAGCAGGCATATTCTGCCTGTCTGCTTTGACTGACAGCACCAGCCTCCTCTTAGCTTTCCCTTTGGCTCTGTCTTGCTCATCAGGACAGGAAATTCTCCCAGCTCCTACTCTCAGCACAGAGATCTCAACAGGGACTTGCCATCCTCCTGTGTCAGCAGCCAAAGAGGAGCTGCATGTGGGTCAGTCAGCTGTGAGAGGCTGAAGGATGGAAAGCCTCTTTTGTCATTCTCTGGGAAAGGTATTCATTTCAGTACTGCATTTGGAAGTTTTTAATTAACCAACTCCTTGTTTCACTTCAGTGCTTTTCAGCTGGGAGCAAACATTGCTGAGGCATTTAGGAATTGAGCTGGAATAGCAGTTGGCTCCCATTATAGAAGGCAATACCTGGAGCCTTTAATGGGTTTTTTCTTCTTCCTTCTAGCTTTCTGCTTTTGAAGGCCTGGATATAAAGTGCTTTGTGAGAAGAGCATGTTTTCTTGTTGTCTATACAGTAACTAGAGTGATGGGATTCAGCTTTCACAGAATCACTAAGGTTGGAAGAGACCTCAAAGATCATTAAATCCAACCATCTACCCAGCACTACCATGCCACAAGCAGGTATCCTAGGGCTCATTGGACTTTAAACTGATAAAGAATAATCCAGTTTTATAATACAGGTGGTTTGGTCTTCAGCTCACACACTACAGCTGGCTTTAGGGAAAGAAGAGGGGGAAAAAACCTGCAGAAGAGTTGGATGAAGTTCACTGCTAGGAGATAACTCCCTCTGTGTGTCAAACATTTTCATAGGGAAATGAATTGGAGTGTGACAAGGAGGAGGAATTCTGTCTTTCCTCCATTCAAGTCATATTTCCATAGCACTGCTACACTTCCCAAGGACCACAGTGCATCCTGATTGTTTGAGGAAGGAGGTTTTCTGTGTGTGAAGTCCCATGAGGCAGCAATGTGCCCTTGTGGCCAAGAGGCCAATGGCATCCTAGGATGCATGAAGAGGAGCGTGGCCAGCAGAGCCAGAGAGGTTCTTCTCCCCTCTCCTGTGCCCTGGGGAGGCCTCCCCTGGAATGCTGTGTCCAGTTGTGGGCCCCTCAGCTCCAGAAGGCTAGGGAGCTGCTGGAGAGAGTCCAGCCCAGGGCCAGCAAGATGCTGAAAGGAGTGGAGCATGTGCCCTAGGAGGACAGGCTGAGAGAGCTGGGTCTCTGCAGCCTGGACAAGAGGAGACTGAGAGGAGACCTCAGCAATGCTTAGAAAGATGTGAAGGGTGAGTGTGAGGAGGAGAGAGCCAGGCTCTGCTCCATGGCATCCCATGGTAGGACAAGAGGGAATGGGAGCAAGTTGGACCACAGCAGGTTTAGTATTAACACGAGGAGGAACTTGTTTGCAGTTCAGGTGCCAGAGCACTGGCCCAGGCTGCCCAGGAGCCTGTGGAGTCTCCTTGTCTGGAGCCATTGCAGAGCTGCCTGGACACATTGCTGTGTGAGCTGGTCTAGGTGATCCTGCTCTGGCAGGGGGATTGCACTAGATGAGCTTTCTAGGGCCCTTCCAACCCCTAACATTCTGTGATTCTATGCCCACAAGAGCTGTAGGAATTCATTAGTGTTGCTGAATTGCTCTTTCATCATCTAGAGAACTGTCCCTCACATACCTGCTAGGTATTAGGAGTTGAAATCCTGCTTCTATTTCAGCTAATAGCCAGAACTCTGATGGACTTCAAAAAAAAGGTAAGATATCATCCCATTACCATAATTAGATCATTAAGAACTGTTCAGCTCCACGTTTTTGGCATGATTCAGAGGCTGTTACCTTCATGAATGTGAAGTCAAATGCATTGCAAATCTGCTGCTGCTTATGCACTCACAGAGCACTCAGCACTGGAGACTATTCACACCCTCAGTGCTCAGCATCTTTCTGGAGCCTTGATGAGGCAATTAGAAAATCCATCTAAATAAGCCTTAAAAAAAGCATAAGAGCATCTTTTCTTAACATTGTCACTCAGGTAATGGCCAGTCCTGCCATGGCTTTGACCAATTATTTAAGCTCCTGCTAGGAGAGTTTTGCTTGAATAGTTAATTTGGAAGTTAAGTGTAAAATGAAGAATCCAAAAGCCCAGCTCTGTGGGATGTTTTGTGATACTAGTGGCAGTGTTCTCTCCAGTCAGCATCTCTAAAGACCATAAAACTTGATTTAAATGGGTTTTTTTTCCTTTCCTACTGTACAGTCCCCAACAGACGTTGCCTGTTAATAGCTTTTAGAGCTCTAATTTAATCTGGTTGAGTATTGAACTTGTGTGTGAAAGGTAATAAAATCCTTTGAGTAGGAAGATGGAGTTTATGTTCAGAATCACAATCTATCAGTTTTGCAAAGGGCTGTTAAATTGCTGCTTTAGGAGAGGGATCAGCTGAAATCAGCCTAGTTGGGTTGTGAGCCTTGCTTTTCAGGAAAGGAAGTTAAAATAACAAAACCTGGCATGGGAACACTTTAATTTGGATTAGGTATCTGGACATCTGCTGAGTGTGTTATTGGCTTGGGTGTGCTGCTGAATATTGATTTAAATACTGTGAATTTCCCTCTTTGTGGATTCAAATGGATGCTCCTTTAGTAACTGATATATTTGTCCTGTTTGGTGTCATGTCTTTAGGATCTGATTTGATTGTACCTCTCCTATGAGGACAGGCTGAGACAGTNTTGTGTGACATCTGGTATATGATGGAAAACCTAGACCTCAGGTGCAAGTTGAGGAGTTGCCTCCGTGTGTTTGTCCCAGAACTAGTTGTTATTGCAGTGAACACTTGCCTGGAGAACCTTCTGTCTCCTCCTGAGACTTCCTGTTCCTAGGTACCACAGAACAAAGCCTGGCCCCATCCTCCTCATCCCCACCCTTTAAGTATTGATCAGCATAGATAAGATCTCCCCTCAGTCTTCTCCAGGCTAACCAGCCCCAGCTCTCTCAGCCTCTCCTCATAACAGAGATGCTCCAGTCCCCTCATCATGTCAGTGTCCCTTCTCTGTTCCCTTTCCAGCAGTTCCCTATCTCTCTTAACCAGAGGAGCCCAGAACTGAACCCAATCCTCCAGCTGTGGCCTCCCCAGGGCAGAGAAGGAGGGAAGGAGAACCTCCCTTGACCTGCTGGCCACACTCTT
This sequence comes from Bucco capensis, assembly GCA_013396975.1. Classification (NCBI taxonomy): domain Eukaryota; kingdom Metazoa; phylum Chordata; class Aves; order Piciformes; family Bucconidae; genus Bucco; species Bucco capensis. The sequence continues at coordinate 9,929 of VWZO01013581.1, forward strand.
GCTGCAAGAAACACATCCCATTAGCATCAGTGTTGTTGTTTACAAATATCTCTGAGTCCTGAAACAGCTCAACTTGAAGCTGTCTTCATCTCAAAACCATCTTGCTACTAAGCTCATAAGCCACCCTTCCCCTTTTGTCACCTGGATGTTGTAAACAAGTTTCCCAAAGATCACCAGCAGTTTTTCATGCAGCTTCTATTAATCTATCTTGTGATATTCCTTTGATGCCAACAGCAATAATTCTCAGTGCTTCAGCTGCACTCCCTTTCCCTGTGTGGTTTTCCTGAAGTGACAGCAAGTTGCTGGAGATGTTAGCAGACACAAGGATGTGTGAAATCCTTGTGCTATGACTGGGAGTGTTAAAGTAGAGAGAAATAGGATGAGAAGCTGAATACTATTGCTAGGTTTCTTTCATAGTATGTGAGTGTTTAGGGGGGATGTGGAAAGTGAAGTATTTTGCCTTTAGACCATCAGCTTCTGAAACATCACAGAGCTGTACAGGCTTTCTGTCATATAATACAAACATTAGGTGTATTTGGAGCCAAATACTGAATGCTCTTTCCTTTGCAACCCACATGCTTCTCCATGATGATGAGTTAAGGAGCCAGCAAATAATAAATGCTAGGATTTGGGGCTGTAGATCTAGTTATAAAGTGATTATTTTAACTGCCTTTCTTTCCTATCAGCATTGCACTGTGCATTCCAATTGAAAAGCTGTAGTGGAAGACTCTTGAAGTGACTCATTTCAAATAGATCCTCCAGAGTCCTGAGCCAGTAGAACATGACATTGGCAACATGTACCCTAAAGGGACCTTTCATCTCACTTGCTATCCCTTGATATCTAAAGAGCAGCACAAGTTTGTTTGAAGCTGCAGTGCTTTTTCTAGCTATTCCCTCAGGAAGATCCCAGGAGCCTTATTAGAGCTGAGAGCTAATAGGAGAAAAAAATAAGTGGAAGGAAATTCTTGCTGGAACCTTAGAGTCTTAGGGATCTACAGAGTGATTTCTGATAGCCTGGGCCACATGGATTCTCTCCCCATGGAAGGGAAAGAGAAGTGAACACATAGTCTCTAATTTTGCCCAGAAAGAGGAAATTGTTGTGTCCCTTGGTGGGGATGAGGAATCGATCTCCCTGTGATCTCTTCACTCTGCTCCTGGCAAAGGTGCTTGTATTGATCCAGTGGGAAGCTGCCTCGTGGAACAGCAAGCAGTGACTGAGAGATTGGGCCATGGAAGGGAGGGAGAAGCAGAAGGATTTGTGCTCCAAATGGATCATTTCTCACTTCAGCCACGTTGTTGATTCCTCTGGGAGGTTTGAGGCCATCGATTTGGCTAGCGTGAGCTCTGTCAGCTTTCATCAGAGAGGATTTGGGGACCTGTGGCAGGGGGTTGTTGTCTTTGTGTGTGTGTGTATGTGCGTGCAGCTGCCTGACAGATGTGTCATGTCTGCTTTGGGGACACCAAATTCCTCAGATGGGGTTTGTCTGAATTGGGGTTTTGAGTCTCCTCCAGGGAGGTGCTGGAGTCACCATCCCTGGAGGGGTTAAGAAACACTGAGATATGCTCTCCTTAGGGCCAAGGATTAGTGGCATGGGGGTGATAGGGATGGTTGGACTTGATGATATTAGAGGTCTCTTCCAGCCTTGATGATCCTGTGATTCTATTGCTGATGTGAAATAGTAGGTGTGATGCTAATGGTCACTTTGGGTATGGAGCTGGTTACTAGAAGAGCTCATTGCTCTGCTCTGTAATAAACAGATCTGCTAGTGTGTGAGCAGCAATCTTCACATTTCTGCTGTGTAACAAAGCCTCTGCACTTTCTGTGTGGTTACATAGCAAACATTCCCTCATTTCAACTCTGGAAACAGTCCTAAGAACACCAGAGGCAAGTGCAGCTCTGAGATTTCTTTCCTTAGCACTTCTGGAACTAGATGAGCAGTCAGAACAAAAAGAGACCAGCACAGCAGACAGGCAAGTCAGCTTCCAAAAGCAAGAAGAAAATTACTCTTTTTTTTTAATGATAAATACATTTTAAAACAAACAAAAAAATATCTCCTAACATTTGCCTAGGTAGGTGACCTCTCCAAAAAATATGCACTTGGAGGATGTTCCTTACAAGATTGTGTGCCAGTGGGGAGAACAATAAAGTGTCATAGCCATGTCCTTTAGAGGGATTTTCTAGCTAATAATGTGAGGCTGTTCCTCCTCTAACATCCTGGCAAAGTGTGCCAGGATAGCACCCACCATGCCAAAGTATAACTTAGTAGGGAAGAACTGGCCATGTGGTTGAGTTTAGATGTGGTTTAGTGGTATATTAGTGATAGGTTGATGGTTGGATGTGATGATCTTCGAGTTCTCTTCCAACCTTCATGATTCTGTGATGAGCCAGAAGCCCTGGGAATAGGCAGTAGAGAGAGAAAAGCCAAAGCACAGGAGGTTAGTGCCCACCACCCAAATCTGCTGGGGCAGCTAGCCTTGTCTCCTGGGAGATTTCACCCACCAGGCCTCACCTCAGGGCATCAGAGGGTCTGTCCCTGGAAGCTCTCTTTATTTAGAAGGAATGAGAGCTGCCTTTGTTGGTTAATTTAACAGGCTGTGCCTCTGCTGCAAGGCAGGGAGAGAAGCAAATGGCTCTTGCACCTGGCAAGTTCCCATCAGCAATTACTGCCATGCTTAGTGCCTTTCTGCTACCAACTCAAGTCTCTTTGCTCCTTTTCATGTCACAGATTTCAGTGTTCTTCTGGGGATGCTACAATTAAAGGCAGAAGATTTAGTGCTCTAATTCTCTTTTGTTTGCCACAAAAGAAAGAGAGAGAGACAGGGGAAGGATGAGATATGTGGCTGGGAGGTTTGGTTTTATTCTGCTGACCAGCAAAAAAATCCTGTGTGTCTCTGTGACAGTAAGAGACTTTGTTTCCAGAAGGAATTGCATTAAAGGCTATTATTTCACCTAAAAAAATCATGTTATTTAAAATAGAAGTACTGTGGCTACATTTCACTCCTCTGTTTACAAACCTTGACATCTCAGCAGGCTGAGCTTTGTCCTCCTTATTTATTCCTGTGTCTTTCTTCCCAGTTTTAAATATCTCCTGTCAAAACCTCTGTTTTTGACAAGTAGGTCCCAAATGCTGCTTCTGATCAGTGTGGGCATGGGAGGGAAAAGGAGTGAAGGAGTTAAACATCTAGATGCTCTCCTTAGGGCCATGGCTTAGTGGTATGGGAGTGATAAGTATGGTTGGACTTGCTGAGCTTAGAGGTCTCTTCCAACCTTGGTGATTCTAAATGTTTCTTACAGCCCAATGTGCTTCCTCTGTGAACCAAGTGGTAAATTGTTCAGCCACCAAAAGGAAAATAATTGGACTTACCTGAAATGAGCAACACTGTGATGAAAATACATTACTTCTGTCCCACTTGGCTAAGCCTCAGATTGTATTAAAATAGAATTAGAGCAAAGGAGTCAATGTGCTGGGTAATAATGAAATGTTTAATGTGGATTAGCTGCCTATGAAATTAAAACATTAGAATGAATTGCTGAAGAAATGAAATGATTTCAGGCCTTTATCCTGCCTCTAATGACTTCAAAAATGCTGCACACTTCTGTTTAGAGAAAAGTAAAATATAAAGCTCTTGAATTTGTGTTCTTCAGTTGAGTGAGGGAAAGAGCTATGAAGTACTATTAACACAAATACCTGTTGAATCAGGACCCCACTGAAACAAGGTGATAATGTTTGGGTCTGGACTACACTGAGAGGTTACAGAGATGGGGATGAAGTATAGAATCAAGGAATCCTTAAGGTTGGAAGAGATCTCTAAGCTCATCAAGTCCAACCATCTACCTGTCACCACCATACCACTAAACCATGGCCCTAAATACCACAGAGGTACCTAAAACACTTGAACCACCTGCCTAGCCTTAACTTTGCAAGTCTCTTGCTTGATTTAATTGTTTGTTTGTTATTTTTTTCTCCCCCTACCCATAATACTTATGGGTTTTTCCACTTTATGCCTTTTTTTCTGGGAATTAAATCTAAATGTCATCATCCCAAGATGAGTTGAAGTGTTGCCTGCTTGGGAAGATCTTAAAGGATTGCATAGAAATCAAGCAAGATTGCTAAGATAATCTTTGGGAGGTCTGGAAGGGCTGTGACATAAACATTACATGTATTCACCTACACTCTCTGAGGCTTTGGGTTTGTGTGGGTTGTTTGTTGTTGTCCTTAAAGCTTTCTTGTTGTTTCTCTTCTAGGTTCCTTTCTGTTTCTCAATGCCTCAGAGAAGCCAAGCCCTGTCATCCTGAGCCCTTGGCTGAGAAGCAGCAGTGAGCAATGTGTGCTTCAAGTGGCTGTTTATAAGTCTTCCCAGCAGAGAGGAGAATATCTTGTTCATGTCCTTCCCATTGATGAAGCCAGCAGTCAGATGTTGCCCCTGGAGAGTCCAGAGAGCCATGGGTAAGTCTCATCCTCTCATTTGACTTACAACTGGAGTTGAGAAGAATGCTATGTAGCAGTAGAGACACAAGATGCATGCTGCACATCTGCTGAGGGGAGCAGGACACCACACTGAGCAGCTCTTTGTCTTGCATGGGTCTACAGGATGCTAGCAGCTGCAGCTTGGTGTTTATTTTATCCTACAAAGCATCAGCAAACTGCTGGATCCATGTCAGAGTTGGCATCATCTTGATTCTGAGTGCTTGCAAGCTCTGGAGTGTGGATACTCATCCTGAGTTTAAAGCTTTTGTTGCCTAATCAGCTCTGATTCCTTTTTGCTACTTCTTGACCTGAGTGTACTAAGTTTTGTCTTGTGTTTGTAGTTGATTTGAAATGCTATCTCTTGTTAATAAAGCTGCTGCCAGAGGAGGAGAGCTTTTGGTCTTTCAGGGGTGCAGCTGTTTGAAAAGTTTTATCCTTTATGTGCATTTAATCTGAATTCAATAGCATTAATAATAGCTATTAATCTGAATTGATGATGCCTTCATCTGTCAGGCTTTCCTATGCATTCCTTTAAGTTTTGGCTAGCAGCAGGAGCTGAACACAGGTAAATACTTCAAAAGACTGTAGTAGTGGAGTAACTTAGAACTGAACTGGGATATATGTGAGGCTAATGTTCTACCTGTTCAATAGAATGATTTTTTTTGGTATTTTAATGTCAAATGCATGCTAAGAAGCATAATTTCTCCTGAGCATCTCAAATGTTCTCTGTTTTGATGTGATAAAGAGAGCTTCTAAGAGCAAGTCCTGCTGGCTCATGCCTGTCAGAAGATGTGATCTATAGCAAAGTCTTGTGTTTTCCAGTAGCAAAAGGAGGGTGCCCAATAAAAACCAAAACCTAACTGATAGAAACAGTTTGAATAGCTGCAATTCTCCTACAACACTGTAAAAGTAGGAGGGAACCTGCCTGTGGATCTCCATCCTGCTTAGTTCCAGCAACACCATCCAAATTGCAAATTGCTGTTGATGTCTGGGGAAAGGTAATTAGTGGAGCTGCAGCAGCTGCCTTCCTCCTTAGCTCTCTGCAAGTGCTGTGCTCTGTGGCACAGCTAATAAACATGCTCTGTGCAGTGTTAGCCTCCTGCATTAGCAGTGCCACTCTTCTTTGGTGTACTAGGTGGAAAATGCTTTGCTGTGCTGCATGGAGGTGCTTCTAGCTTGGATCTCTGGGCAGGGTCATAGGCAAGTGCCAAATGTAAGGAGCCTTGAAGGGATGGCCTCAATTTGCAGCAGGGGTGGTTTAGATTAGATAGAAGGAGGAATTTCTTTACTGCAAGGGTTGTTAAGTCTTGGTCTAGGCTGCCCAGGGAGGTGCTGGAGTCACCATCCCTGCAGGGGTTGAAGAAATCATTGAGATGCTCTCCTTAGGGCCATGGGTTAGTGGCATGGGAGGGATAGGGATGGTTGGACTTGATGAGCTTAGAGGTCTCTTCCAACCTTCATGATTGTGGGATTCTGTGAAGGGAAAGCTCACTTGAACTCTGCTAACAAATGCCTACTTTTGCCATCTGCTGGAGACAATCTGGGCTCCTCAGCTGTGTGATGCACATGGAGATTGTCACCACAGTAAAAGAGGATCTATGCTTTGAAAGGAGGTGGCTTGGGTTGCAGCTTGGCTTACCCTATATGCTTGCCAGAAGTGTAGGTTCCTCTCCCCAGCAGCATTTCTGTGGTGTGTAGAGGAGGAAGGGAAGTGCCTGTGGCTTTCCTGGGTTTGTATGGCTGCTCCTGTGTGTTACATGGTGCAGCTGGCTGCTTCATTTTCCCCCCTCTGCTCTTGTCTCTTCACTGGGAGAAGTAGTAGCTCAGCAATCCAGCAAGGCTCTGATATTGTGCCCACAACAGTGGCACATAGAGATCACAAAATCACTAAGGTTGGAAGAGACCTCTAAGATCATCAAGACCAACCATACCTATCACCCCCATGCCACTAACCCACATCCCTAAGGACCACATGTTGGTGTATTTCTAGTTAAGCATCTCCTCAGACTGCAGGCACAGAAAATAGGGTAGCAGTTTGTTATCCTTTGCCCTGAACCTTTATTCCAGCATTGATGAGTGCTCCTCTGCCCTTTGTTTGGAGCAATAAGGATTTGCTCATCCCAACTCTTGACAACAGAACATGCAAATCTCACTTGTGTAAGAATCTCCTTTTCTTTCAGTAGGAATCAAGAGTAACTCAACACTCTAAAGTCTCACAGATAATACTTCTTTGACTCTTTTAGCTTTATATATTCATTTGCAAATGAGGTCTGAAGTGTGCATTGCTCCCAGTGACTTGTATGTGTGCACCAGTGAGTTCATGCCATTGCTTAAAATGAAGCTCATGGCAGGAGGAATATGTTTTATTTATGATAAATCAATAAATTAACTCCAGGGTGGATTTTTCTCCTGTCTTGACCTCTGCATAGTGTCACTATCTTTTTACATGTGACTAATTTTCTTAGGCAGGTGGAGACAGCAGAAGAGCACCCAATATTTATTTGGCAGCAGGCTTTAACCATATTGTCTTTGTGTGCCAAACACCAGATGTGATTTTGGTGGATGCTCAGCACTCATACAGACTCAAAGGCAGAAGAAGTGATGCTTCTCTGGGCTCATTCTCTCTAGACACACAGAAATAGCCCAAGCCTGTGGACCAGAGTTGTACCAACTCCATAATGAGGCATAGTTAGTACAGAAATTGATGTGTGAGATGCATATTCCTTTTCTTACTTATTTGTTTGCAGCTGGTGTAGGGAGAAATCTAGCTCATTTAAGAAGCATTATATAGCAGTAGGATAGGGCAGATGGAGCAGACACCAGGACCAATGGGCCAGAAGGGATAGCTGCAAATGGTTCTGAAGTGATGGGAACAGCAGAGGCTGGCAAGTGGATGCTTGCTTTGTGTTACACAGATACATCACTAACTCTTCTACATGATATCTGCAACAATACTTCCCCACTCCAAAGATAAATATGTCCCTTTTGTATCAGTTAATTGTACACCTTTTATATTGACTTTATAGAGCAGAAGGTTCTTCCTCTATTTAATCTATGAGGTTAGAAACATCTTTGGTTAGATTTTCTCTAGTTTCCCTCCTAAGCAATCAGTAGGAGTGCTCTATGGGGCACAACTTACTACTATCTTCTGTTAGAAGTGTTGCATGACAGAGTCTCTAGATGATGTGAGGATATAGATCTGGGTTTTGATGTGGTTACTCTTCCCTGGCATCTCTGTTGTGTTCCACAAGCCCCTGCACAGGATGGAGGGAGAGGATCAGTGCAGTGCTCTCAGTCCTGCAAGAGGAGCACAGCACTTAGCCCAAATGCTGCTAGCTTTGGGTTCTTTCTCTTGCTGGTTTGCTGCTGCCATGGTGCTGCACACAATCTTTTCTTGTTGCTGTTTAATGGACTTTCTGTAGAGGGGAGGAGGCAGCAAGCACATTTCCATAGCATATTGGTTATTTAACAAAGCAGAGTTAGGTCTCCAATTTGAATGCTGACATCTAGGTGCTTGTCACACTGTCCCTGTGGCCACTGCTTGCATTTCACCTCTTATTTGTTTTCCCATCTGTTACATTTATAATTAGAAAGCTGGTAAGATTGTAAATGTGCTTAGTGGAGTGGAGAAAACCCAGAGGAGAACATGTGCACAAGGTCAGTTTGTGAGGCAGGAGGGAGTGGGACTGCTTGTGCTCTGGGTGTTTTTCAGAGAAGGGAGAGTTGGGCAAGGAGAAAAAGAACATTATTCACTTGAATTGCCATTGTTATTTTACATCCCTACCTGCATTTCTAATGGAAAGTGTGTATATATCATATATATTATACATAATATAATCATATAATTATATAATATATCATTATATATATTNTTATATATAATAGAATCAAATACATATATAATAAGATTATATATTATATAATAATATTATATATAATAATAAATTATATATAATATTTTTTTTTTTTTACCCCTCTTTCTTCTTGAAAGAACACTTTACTAAGCTCAAGCAATTGTTTTGTAAATGCCTGGACTATGACATAAGAAAAATGAAGACCAAAGTTGTGTGTATTTTGGGGAACTTCATATGGACACTTCAACTCATTTTTAGGTGTCAAAAGAAATCTCAACAAACTCACAGCACATTTTCCTCTCAGAACTGTCAATCAGGAGTTTCAGTAATTCAGTCTAAACCCTGCATTTCAGAAATTCAAGTAAGCCAGGAAAATAACCTGGATTTAGGGATTCATTAGGAACTAAGATCTCCCACCTTGGCAGCCAGGCACCACTAATCCTTAATTTTAGAGAGGAAACTTCATTTGTTCTAGTCAGAAAATCAGCACTTCCCAACTTTTTCTGTGCTGTTCCAGCCAGCTTTTAGTCTCTTTCAGTCTGTCAAAGAATGAGAAAGAGGGAAGGGGAAAAAGTTAGTGTCTTTCCTCCTTCCCTTTGCAAAGATAACTGTCCTTGACAGCATGGAAGAACGAGTCCTTTTCATAGCAGATGCTTGTATTGGGGAAGAAGTTTTTCATCTCCACTTAACAGAACCTTTGTTCTTTCAGCATCTGAAGCCTAGATCTGAAGGATGCTTTCCATCTGTTGCTGAGGCACCTTGAGGAGTTCATTGCTAGTTTGTTTTGAGTTGAGTGAGGAGATCTGAATCAAAAGCCTGCAGAAGGTGTAAGGTGAAATGAAGCCTTTCAAAGCTTGGTGAAACATTCTAAACCTGGGCTAGAAATGTCTGCAGGTGTGGAAAGACTCTTGTCCCATAAGCATCAGGCTGTATAGATGGAGTTGTCCCTTTACAGGTAGGAACACATCTCTAGACTTCTGCTTTAAAGTTCTTAGTGATTTATTTTGCTGCTGCTGAGGTGCTGTGTTACTTCTGGAGAGAAACTTGGCTCCTTCTTTGTAGCTTTGATGCATCACTGGCTTGCTTTAGAGCCTGTCTTATTTTTGCATGTAACCTAAAGGACAACAAAGCAGCTTCAAACTGCTGCAGAAGGATTTACTGTGTTGTCCATTGAGATTGGGCTCTAGCAGTTTATTTCCTCTAAGGATGTGAGCTATTTATTACAAAGAGTAATACATTACTATTACCAGTAACTGAATTTAAAGTGCCTTTCACTCTTGTGGTGTATCACATTGTAAAGCAACAAAGTCAGGAATGAGTAATTGCAATTACTTCTTTGTTGATTACAGTCCTGATCCAACTGATTGGAAGTCAGTTTTGGGGCAGTAGGGGTGGGGGAAAATGCTCTTTCTTCTCTTCTAATACATGTTATTAGGTAGCAGTGCTGCCTTCTGTTGCTGCTTGCCCAATTCAAATGCAAATGGCAAGGGCAAAGTTGTGTAGCCTACTTCCAATTCCAGTTTTAAAGGAGGATGGGGGGAGAGGGAAAGACATTTGCAAGCTGAAATAAAAGTAGCAGATCACACAGAATCATGAAGGTTGGAAGAGACCTCTAAGATGATCAAGTCTCACCATACCTAGCACTACCAGACCACTAAACCATGACCTTAAATAGAGCATCTGTATGTTTCTTAAACACCTAAATGAGGAGGGAAATTTTGGTCAAGCATATCACAATTTGGCATACTGCAGAAGCAAATGACTTGTCATGGAGAGGAGTAAAAATAAACTTGTTTTTGAGAGCAAGGGTTCAGTTTTACCTAGTGGAGTAGCCTTGTCTTTCTGCTGCTTGGAACAGAGTGCAGAGGAGCACTCAGGTGGGAACTGAATGCACAATGTGGACTGGCACAAGTATCCTTGTGACTTCCCAAACAATCCCAGCACCTGTTGGTACCCAACTTGGGCTCTAGGAACTGTGCATGAAACCCCAGAGCCTGGCACATCTGATCCTGGAGAAATGAGGTCCAAGTGAGCACAGGAACAGAATTGGGGCACTCTTCAAAGTGGCCTCTTCGTGTATTGGGTTCTTTGGAAACCAAGGATTCCTTAATCCAAATGATTTCTTCCATGGCTGAAACAATTTCTCCAGACTACTCTGAGCAACCAAACCAAACTCTTATACTGTCCAAATCCTGGCCACAAAAGTCTGTCATCTTAAACTTTTATTGTGCCCTTCAGAGTGATTTTCAAGCTCATCTTTTCTGCTTCTTATGCTAGTCTCAGTTTTCAAAGTCTGGGTTGGTTTTCCACCCCCCTCCTCTTTTCTCATTCTTTTAACTTGTTACCCTTGTTTTATAGATCTCTTCTTTTCCTCTCTGCCTGAGATTTCTCCTTCAGTTTTTAAAGGCCTCATTAATATTGCCAGCCTTCTTTCTAGTTATTTCTTCTGCTGCCCTCAAGCTAAGGCTCTCTGCAATTCTGCTGTTGGCCAAGTGTTATAACTTGCCTGTGGTATAATTGCTCCCTGTGTCTCCTACTTATTTTTGACCTTAAAACCCTTCTGAGTTTAGATATAAGAAGGAATTTCTTCACTGAAAGGGTTGTTAAATCTTGGAATAGGCTGCTGAGGGAGGTGCTGGAGTCACCATCCCTGGAGGGGGTTAAGAAACATTGAGATGCTCTCCTTAGCTCTCCTCTTTGCACTTGGATTGGTTTTTTTCCTCTGGTACAGTAGACATTATATTCCTCTAACAAAATGCTGTCTGAAGGGCTCTTTTGTAAAGCATTAATGTCAGCAGTCAGTCTGGCAAAAAAAAACAACAACCCATGGCTTTGGGTTGACACCAACAGCAAAGGCACAGGTTTCAGACTAGGCTTGTCACCTCTGCTTTATCCAGCTTATTGCTTGTGGCAGAAGAGTTTTCCATCCCCTCTGCTGGATGAGGCTTGCTCTACAAATGAGCCTAGCAAAGCCCTGAGCATCAATGGCTTGCACAGGAGCATTTTGGTATGTTTCTGATCATCCCTGGCTTGGGATTGAGGCCACAAAGACAACTTCTAGAGTTTCCTTTTGACGAGGCAAAGCTGAGACTTGACCCAGGAGCCCACTCTGCCATCCTTGATGAACTTTGCATGAAGATAAGGCTGCAGGAGATCAGCACAAGCCCTCAATCTTTCATAAGACCATGAAGTTTTTATGACTCCACTTCATCTAGCAAGGAATCCAAGGAGCAGAGTCAATGAGACCAGCTCAGCGCTCTCTCATATTCATACCAGTGGCCACTTATTATGATGCCTTTACAACAGAACCAAATTACACTAAGGGGAAGATTTCATCAAAAACATTTACATTGAAATACTTTTCTATAAAGAAGCCAAATAATCTGATTTTCCTCAGCAGAATAAAAACACAAGGTGTAGAATAACTTTCCCCTGTGCAGTGTGCTTGCTCAGTGTTAAGGTAAATATGGTTAGAAGGTTGCTATCAGTACATTGAGTGGATAAGCTGGTTCTTTTTAGGCTGATAAACATCCTAGGAGTGTCTAGTTAAATGTGCAAATAAAAGCAGGAGATGATCCATCTGGATCTTGTCTTAGCTTGAATAGAGATAGTGTTCTCAAATCTAGCAAGTGGGTTATTTTTTTTGCATCTCTGCTCCTTTCTGGCTTTCTGGAGGCCATGCTGTGGGAAGTGTGGGCTAATGCTTTGGACAATTCAGATCCATATCAAACCCCTGATGATGGCAATTTGTTATTATTTGGTGCCAGATGAGCTCTTCAGGGGCTCATTTCTCACAGGTCTCTAGATAACAGCTGACACAAGTTGATTTCCTGTTCTTTTTAAAAGCTAGTTGTCTGGGTAGTTGGGCTGCTTTCATTCCTTGAGGCAATTTCTCCAGGTCAAGGCTGGGTCATGTAGCTGGGCTGTTTGAAAGGGAATTGGCTCTGCTGTTAGTATCTCTGCTTTTAGAGACAGGATTTTGATGGCCAGGATCAAGGTAGTTGCTGCTGACAGTGCCTGCTAAAGGAGCTCCTCTCAAACATTCAACCCCAATGTTTATCAACAATCAATTATCAATTTCTGTCTTTCCATCAGCTCTTTTATCTCTTCTCACTTGTTCCCTGCTTCTTCTGTCTCAACTTACTCTTCCCTTCTTATTTTCTTTTCCAGGCTCTCCTTCTACACAGCTTTTCCAGCTCCTCAACACGTCATATTGTCTTCTTTCCATTCATCTTCACTCCATCTCTTGCTCCTATCCTGCATCCCTTTGCCTCAGATATTTTCTTCTGGGTCCAAAGGCTGGAGGAGGCAGAGAGGAGCTAAATGTGTGTGTCCAGATGCGGTATTGCCTACGTCTGCAGCCCAGACACCTTCTGGAAATATCTTTCTCTCTATATATATATAGATATCTATATATATATGTAACTATATATGTAGTTAGCAGAGTCTAACTGGAGACCTGTGACTAGTGGTGTGCCCCAGGGCTCAGTGCTGGGGCCAGGACTGTTCAATATATTCATCAATGATCTGGATGCAGGGGGAGAGTGTTCCCTCAGCAAGTTTGCAGATGATCCCAAGCTTGGAGCAGTGGCTGGCACACCAGGAGCTGTGCTGCCATCCAGAGTGACCTGGACAGGCTAGAGACATGGGCAGGGAGAAACTTGATGACATTTAACAAGGGGAAGTGTAAAGTACTGCATCTGGGAAAGAACAAGCCCATGGATCAGTCCAGACTGGGAACTGATGTGTTGGAGAAGAGCCCTGGGGAAAAAGCTCTGGGAGTGCTGGTGGCTAGGAGGATGCCCATGAGGCAGCAATGTGCCCTTGTGGCCAAGAGGCCAATGGCATCCTAGGATGCATTAAGAGAATATCTTCCTAGTTTCCAGTTTCTGACACAGCCACAGGCTTAACTGCAATGGAGAAGCTACCTTTTAGCTCCAGAACATGGAAGGTGTTCTGGGAGAGATGTTCCAAGTGAGGGAAATAAGCTGTCCCTTTCTTTTCAAGCAGGACTTCACTTAGGAAGGAAAGTGTCATTTGGGAAGATTGAAACCTCTGCTATATAATGAGTCTCTCAGGGATGTCATGGAGAGGGTGAAAGTGAGCATAATAAAGCACATTGCATCCAACTGAAAAGCCAGAAGTCATTTAGGACAATGGCACAATTTCTTTGATCCAGAAATTGGATCCTCTATGAAATCAGAGCTTTTCATGGGAAGAAGTTCCATTTTGATGAAGTGTTTTCCCTTAGGGTGAGCTAGATGAAATATTGGTTTCTTGGACTGACCCCAAATACCTTCTTTAGCTCTCTGGTTAGGATTACAGTGGATATTGTTTTGCTGCCTTAGTTCATGTGCAACAAAGTTCCCATGTCCTTTTTCCCAGGGATTGTTCTCTATCCCTCTGAGACAGTGTGTCTTCTCCTCCAGCCATGATGTAGCATGCCATGGGAGCTTTGTGACTTGAGGAGCATCATTCTCTTGAGGCAAGGAACAGCAACACCATTTGAGTGTCTGTGCCACACAGCAGTTCTGGCATCACTCACATCACAGAATCATGAAGGTTGGAAGAGACCTCTAAGCTCATCAAGTCCAACCATAGCTAGCACTCCCATACCACTAACCCATGGCATTTAGAGCATCTAAATGTTTCTTAAATACCTCCCTAAGGGAGTGCAGTTGAATGCTGAAGTGGCTCTGAAATACTGCAGGTCACCTGCTGATCAGTGAATATCCTTAGTTTGCTTTAAAAATGCAACTGTAATCCTGCTTCACCCATTGTTTGTGTTTCTTTGGACCTAATGAAGTGGAACAGCAAAGCCAAAAGGTCTCATCTTTCCTCAGACTTGAGAGGAAAGTCATTTAGTGCAGAATAATAACCCTAGTGTAGGACAAGTCTATTAATTATTGAGTTGTCTTTCAAATTGCTGGATTTCCTATCTACAATGTGTTGCCTTTTATAACTGACTTGTTTTCTTTCCAGGACTGATATGACAGCTTTTTGCCACTATTGACTTGTTCTTAATGACTTCTCCTTGTAGTCTTCTGAAATAATTGATGCCATGCTGGTGCTAGGTTATCAGCTACTGGCTGAGCAGTAGTTTGTTTTACAAACAACACCTGTTGGAATCTAACTGCTCAGTACTAGCACCCAAGCCATGCTGAGAACTTGTGCAGTGCTCATGTCATTCTTTACCCAGCTCTTGCTCAATTATCCATCAGAAAGTCTCTTGTTTCCTGTACCTTGCCTGTGCCAGCACTAGTGAGAGATGTACAAAGGATTTTGATGCCTCTCTACCTCAGAAAAGTATCTTAAACATCCTCTTGGAAGGTTCAGGATGTTCTTGAGTGGCAAGGACATAGCATTTACTAACTGTCTTTGTATACAATTACCCTTTTTGACCAGAATAGTTACTCAGAGTTGAAGATCCACAGGTTGTCTTTGTAAGGAAGGAAAGTTAGGCCAATGGCTTTGGGTTATCCTGTTGATTTGGAACATGGAGACACCAAAACACCATCAAAATCTGTTGTTCACAGCTCATGTAGCCCAGAAACCTCTCTAGTCTCTTTTTTTTCAGGGCTGCTCTCAGTACTTCTTGAGCTATGTATGATTATTTGCTCTATCCTGGATGGGATATTCCTGGTTTTCCTCCTTGTTGTACCTCTACTATTTACAGGAATTGGCCTTAAAAGTTACTATTTTCTCTCTTTTACTCTTTTTGCTTGACTCGATATGGAATGAGGGATTTTTTTGTGTCTAGGTTGCCCATGGCTTGTGGACATAATTTGTGTGTCTAAGAGAGAGAGAGACAACACAGATCCTGGAAGGGCACAAGAAGGTCTCCTTGGAGCCTTTTCTTCTCCAGACTGAATAATCCCAATTTTCTCAGCCTGTCCTCATAGGAGAGGTGCTCCAGCCTCTGAGCATCCTCATGGCTTTTCTCTGGACACCTTCCAGCACCTCCAGATCTTTCTTGTCCCTGGGGGCTTTGCTGATCCTTATTCCCTTTTGGAGAAGCTATGGGGATTAGGCAAGTCCCATCTGCTAGGGAAGGCAATTCTACACTTATTTTTTAATGATGTAGAAGCTTCAACTCAAGATGTTTTCTACCACAGGAGGAGAAGGGAAGGAGTGTTCCTCCAGCTCATTAATCAGCATGAGAAATGAAAACAGCTTCCTAGTCATTTACTGTCTGCTCCAAAGTAAATCTATCTAAATAGTAGTGCAGTGAGGAGAGTAAAAGGAAGGAATGTGGTGGAGGAGGCAGGGAAAAAAAAGCCTTGTCATTAGCTTGTCATGTTGTGTAGCAAGGTACATGAGAGACCAAAGATATATGTGCTGTGGCATTTCTGTAATGAAAACTTGAGCAATAAAAGGAGTTTCTGCTCTGTGGTGGGAAAGGAACTCTCCGAGGAGACACATTAACAGTATTTCACATTGCAAATTATTATTGTATATTCAGCTGTTGTTTCAAATGAGAGTTGTGTGTGTGACAGGGCAAGGCAAGAAAGATGCAGTGAATATTTCTTCTGCAAGCAGAATGAAGATTTTTATGCATCTGGCTAAATTAGTTTGAGTTTAGAAGTTGGATACTTTGACTGAAAGAGCAGTCTGTTGTCCCTAGGATACTTGTTGGAGTTGCACATAGAGTTCAAGTTACTCATAGTGAGTGTGTGAAGCTCTTCACTGTCACTGTGCTGAAATGAAAGAAGGGATTCTAGTGTGAAAACAAAACTTGCTGGCTATATCCAGCCAAAAGTGTTGAATTTACAGCCCTTATGTTGTAGAAATTGGGTATTACCAAATAACACTATTTGTGCTCTGAGTGCATGTTGCATTTTTCTCCCTAGGCCTAAAAATCCATGAAATGCTTTGTTTCATCCTCTCTCCACCCAGGGAAGGGAATGTGTTTAGAGAACTGGTTCTCTTTTTTACTTGCTTATATTGTAATTCCTTTGATCACCTTGCACAGTTGTCTCCATTAAAAATTGGAAGGAGATTCAGATAATCATTGAGAGTTTCTGTCTGAACATGTTGCTGGCAGAGGGCTATTTCTGTGGTGTCAGAATGCTGATTGACCTCTTCCCTTCCTTCCTAGAGGGAGAAAGGTCCCTCCTTCATCTTCATCTACCATCCTCATCCTTCGTCTACCATCTCCATCCTCCCTTGACTGGAGAGCCAGGTGCTCTCTGACCTGGTGCTTTGTTAGTGCTAGGTATGGTTGGATTTGATCATCTTAGAGCTCTCTTCCAACCTTTGGGATTTGTCAAAGTGTAAGGATCCCAAAGGTTGGAAGAGACCTCTAAGATGCTCAAGATGCTAGGTGACATTGACAGCTCAGCTGTGGGGTGGCCTGGCAGAATGGGATCCTGGCCAGAGTGACCTTGGAGAAGGCTCCAAAGGAGCCTTGGAGAAAGCTTGCCTCCTAAATCTCATGTTTATGACTTGAAAACTGCTCCCATTTGTGCCTCAATGATGTTGCATCAAGACAGCAGCATGTCTAACCCATATCAGCAACACCATTCCTTCCTTTATCTAGACATTAAAGTGATGCCAACAGCATCATTAACATCTTAGGGCTATACTAGCAGAGCCTTAGCAGTGTATTCTCAAAAGGCTTCTTGTTGAAAGAGATTTGCTAAGTACTTTATTGCTAGCCAGAAATAGTTCTAGCAAACCAGGGAAAGATTTTCTAATGAAATGAAAGGAGTTAATTTTCCTCTTTCTTCCATTGAGATTGCAAGCTGTAGTGGAACTCCCAAATATCCTGCTTCTGTACCCAAAATGATAGTGCCTGGCAGAGGATGTGCACCACTCAGTTCACTTGTAAGCCCACATGCTGTTAGGTTTTTTCCTGGCAGAAACAAGTGTGAGAGTCTAGCACTGTTGGAGGAGGAGGAACTTAAGCATTCTTCTGCCAAGAAGGTTGCTGTCCTGAGGCAGGTTCATCTTGGAGCTTAGGTGTGGATGAGGACATCTTCATCAGCACTGCTCGGAAGAGATGCTGTGACAAAAAGATGGCACAGAATCATGAAGGTGGCAAGAGGCCTCTAAGCTCATCAAGTCCAACCATCCAAGTACCACATCTCCAGGGATGATAACTCCACCACCTCCAAGACTTAACAACCCTTTTCCATGCAGAAATTCCTCCTTATATCCAATCTAATCCTCCCCTGGTGCAACTTGAGGCCATGTCATTTCATTTTGTAAAGGAAATGAGGCTGCTCAACCTCTGGTGCAAGTACAGCATGTTAGTGTCCAGATGCCTCAAAACAAAGCAGCTAGACACAGAAAACAACCTAAGAAAGGGTTTTGTATTTCTCCCTTCCTTTCCTGCAACATTTCCGGTGTTTTGACATGAGCTTTTTCCATCAGTTCCCAAAAAAACTAGAGAGACCAAAGTGGGCTTCTTATTAATCCTCTGCTCTTCCATAAGCATTTGTAGTAGTAAAAAAACTTAATGCAATTTAACAAGGGGAAGTGT
>VWZO01013581.1:28875-49947 GCA_013396975.1 Bucco capensis
GCTGGAGAGGGGACAGAGGCTCCCAAGCTGCTAAAGGGCTTAGAACATAAGCCTGAGGAGGAAAGACTGAGGGCTCTGGGCCTGTTTAGCCTGGAAAAGAGGAGATTGAGGGGAGAGCTCCTGGCTCTCTAGAAGTACCTGAAGGGAGGTTGTAGAGAGGCAGGGACTGCTCTGTTCTCCCTAGTGGAGAGTGATAGGATGAGGGGAAATGGATGGAAATTGCCCCAGGGGANATGAGGGGAAATGGATGGAAATTGTGCCAGGGGAGGTTCAGGCTAGACATTAGGAGGAATTTCTTTGCTGCAAGGGTTGTGAGCCATTGGAACAGGCTGCCCAGGGAGGTGCTTGAGTCCCCATCCCTGGAGGTGTTTAAGAGCCAGGTAGATGTTGCCTTGGGGAGCATCATTTAGCAGGTTGCTAGGGCTAGGACAAAGGCTGCACTCATGATCTTCAAGGTCTCTTCCAGCTGCAACTGTTCTAGGATTCTATGTTGTGGGAAGAGAAGAAACCATTGTGCCATACTTGTCAGTCGTTGCTTCCTGGGTTTATATGGCATTAGGCTATATGGTTTTGTTCTGTGCAGTGTCTCCTCTCTCACTTTGGATGTGAACATCTCCAGCTCCTTGCTTGTGTTTCAATTTGCATTCAGATCAGGTTGCTCTCCCTCTGAATCTGTCTACAGTGAGAGCTGCTTTGAAAGAAACATCAATGTCCAATTAAGCTGAAAGGAGCATGCAGCATATCAATTGCTATTCACCCTTCTTTTCAGCCTCCCCCAAATCCACTCTTTCATTCTGAGCAGCTCTCTTTGGGGTTTAGGAATGTAATGCAATAGGGCAGAGGGCATATGAGCCCAGCTCTGTGTGCTGCTTAGCCTTGGTGGGCTCCAAGTGATGGCTCTTCATGTGTTGTGGTCAACTTAGCAGTAGAAGAGGCAGCAGATCACCTCTTTCCCCCTCTAACCACATCCTGGCAGCTTGGGACCCCTTCCCTAGGCTTTGATGGACATGTTTCTCCTACCTGCTTTGTAGTTTGCTACCTTTCTAGATTGCATTTGTCTAGATCCCAAGAGATGAAGTGAAATTGGTGCCTCCTTGAAAATGTCATTTCAGCAGCTTCTTTCTGCTCCTTGCTTATGGTCATGAGACCCAAGTAGCTTCCAAGATAATCATTCCAAAAATATACTTTCAGCCTTTTTTGTTTGTTTAAATGAATGTGAAAAGAGGATGAAGTGGAGGTGATGTCAATAAAGTCATGTTAATGAGAGCAAAGGACCTAGCTTGGAGAGGGAGAGCTGCTCTGATCCATGCTCACTGCAAGGGTGATGGACAAAACTAACTCCACCACACCTCAGTAGTGTTTATAAGCATATCCCAGATGTATTTACCTCCCTGTTTCATTGAATAATTCTTCTAATTAAAGAAGTTCTCTATACAAAGTCTTTCTGGGGCTGGAACTTCAAGGTACAATGGGGGTAGATCTCTTCTCCAGGGTTAACAGTGAGAGGACAAGAGGAAATGGCTTCAAGTTGCACCAGGGGAGTTTTAGATTAAATATGAGGAGAAATTTCTTCCCTGAAAGGGTTGTTAATTCTTGGAATAGCTGCCCAGGGAGGTGCTGGAGTCACCATCCCTGGAAGGGTTGAAGAAACATCTAGATGCTCTCCTTAGGGCCATGGCTTAGTGGCATGGGAGTGCTAGGGATGGTTGAACTTGATGAGCTTAGAGGTCTCTGCCAACCTGAATGCTTCTGTGCTTGTGTAATTCAGCTTTAGACAGAGATGGCAACATGCATGAGGCTGTGATATCTGACAGTGGTTTTGGTCATCCTTTCCCTTTTCTGTGTGGTTTTACTCTGCTGTTAAAAAAGGGATTAAAACCTAAGTTTGTCTCTGACATTATTGTTTATATTCTTACATGTATATGCACATTCAAAGGATAAAATCAAGCATTTAAAATGTATGAAATGCCAGATTCTTTTTTTTTTCCTGTCCAATCTTAATTCTGCCTCTTGTAATGATATTCATTATGAATACAGCCTTTAATTACATGAGCCCTAGTATTTTTAGTACAAGCCACAGCCTTGATCCAGCACAGAGGAGAGATGATGCTCACATAATGAGCAGTTATGCAATGGATTTTCTTGGCTCTCATTGTTCACTTAATGCCTCTGTGGTTTATTTACTGAAATGATTCAAGCCTTGCTCACAAGACAAAGTTGTTCATTCCCTTAGGGATTTTTTTCTTCATGACTAGAATTTGGAATGCTTCAGATCCTGCTTTGTTTCTCCATCAACCCAGGCAAGCAGGGAGATGAGGATGGGGCCATAAAAGCTGTGTGTCTACCTATTTAAACATTGCTAATATGGTCAAAGAGAAGGTTCTTTCATGGTGTGAACCACACTGATTTAGACACCCTCTGGACTTGCTTTGTGTTTAGATTAGTGTCTGTATTTCCCTGTGCTGCCCATGGAAAATATTCTTCTTGAGTACTCAACATCATCCTGCAAAAGGAGCTGAACTTTAAAGATAAGAGGGACTCATCCATATCTTTTATCCATCAGTGTCTCCCAGACAACCTGGCACTGTGGTCAGAGATGCTGAGCCACTTGTGTTTAGACTAGATGCAGAATCATTTTCTCAGGAATGAAAAGTTGAGAAGGAGAAAGAAATAAGATCATTTCCCCCTCTATCCTTCACAAAACTCTTCAAAGCAGAGATACAGACCTTTATGTTCTTCCATCCTCAAGCACAGAGAAAGGTTAGGTTTTCATTGCAGCCTTGCTCAAGGCACTTTAGGTGAACTCTGGGAGCATGTATGCTTGAAAACCTCCAACACAATTTTCAGAAGAACAGCAAGACCAACCAGAAAGCACTAGAGACTTGAGGAAATGCTGAAATAAAGGATGTAATTCTGGGTTTGAAAGCCCTGGAGCAGATTGGAGTCATCAGTCCTTTGTTTCACAGCCCCCATCCAGATTGCCACCTCACCTGCAGCTGCACACTCATCTGTGGTACTTCAGGGAAGGACATGAGAGAGGAATAGTGAATGCTGACAAAATATGTGGGGCTATGCTCTTGGGTTAATCCTCTTTAGAGCTAGAGAACCCTAAGTGGATCCAGAAAGAGAAGAGAGAAAGCATTTGGTGTCATCTCTGTACCGCAGCAGTTCAAAGATGCTACAGGGACAAGCAGTCTGAAGACAAGTTGAGGCTTTCCTGAGATGTTCTTCCTTCCTAGAGCTTCTCTGTGCTCACCTACAGTTCCTCTTGCTGCCCTAGCCTCCCCACCACCAACCAGTTTGGCACTGGGGTGCTAACAACATCTCCCTCCTCATCTCTGCAGGAGCATCTTCCTTCATGGCATGGCACCTCAGCAGCATCCAGGAATCAGGGTGGGCATTGAATTAGCATTTTAAAGGTGAATTAAAGTGCAGGAAATGTGTTGCTTGCTTCTTTTAAAGGGAATTTCAGTTTCCCACCCTCCCCTCCTGCCACTTTCTAAGGGGAGGGATGGGTTTGTATCTCTGAGGCAAGAGAAAAACAACACCAATTCTTTCTTTCTTTCTCTTTTGGTCTGGAGGGAAAGCTCCTTATCATGGTTTTCAGAGCTGGAGCTTCTTCAGCCTTCAGTTGAACAGCAAAGTGGTTTTATTTCTTTCTAAACCTTGTTTCTCAGGAGTTGAAAAGCAACCTGCCTTAATATTCCCTCAGGGCTGCTTGTACTCCAAGACTTTTGTGGAGTCATAACCTAGCACCTAATGAGCCTTTCCAGCACAAGGGAAAAGCTGATCTTGTACTGAAAGGCAGGTGGGAGAGAAGAAAGAAACAAAACAAAACCCTTGAATAAAATCCTTCTGTGGTTTCTCTGTTCCTCACAGAAAGATGAGTCAGTGACCACACTTTTGCTTTCAACCTTTTGGGGCTGTTGTGAAAAGAACACAACAAAAGCAATGTCATAATTACCCTTTAATAAAAGAAATGAAACAGTTGGAAGGCAATTTTATTGCCTGATCTTACCCAAAGTGCTGATCCATTTGGCTTCTTCCTTAACCTCATCAACACTGGGGAGAGAGAAGAGGAGGAAGAGAAGGAACTTCCAGATGAATATCCCAACCAACAGAGCCTTTCTCACCCTCTTGCTTCCTTTCTCCTTGGACATCTTTAGTGTGTTGTGTGCAATGAAGCAGGTACCACAGAGGGAATGATGGAGATGGAATTTGACTTTCTGAACTGAAAAAGGGGTTTTCACTTGAAGTCCTCTTCTTTATTTAGCCAGAATGTCCTTAGCAGGGTGTTTTACAATTTGGGGGCAAAGAAATCCTTACTTTTCACCTCCTTCGAGAGCTCAGCATCCTCAGTGGAGTTGCCTGGAACAGACTCATTTGGGAGAGCACAGAGTAGCTTAGTTCTATGGCTGTGTTTGAAAGAGGGGCAAAAGAGTTCCTGCCTTCCCCTGCCTCACTGAGTCCTCTTCAAAGTCAGTCAAAAAGTGGAAAGACTAATCAGAGCTAGCTGTAATTATTATTAATTTGGCTTTTCTTCTTCCTGTTTTCCCCAAGAGTGAGTTCCTCAATTCCCCAATGAGTCTGTTACCATTCTTTATCTAAGGATTTACTTGCAAGCTGAGATCTTATCTTCTAGGGTTAACCTTCCTTAGGTATTTGATATGTACAGCACAGGGTTTTTTTCCTAGCTTTTCCATGGTAAAACAGGTTGGACTTGCTGATCTTAGAGGTCTCTTCCAACCTTAATGATTCTGTGAATCTTTTTCCTGTGTTGAAATGAAGCTCAAGGTAACAGTAGATGTTTGCTAGAGGGAAAAACTTTGTCCCTAGATGGGAAAAAACCAAACATATATATTTTAAAGAATTCTTCAAGCTATACCATTTATTCTGAGGGAAGAAAAGATATCAAAATCTCATGAGGTAATCCAAACTTGAAGAGAGCAGAGAAGCATTGTGCAATAGATAGCATCCTGAGCTGTGTTTGCCAGCACATTCACTCACTGAGGACAGCATCCCATTTCTGGCTTTAGGACACTGCCCTGAGGATTTAAGCAAGATGTTATAGAAAGAGATGTCCTAATGCTTTTCAAAGTGACAAAATCTGCTTTCACTCTGTCCAATTACAGTACCATGAGTGGTAACTAAGTTAACCCCTTGGAGGGGCTGAAGAAACATTGAGATGCTCTCCTTAGGGCCATGGGTTAGTGGCATGGGGGTGATAGGGATGGTTGGATTTGATGAGCTTAGAGCTCTCTTCCAACCTTCCTGATTCTGTGATTCTGTTGAGTAATAGAGTTGAAATTGTTAACTCAGTTAATGCTGGGGTGGATCAGAAAACTGGGATTGTGGTCATGCCCTTGACTGAAACTTCAGATGTCTCCCAGAGCTGTGCTTTTGCAGCATGATACACTCATTACCAACCAAACTGGTAATCAGTGCTGATTAACAACAGAAGGCTTTTTGAACACATATAGCTATACAGGGGGCAACAAGCCCAGCAGATGCTCTCTCTGATATTTAATGACAAGAGAAGCTGATGGAGAGAGGTGTTGGCTCTGGATTACCTACAAAGGGAGCTGCTCACAGGGAAGGTTGAAAAGAAAGCATACTAGTGTCAGACAAAAGTTAGCTCAATTGGGGCTAATTAACATCCTGTGAGTGCTTTGCTTTTTGTTGCCTGCCATCAGATGTGGTGCTGCACTGCACAAGAACTTTTTGCTGTGGCCTGGAAGAGTCTTGCTTCTTAAGTGCCTGAAATGAAAGAGCTCCAAGGTAGTGCTACTCTAAGTCATGGCTTGCAAATGACCTTTGAGGGATATAGAAGGTGGCAAGGCTTCTGTAAGTGATGGTTTGCAAATCATAGAATCCTAGAACAGTTGCAGCTGGAAGAAACCTTGAAGATCATGAGTGCAGCCTTTGTCCTAGCCCTAGCAACCTGCTAAATGATGCTCCCCAANGTGCCTGGCAGCTCTGCAGCCACTGCTCCCCAAGCCTAGAGCACTGCTGGGGGTTAATGATGTTGGAGGGCTGTAGAAGGTGGCAAGGCTGTGACTGATGTTAGCTTTGTGCTCTGTGGGTGCACACTTCAGTGCCACACAGGTCTATGAGGGACTGCAGTGAATGGATTGCTTTGGTTGATCCTAGGTGAAGTTCAGCATTGGATGCTGTGGTGTTCCTTGATGCATTAGGGTAGAGTAAGTTGACTAAAAAGTTGGAATACTGTGTTCTTTATGTAAAGAGAATGGAAAGATTTTGACCACTTGATCGTGGATCAAAAATTCTTTCTGTCCAAAGGCTTTCCAGCTTGTTTGGAAATGAGTCAGTGAACTTGGCATAACTCTTAATGAACCCAAGTGGGATTTTCACTGACTGAAGCAGATGTGTTCATCTCTGACTTCATTTGGGGGCAAAGTTCAACTACATCTCAGTTCCTGTTCTTGAGAAGCTACACTCAGTGCCCAGATCACAGTGATCTCCCTTACTTGGCACTCCTCTTTGCTCAAGGAATGAAGAGATGCTGAATACCAACCTTGCTTCCTGCTACTGAGTAAAAAGCTGCTGTAAAGGTCATAGCTGAGTCAGGCTGTGGTGGGCAATGAGTAAATACTTGTAGTGCTGCTTCTTTATCTTGCTCTTGCAGGGGGGGTTGGACTAGATGATCCTCAGAGGTCCCTTCCAACCTCTACCATTCTGTGATTCTACTCTGTAAGAACTGTAGTTTTGGTGTTGCCTGCCCAGTTCCTGCTGCCTCTAGGTGAGCATCCCTGCAGCCTTCCCTCTCTCAAGTGCTCCAAGGTTGTTCCAGGTTCATCTAGCAAAACTCATCCTCTTTCAGAGTGTGATTTATACATTCAAAATAGGGTTTAAGTCAGCCCCTAGGATTAATTTGGCCTTTTTCACTGAGCTGGGGACATTCATCAAGCCTTGCAATCTCCTCAGGCACCAAGTATACCTTTTTAATAGCTAAGTTCATCATGTTTCTAAAAGTCAGACTTGGAATATCAGAGCCAGGGATATTTTGCCCCATTTCTGCCTTGTTGAGGGAATTGTGGAATGGTTTTGTTTTCCAGTCTGACTAATAGAGGTGAGCTTGCAAGCAAGACTAGCTCTTGGAGGCTGAGCTTGCTGTCCTCCCAGGAATGGTGTCTGAAGGAAAGAGTTATCCCAGCAAATGTGATTGAATTGTAATTATTGATGTCACTGAAAAAGAAATGAATGTGATCCAACAGCACAGGCATTGGGGGAATGGCAGGAAAAGGCCTAGGTATTTTCTTTATCAGTAAATATCATGGGTTTGTGCTGGTTTACAATCACTCTTCAAAACCACCTCCCAGTACACTGGCAGCATTAACCCAAGGAATGAGCTTCTTGGCTTTAGGTACCTTTTTATTTGCCTGTGAGGAGCCAGTAAATTAGGCTAGAACATCTTGTGGAGTCTGTTTTCTCTGTATGTTCCTTGTCAAAGCTTTTCTGATCGATGCTCAGAGGAATTGTGTTTGCCAAATGTTGAGACTAACAGGCAAATTTATGCTGAGCAAATCAAACATCTCTCTGCTCCAGGGGCTGGGCAACTGAGAGCCCAGACAGTGGCTTAAGCTTGTATTTAGAGGCAGTGGCAGATGGGATCAGCTCCTCTTGGTTTCTTAGCTGTGAAATGGCACAGTCTGTGTGACTTGGGATGTGCCATTTGGTCTGACAAGTGCATGCTGACCTCCCAAATTCCATTTGGGGATTGGTTTAGGCACTGGGTTTGTTTTAGCATCTTTCTCCATTCAGAGTTGAGTCAGTGTAACTCTTCCTCTACTTGCTGCATCAGCAAGCATGGGCACAACCTTTCAAAGGAGTTCTTTCATTCAAAAGTCTGTTTGAAGAAAGAAAATCACATTGGAAAAGGAAATTCTTCATCGGTAAATTTCTCTTTCCTCTCCATCCCTGCAATTTCCTTTCCTGCTACACCTCATAGTGCTTGTGTATAGAAATCTTCTGCCTTGTACAGTATTTTGGGAGACATTTCCCTTCTGTTTACTTTTGCACCATGTTTTAGTTTCATTTCCTCACCTGTTTTGCACTGCACATGCTCAATGCTGTGACTACATGTGTGTTGTAACCAAGCACTGTGAAGAGCTGAAGTTATGGACAAGGTGACACTTGCTGGGGATTATCTGCCATGCCAGCCTTTTGGATTTCTGGCAATCTGAGAAATCCAGCCAGGCTATTTATTCTAACCAGACAGCTTTTGATAGGCTTTGGCCTGATAAATGAGTTTTAGAAGCCTCTTCCAGGAGGTTATGACCTGTCTTGTAGTGGGTGGGAATACCTCAAGTAGATGTTTTGTAAATCCTTCTGATCCAAATTAGTCCTACATCTAGTCCTTAATCTTTGGATATATTCATACCTTAGTTTGAAGTCTAGGTTATTAAAGCAACTAGAGAATGGTAGCATATCCCTAAAGGATCCAGAGTTAAGCAGAGCTCTTCTCTCAGGCAAAACCTTCCCTCTCATCCACTCTTTGAGCCTTTGAAGCAGACATTTCTCCTGGCTTTTATTCCATCCTATCAATGGTGAGAAGACACAACAGTCATGCTTCCTTTTAGCTGTGTTGTGAAAAAGCCACGAGGTAAAATCCTCACTTTAATTGGTGTCCCAGACGTGGCTTTTGAGAGCTCAGGTAGTTGAGAACATGCTCCACTACTCTTCTCTTGGAAGACATCCTGCCTTCCTGAAGCTGTACTTGACTGTCATGAAGATTAGAGAGGTTTTACCTTCAATCTTTAAATGCAAATGACTCTTTGGTCCACCTGAGCAATGTTGTACCTTGGGTTGAAGTGGACAGAACTTCCTTCTGATCCTCAGAGACAATTAAGTGACTTCCTGAAGCATGAAACTTAATTACCCTCCTCAGAAGCAGCATGTTGCAGTGGATAAGACCTAGGACTAAGAAGCAGGGTGGGTTTTTTTCTCTCTGATCCTAGTTCTGTCATCTAGTTATTGACTAAATGAGAGCCCTACCCCCAGCTCACTGCAACCTTTCATGGAGTTGTAGAGAGAGCTAAGGTCTGCCCTGAGCCTCCTCTTCTCCACACCATACTGACATACTGTCAGGCTGGCTGATGGCAGGGAAATGAATCCTATCTTCCAGATGTAGATAGATGCTTGAGGAATGGTCCTGAAGATGGTTGCTGTATATAGAATGTCCAGACTGAAGTCCCAAAGCTTGCTGTAATCCAGCATGTTGCAACCAGTGTGTAGCAGGACACCCAAAGAGTATGTGTGTGGAAACTGGAGGACAGACAAATGCAGGATGGAAGTGTTGTGGGGGGAGGTTTTTCTGAAGAGTTCTAGCACACTTTTTGTCCTCCCTATCTCTAAGAGAGCATCCTGACTTGTACTTGCAATGGATCAGTGTTGGCATGATGCAGAGGGACACGCAGAATGGCATCTAAAGCATTAGTGTGTGCATTAGAATGACTCAGGAGTGTGTTCCTGCTGAAGCTGCACACGGCTTGAGCAACCAAAGACTCTCTAAGCTATTAGGATGTCTTGGAAAACGAAGTTTCCATGAGAACTGGATTATGACTTCTGAACAATTGTTAGGCAGAAGTTGTTCCCCAGGAGGGTGGTGGGCCCCTGGCCCAGGTTGCCCAGAGAGGTGGTGGCAGCTCCATCCATCCCTGGCAGTGTTGGGACTAGAGGAGCTCTAAGGTCCCTTCCAACCCTGACAGCTCTGTGATCCTATGTTTGTGGGTCTCTCTGCTGACCCAGTTCCTATTTTTAGTGTCCTTGATAAATCCACCAGTTAGTGTCATCTTTAGCTCTTTTATTTTTGTGTCAAGAGACTTCTTCTCCGTGGGATTTCTTGGCACATGAATCTTTGAATCTTAGTCAACCTCTTGGTGCCCCAGAATATGAATATATCTTGTAATGACTCTGGACATGAGTGAGTCTGCCTTTTCCACTCTTGCATTGCAGGGCTATAAACTACCTGCTTGGCAGCAGCTCTGAGAGTTAATAAAGTTTCTGTGGTAAGCTATGAGAGGCCTGAGAATTTCCAACTCAAGTTATTGCACCAGTAACTCAGCAAAGCAATGCCTAAAAGTCCTGGCACATTTATCCAGGGGGGTTAGCAGTAGCACAAAAAATGGAAATCATTGTTGAGAGCCAGAGTGTACTTGGAATTAAAATCCATCAGTCTTCTGAAGCTGAGGAGGAACAATTTTCCTGACATACAGATGCTTCTGTAATTCATAAGCAAAATTCAATCAAGGATGGGTTTTTTTCTACTCTATTTGTAGGGAAATTCTTATCCCCTAATCCCTGTAAAATACCTAACTGGAGGTGACATCAAAAGAAAGGCAAGCATTTAAAATACCCTCAGTGCTTTATTTCATTTCATTAAAAGCACATTACATGGAGGAGAAGGCAGAAAAAGAGTGAGGATGCCAACATCATCTCAGACAGGGACCTGGAGCACAGAGGTTGGAGGATGAGATGTGCAAATGAAAATAAAGTATCAACCAAAAAATTAGCAGGCTAGTTTCACTCTTACTCCTGGAAAAGGAGGGAGGAAGAAACTTAGTAAATCATTAATTGAATTTAATCCTCATTTCTGAGCTGTAAGATGAACAGTGGTAGCTGTCAGCAGGGTCTCTATGTAGCCCTTGCTTAGAACTTCTCTGGAGGTCCTTAATATATCTGCTGGCAGCTTCCTTTGCCTGCTAGGAGTTCTCTTTAGCTCTTTGGAGCATAAATGACACTGTTATGGCCCTGATAAGATAAACTGTGTGTCAGCCTCTGGAGCCAAGAAATGTCTTCTAGCTGGGAGCAGCATAGAGTCTGAAATTTGGGATGGATCCATGCTTGTAGCAGGCACAAGTGATGGTTGGTTTGGTGCAAATATCCAAAGGGTAAAGCTTCTATTTCCTTTCAGGAGTGTGTCTTAACTTGGTAACATCCAAATTTTGACATGCTGCTGGAGAAAGAGGAGGTTGTTAGGGATGCCAGATAAACTGTGTGGTGTCTTTTTGCTCACAATATCTGTTCCAGTGGGTTCCTTTCCCCAAGACAAATGTGTTCCTGTGCACAGCCCATGTACAGACACAAACCCACACACCAGGAGGTGATGGGAGTACTTGAAGAAGCATCATTTTTGTAAGAGCAAGGAAAACTCTGTTGCCTCTGACCTCATGATGTCAACCAGAAATACTTAGTCTTCCTCAGAAATGCTTAATATTGGTGTTTGAAAGCAACTTAGGGCAAAACAGGAAGGCTTTGTTCCCATCCAAATTGCAGCTGGAGCTGTAAAGAGCATTTTCTAATGGGTTCTTTTCAACTCCTGTTGTCTTGTTGGGCTCCAGCTGACCAGTTCCAGTAGACCAAGAGATCTTTTATCCTTGCTGCTGCATTTTTGCTGTAACAGAAGAGAAATGTAAAAAGGTGAATGAGTAGTGACTGAGTGGCTTGCTAGAATCTCTCCTCTCTGACCAGCTTTGTTCAGCAAGCCAAGCAGTGAATGAATTGAGGGGAAATGAATGAGGGGTTCTGTGTCACAAGCTTGGTGAAATGGCCTAGAGCATCTTATTAGACAAGTATTATAGTTCTTAAATTGTTCCTTGCACATCAGAATTCCAGTTTATTGAGGGCTGCAAAGATGATGAGGGGACTTGAACATCTCTCTTATAGGAAGAGGCTGAGAGAGCTGGGGCTGGTTAGCCTGGAGCAGAGCAGCTTGAGGGGAGATCTGATCAATGCTTAGCAATACTGAAAGGGTGGAGGTCAGGAGGATGGGGCCAGGTTATATTTTTCCTGTCTACCTTTAGCTCTGTCTGCCTGGATACAAAGCATTTGGAAGTTAAATCACAGGATGCTGTGTAAGAGCTGAGGGTCAAGGAGTGGTTCTTGTGCTGCCTGGGCAAGGTGTTTGAGGTGGAGCAGCAGCCCCAGCTGAGCAGAGGGAAGGAGGCTGTTCAAAACAGCCAGGCTTCTCTTCTAGTGTCTCAGGGAGGAAACTAAGCTCCTCCAGATATTTTGTTTTCATTTCCTCTTGGCAACAAGCAGACTAAGTTGAAACGCTCTTGGAATGTCACCATTAGTCTCCAAAGCTGCTTCTCCAGTCACTTAGTTCCAGTAGAAGCATTGAGGTGTTACCTCAACTGGTGACCCAGTGCTGGGAATTACATCTATTGTCCAAGCCCTGGAGAGACTGGCTTATTGCCTGAAGGAGCTAAGACATTGCCATTGTTATTTGGGAGAGATGTCATTGTGCTCTACAGAGTTCCAGGCTTGCTTTGCAAGCAAATGTAGGCTTCTTCTCAACAGCAGGCAGACATCTGTGAGAAATCCTGGAGCACAGAAGTGTGACAGAAGAAAGCAATGAGCTACTACTTAGCCTGGAGGTTCTACATGTTAGCTGGGTGGAAATCTTGGGGTTTAGAAGGAAAATCCATGGGAAGGAAAGGCCGTGCCCATGTGAGGGGAGTGAGGGCTGGGGTAGGAGGCACAGGTGGAGCTTCTGCTTTGGGAGCTTTGCTCATTGTAAAGTAGCCTTTTTCTTACCACTCTTCTCCTTTTGTTCTTTCCTCTCCCTGTACAATGAAACCAGCTGGGTGTTGCTGCAAAGGAGAGTTGGACATCAAGGAAAACCCTTTAGGATCTCAGTGGAGTATGTTGCTAATGGGAGCAAGAGCATAGCTGCTGTGGATTCCTTCTCAATGAAGAACTGCAGTACAGGTAAGGGGGAGAGTGGTTGATGGAATTGTGGTTTGCTGCCTTTTTTGGAGAGGAGCATGATGATTTCTGGCTCTTACAGAACCTTCACTGGTTGACTGAAGGTTTCAGTGTGTTCAATCACTTCAACTCATCTTGCTTTAGAATTGTTTAACTTCTTGAAGGAAACAAGTTGAGAGTTTGTTCTTCCTCTTTGGGAAAGAACTTTCATTTTGGGAGACTCCCCTAGTAGTTTTCATCCTGACTTTGCCAGATGCTTCTCCTACTGCCTTCATTTTCTGCAGCAGAAAGTAGAAGAGATGAGAGGTTCCTAGCCAGGTAGCTTGCAAGCTCTCTTTTTGATGGCCCTGCTAACAAATTTTCAGGGTGATTTTATTTAAACAACTGTGGAAAGTGCTGTCTGCATTTCTCTGGCAATGTCTCAAAGCAGTTCTTGCTGAATAATCCCTAACAGCTCCATATAGGGCATGGGATTTTCATATTGGACAACATTCCTGGAGTACTGCTGAGTTGAGCTGCATGTCCTTCTTTTCAGCCTCTCTAGGAGAGGGAAATATGCTGGAGAACATACATTGGTTTGGTTGTTGATGTTGTTGTCCACCAAAGCCATACCTAAAGCTGATGTCTCAGCTCCAACAGGGAACAACCTGGCATTGTGCTGGGAGAGCAAGGCATGTGTCAGACAGAATGCTGAGGTATTGAGAGTTCCTAACATAACTGAAGTTATCCACTGATAACAAGTTGATGTGAAGGGTCTAGAGCACAAGTGGTTGGAGAAGCAGCTGAGGGATGGTTAGTCTGGAGAAGAGGAGGCTCAGGAGAGATCTTCTCCCTCCCTACAACTCCCTGAAAGGAGGTGGTAGTAAGGTGGGGGTTGGTCTCATCTCCCAGGTAATGAGTGGTAGAAGAGGAAATGCCTTCAAGTTGCCCCAGGGGAGGTTCAGATTGGATATTAGGAAGAATTTCTCTCCCAAGAGGATTATGAGGTGTTAGCCCAGGCTGCCCAGGGAGGTGATGGAGTCACCAGCCCTGGAAAAATTGGTGCTTGGGGCCATGGTTTAATGATGAGCATGGGAATGTTGGGTGGACAATTGGACTCAATGATCTCAGAGGGGTTTTTTCTTCCAACCAGAATGATTCTATGTACACAACTCACCTTGCTATCTCTCTAAGGCTGAAAAACAAAGTATATTTCAACATCCCAAAACCATAAAAGTGAGTGGCACAGAAGTCATTCAACTCCTCAGGGCTTTGGGAAAGCCATTGCAACAAATTGTATGGCAGACTACAGGAGATATCCAACTGCCATGAATCCTTCTGTGAGGAGCAGTTGGAGGAGAGCCCTAGGTGCTGGACAGGCAGCTGAGTGAAAGGAGGATGCTGGCTCAGTGAGCTCAGAGCAGTGCTGGCCACTCTTGTGCAGGTGCCACATGTCACTTGCTGAGGCTCTTAGGATATTTTATGAGCAGAAGAAGGAACATCTCTCCCATTTTGGTCACCAGATTTGCTCTGCTTACAGGCCACACTGTGTGAATGCTATCACCAGGGAATAAAACCACTTGTTCTTTTGTCACTTGGTTAAAACCACTAAAGCTTTTCAGCTGAGAATGTGCTGTTGTGTCCTTTAATGAGCAAGGAGGTGGTGGTGATAAGCAGCTGAGGGTGGCACCTTAGGCTTGGGAAAGCAATAAGAAAAGTTTAATCTAAATCTCATTTGTTCTGCTGCTGCTTTAGAAGCCTTTGAGCAGTTGAAATGCTTAGATACCTTAATGCCCCTGAAGCACCTAAAACGTGAGTGAATTTGGGAAGGAAACATCTGAGAAACAGTAACAAGCTGATTTTTTTTCCTAAGCCTTTTCAAGAGCATATATACAATTTAAAAATAAATGAAGATGCAGAGACAGTCCGAGAAAATTAGGCTCTCATTTCCATAGGTGGATACAGGTTTGGGTTTAAATTAGATGCCAACAGAGGCTTGAAGCTGGAAGAAATTTGTGGTTGGGATTTGCTTTTGAGCTTTGGGAATTCTGGGTTTTGTGCTCTTTAATCATAGAAACAATGGGAGGTTTATTGCTTTTGAACTGGAAAATAAGAACCCAGCCAAGTTGGGGTTGAATGGGGAATTCAAACTGGAAAAAACCTGATAAAATTCTGCATTTTTTATTAATTCTTAAGTTAAAAATTCTAGATTAATGTCCCACCTAACTAAAAAAATGAGTGGAAACAACTCTTGTCACTACATTATCTTCACTGTGCTCCTCATTTCCCTTTCTTCATTCAACAGTGCAGCAGGTGAGGAAATCCAAGTGATTTGTCAGTTGGATATCTTCCCATTTCCAAATGCTCCTTGTGTAACCAATCTTGATTGGATTAGGTTGATAGGAAAAAGTAGAGCTCTTAAAATGGAGAGATTTCAATCTTGACTGGATTAGGTTGATAGGACAAAGTAGAGCTCTTACAATGGAGAGATTTCATGTGGTTTGGGTTGGGATTTTTGCTTTTGCTTTGAAATGTGTCGGGTCTGGTTTGGGATGGGTTTTATTTTTGAGGGGAGGGGGGTATGATGTTAGGGTTTTGGTTGGGTTTATTTATTTATGAAATCATGAGGATTGAGCAAAACTTCTTTTGGTAGAGCTCTTATTGCTGTAGTTCATCATCACCATTCTCCTTAGAGCCATGGCTTAGTGGTATGGGAGTGCTAGGGATGGTTGGGCTTGATGAGCTTAGAGGTCTCTTCCAACCTTAGTGCTTCTGTGATTACTTAGAAAGCTCCTCTAGTCATTAAAAAGACTGCTTGGACTTGTATAGCTATTGCCTGAGGACAATGAACAGGTAGCTTTGCTCATCATCATCCAACACCCAATTGACTTGCAATTACTGGCCTTAAATGTGAAGAAGATTGTGTTTGTCAGTGTGTAAAACCCAAACTATTGATTATCTACTTCTTACAACTTAGAAGTGTGGTATTTAAAGCCAAAAAAAAAAATACATTGTAGGGAAGTAATATATTAATTTAATAATGTCAGGTAAGAATTTGTTCCTTCTACAAGTGAAGTAATTGGTACAGAGACATTTTATGGTAATTTCTGGTGATAAAAGCAGAGTTCATTTCCTAAGTAATGTATTGACTTATTAATGATATTTAATGGCTTTCTTACTGGGTTTGTTTGTTTTTTTACGGCAGTTGTCAATTAATTAATTTGCTATCTTCTTTCCAAAAGTCTTAATTAAAAGGACTTAAGAGTAAGCACAATAAATGGCACTGAGCAGTGGTCGATTTAAGTAACATTTTCAGTAAGAGGTGTGGAGATCAAGTGCTTCTAAAGAAAGATTTCATGATGCTCTGAGGCTGTTCAAAGTAGTTATTCCAAACACTCAGCCTATCCAAGAGGAAGCACTTAGCTGTCAAGTTTGTAAGCTCAATAAGCAATAGAAAAAACCCATAACATTTATTTTTGGAGAGACACTGTTGGTTAAGTTAATGTTTCTGTCCACTCAGAAATGGCTTTTTTTGAGTAGATACTGGAAGTACCTAGAAATACACTCATTTAGTAGTCTCTCTGGAATCACAGAATCATGAAGGTTGGAAGATGTAGTGAAGTTGAATCATTTTAAGGTTAATTCCAACGTGACAATTATTTTACCTGTGGTTTATACCATTTTAAGTCAAATTTAATGCACTTTTTATGGGGCTTTAAATTTGTTTTCATGTTCATTTAATTTTTTAAATGAAGTTATAATAATGCTAGGAATAAAAAAGGGAAAATTAAGCAAATTTAGTCTTAATATTGCTTCTAGAAAAAGCCCAGTAACTCAATTAGTGGCAGAGTAGCTTCTTACAGCAATGAATTAGTGATTAGGCTTTTCAGTTGCTGACTGTGAGCACCTTCTTCTTGGGGACCTAAATTGAGACACTGATGCTTATGTTCAATTTGGACCCAACTTGAGACAGTGATGCTTATGTTTAATTTAATGTATTTAGAACAATAGTGTGCTCACCAAAGAAAGGGGTGGGGAGAGGAACCTGAATATCTAGAGCACTTGGTTTTCATGCTTCTGGTGAATAGGGGCCTAGTATTCTCTTAGTTTATTTAGTAAGGCTTTATTTTGGAGTCACCATCCCTGCAGGGGTTGAAGAAACATTTAGATGCTCTCCTTGGGGCCATGGGTTAGTGGTATGGGAGTGCTAGGGATGCTTGGACTTGCTGAGCTTAGAGATCTCTTCCAACCTTAGTGATTCTGTGATTGAGAAAGCTCAGCCTTTAAAATCCAAAGCTTTAATAATCCAAGAGAAGAGCTTGCTTGTAAGAGGTATCAGAAAGTGCTTGAGAGACACTGGAGATCTCTCTTTACCCTGGCAGCTGTAGGTCTGAAGTACTTTCTAACACCTTGAAGAATTGGCCATATATTATCTTTTTAATGCTGTGTATGATGTTTTTTCCTGCTGACCTTCTCCCTTAATTAAAGCTAATTTCAACAGGGGAGCCATTGATTCTGTGAGAGCAAATGAACTCTGTAATCTGCCATCCCCAAATTGAACTGAGCTTTATTGCTAGTAATTGCTGCCACTTGCTTCTTGGGATGTTTGAACTGCTGACATTGATTGGGACAAGCAGAGGATTCACTCTTAGCACTTGAGGAATGGGGAGGACAGGGAGGATTTGTAGATGACCCAAGGATTTTTCAACTAGTCTTTTACTCCAAATTCACAGCCTGATTCCATTGTGGCAGTAAATGAGGCTGTGTCTCCCTTTTTCTCTCCACAATCAATCCCTCCATTTTCAAGGGATTGCTAGAGTGTCTCAGAGGTTTGGCTAAAAGAAAATCAGGGCTGGTTTTGCTCTGAGCTCTGTTTTATCTAGATCCATGAAGTTCCCTGCTAGCTGTAGGAAAGGTTTGTTTTATTTACAGAGGGCTGATGTTTGATGATGTTAAGGACCTGGCTATGCAATTTGTTTAGTTTGAGAAGAGGTAAGAGCCAGCAGGGAAGCTTAGGAAGTCAGGAGACAAGCAAAAAAAAAGGATAGAAGTCAGGCTGTGTGAGCAAAAGAATAGAGGAGGGAGAGGTGAGGAGAAGAAAGGGAAGATGACAATAAACTGGTAATGCTGAGAGTAAATGACAGGATATCAGGCAGGAATAATTGGTCTTAGATAGTGGAGATGATTAAAGAGTTTGACCAGTGAGTAAGTTATTGGAATAAACATTTACAATCCAATTAATTAACTAGAGCAATCAAACTGAATCAGATAGCCACTCAGTCAAACTCAGAGGGAAGCAGCTAGATGGACAACCTGTGGAAGTGCCAAAGGAGCCAAGGGAGGGAAATGCAATGAATTTTGACAAGTGAATGTAACACAAAAGGAGCAAGTGAATTAACATTGCAAATTAGCAAATACAAAGCTAAATGAGGTGGTCAGGTGTAAACTGCTTTGTGTTTCTGGCATGATTTACCAGAGCCTGAGGGGCATTGGTGAGCACAAGAATTCTGGGAAGATGAAGAACAGGAATAAGGAGAAGCAGCTAAGTCCCAAGCAGTTCTCAGGCTAGACCTCAGCTGAACTGTCAGGGAATAAAATCTATGTAATAAAGCAGTCACCTAATTCACAACATCATGGGATTCAATATCCCCAGGCAAGATTTAGTTCAGACATTCAGCTGCTTTGTTGTGTGAAGTTAGACAAGGTGGCATTTATCTTGTGTGACTTGAGCTCTCTGGAAGTTAGGCATCATGTCAAAGCCAGGCTCTGTAGTCAAGAGAGAGAAAAAGAGGCACTTCAGAGAGCAATTCATTCCACCTTTAACATCATAGCATCATCAGGGTGTCAGAAAGGGGACAATGCTGTGCTTGAAGTATTGGAGCCTGGACTGTCTAGCAGAAGTCTCCTTTGAAAGGCAGTGGGTGCTTTAATCCCTGTCATCCATCAGCTCTGCCCACCCATTCCTCACTTGGGGATGAATAGTGGCAGACAAGGAATCTTTAACAAATGGATGCTGTATTGAGCATCCTCAGTGCTCACTGGTTAGCATGCTAGATCAATCATTCCACAGTCATTATTTTGCAGGAGTTTATTCCGAGTCTGTTAGGATAAACTGTGAATATCAGAAATAAATGGTTGTTGGGTGCAGGATGAATGGTGCTGGACAGGAATATTTCACAACAGCAGCGTGAACAAAGCAAGCTTCATTCAGGCAGCTTGGACAGGATGCTTGCAGTCAGACCTAGGAGCCTGTCTGCACTAAAACCCAAAAATACCAGCTGTTTGGGGAAACCTCTATGAGTTACCTAGCAGAAATCAGCCTTGGGTTTTACCCTTTGAAGAGGTTTTAGTGAATGGGTCTAGAAAAGAAGGTATAGGCTTCAAGAAGGGATGAAGCTTGGGATGAGCTTCAATGAGGCCAAGTCCTCCACTTGGTTCACACTAACCCCATGCAAGGCTCTAGGCTTGGGGCACAGTGGTTGGATTGCTGTCTGCCTGAGAAGGACCTGGGCTAGCTGGTTGAGAGCTGATTGAACATGAGCCAGCAGAGTGCCCAAGGAAGCTAACAGCATCCTGGCCTGGATCAGAAAGAGTGTGAGCAGGAGGAGCACAGAAGTGAGCATCCTCCTGTCAAATTCCAAGGCAGTTGACTTGGTTGCTAGAATTTCACTAAACTCTCTGAATGTGCATTCCTTCTGCACTCTGTGTTCCATTCCAGGCTTGGATGGGATGTGCAGTGACATCCATTAGAGCTCAGGAGCTGGCTCCACATCCCATGGCATTCAAACCCCAGGAGGACTGACAGTTAGATGTTTTAACTGTTCCCTTTGTAAAAACATAGCTAGTGGCTCTCTAACACCTTTGCACTTGCTCTGACNAATGAATATAATTATAAGTAATTCTTAAGATTTGGTAATATAGTATATTATATTAATATAATATTAACATATTAATATAATAATATTACTGTTATATTAGTATTATAATATTAATATATGAATATATTAATATTACTATATAATTATATATAATATATTAGTATACAATATTAATATATTATATGCTTATTATTCTATATATTACATATATAATATATATAATTATATATAATATATATTGTTATGATATAATATGATTATTATATAATTCATGTATTAATATATTTATAGATATAAATATAATTATTTGTTCTTTTATATTGATACTTCAAGATCAAGTGTTTCATCTTCTCTCTTTATGACTTGTTTTGTATCCAAATGTTTATGTTTGATCTTAGAGGTTCTCTGCCCACTTTGATTATTCTATGTTTCTGAGAATTTTAGCAAGTTAAAGATGAGAAGTGGCAAAGAAATGAATGTACTTGTGTGAAAGCCTCTGAGANAAAATATCAGCTGTTTGGGGAAACCTCTATGAGTTACCTAGCAGAAATCAGCCTTGGGTTTTACCCTTTGAAGAGGTTTTAGTGAATGGGTCTAGAAAAGAAGGTATAGGCTTCAAGAAGGGATGAAGCTTGAGATGAGCTTCAATGAGGCCAAGTCCTCCACTTGGTTCACACTAACCCCATGCAAGGCTCTAGGCTTGGGGCACAGTGGTTGGATTGCTGTCTGCCTGAGAAGGACCTGGGCTGGCTGGTTGAGAGCTGATTGAACATGAGCCAGCAGAGTGCCCAAGGAAGCTAACAGCATCCTGGCCTGGATCAGAAAGAGTGTGAGCAGGAGGAGCACAGAAGTGAGCATCCTCCTGTCAAATTCCAAGGCAGTTGACTTGGTTGCTAGAATTTCACTAAACTCTCTGAATGTGCATTCCTTCTGCACTCTGTGTTCCATTCCAGGCTTGGATGGGATGTGCAGTGACATCCATTAGAGCTCAGGAGCTGGCTCCACATCCCATGGCATTCAAACCCCAGGAGGACTGACAGTTAGATGTTTTAACTGTTCCCTTTGTAAAAACATAGCTAGTGGCTCTCTAACACCTTTGCACTTGCTCTGACTTAACTATGCCCCAGAGAGGACCATGGGCAGCTTAAGGGGAATGGAGCTACAAATACACAGCAAGCAGTGGCTCACAGCAAAAAGCAGGATGAGTTTTCCCTAACAGTGTTCCCTGAGATGGTTAACCTCCCTAAGATGCTCTCTGCTCCAAAAGAAGACTTGAAATGCAGAAAATAGTGTTAATTATTATTTATTAATTATTATGATATAATAAATATAATTATAAATAATTATCTTTAGTAATATAGTATATTATATTAACATAATATTAATATATTATATTAATATTACTAGTATGTTAGTATTCTAATATTAATATTGTGTTAATATATTAATACTGCTATATAAATAATATAATTAATATACTATATAC
>VWZO01013581.1:50178-71863 GCA_013396975.1 Bucco capensis
TATTACTATATAATTATATATAATATATTAGTATACAATATTAATATATTATGCTTATCTATTATTCTATATATTACATATATAATATATATAATTATATATAATATATATTGTTATGATATAATATGATTATTATATAATTCATGTATTAATATATTTATAGATATAAATATAATTATTTGTTCTTTTATATTGATACTTCAAGATCAAGTGTTTCATCTTCTCTCTTTATGACTTGTTTTGTATCCAAATGTTTATGTTTGATCTTAGAGGTTCTCTGCCCACTTTGATTATTCTATGTTTCTGAGAATTTTAGCAAGTTAAAGATGAGAAGTGGCAAAGAAATGAATGTACTTGTGTGAAAGCCTCTGAGAGTTTGGTTGTTCAGTCTGCTCACTGAAGGGTAAAGATGTCAAAGAGAAGCTGGAGAGAGATGCTAGAGCTGCTCTAGCTCCTTCATCTGTCTTTACACACAGCAAACTGTTATTAAGATTCCTCCCATAGTCTGAAAAAGAATTAAGAAGTCTTTTTAACATTATTTTACATCTGTCTAGCTATTCTCCTAGGGCTAGCAACTCCTCTAGGTTGCAGCTCATCCTCCTGCTATGGTAAATCTGAGTAAGGATATTGGTCAACTCTTACAATTCTCTCTGCACCTCAGTGTATGTTTGGGAAAGAGATCTTGCATGGAAAGCATTAAGCAAAGTGTCTTTTAGTGTGCCACAAGACAGTAGAGAGACTGTCTGAAACCTTGGGCTTGTAATGTCATCCCTTCTTGGGTGTTCCCCTAGTATTTTCAGTGCATACCTTGACTTGCACAGAACTAATCACTGTCTTGTTTGCTGACATTTGGGGTTTGTTGGTTGTTTTCTTTTGTTGTCTGTAAGCATTCCCCATGTCTAATTCTTCCACACATTCAAGGGTTACCAGAGATCTTCCAGCACAGACATGGAGTTTTTCTCCAGGCCTTTTTTCTTTTGGATGTTGAGGGCCATTGACCTTCAGCAGCTTTGCTCCTGGGAGGATTTCATTCAAGTGTAGCAAGGCCTTCAAGCAGAGCCTGATAGACAACAGGAAAGAGCTGCTGCTCTTCTTCCATCCCTTGGCACTGGCTTCAGAGCACTGGGCTGGAGGCAGCTTGCAGTGCATTCAGCTGGAAAAGTCACCAGTGAGTCAGAGCAGCCAGCAGCATACTGGTGCTTAGGGATGTCTGGAGGTATGGTAACACTGCAGTGCTTCCTTCTGCTTCCCTGGGATAGCCTCCATCCACATTAAGTCCTTTCCAGTGGATGTATCACCATTATTCTTGCTCTCCCTTGCAGCAAGTGCTCTTTACAGAATCATGAAGGTTGGAAGAGATCTCTAAGCTCATCAAGTCCAAGCAGCTACCTGTCACCAACATGCCACTAACCCATGGAGTCACCATGCCTGCAGGGGTTGAAGAAACATTGAGATGCTCTTCTTAGGGCCATGGGTTAGTGGCATGGCAGTGCTAGGGATGCTTGGACTTGATGAGCTTAGAGGTCTCTTCCAGTTCTGTGATTCTATCACTGTGCATGCTCAGTGTTTCACAGGTATTTGGGAATCCTTCTTTTGCATCTCTTTTGGCCCTTCTCCATGTTTTAGACCCCACAGAACATGGAGGTAGTTCATGGTGGGAAATCACCCTTCCCTTGTCCAATTCACTGCTGCTCTTTACTTGCTCACTATTAATTTCTGGATGTGCTGTAGGAAATTCTGATTCATTGGTAAGCAAACCAGAGGGAGAAAAAACAAATACCTCTGTTGTCCTGAGCCCTAAGAAAAAAACAACAAAAGCAGCTCGATTTTTGAGCAAGATTAATGGGGGGAAAACATTATCATGTCATGATTGCACTCAGCAATTATTTGGTGTCTCAGGAGCTATAAAGATAAATCTGAGACCCTCAGCTGGCTTCTCTAATTGTAAAAGGAAGAAGTGTGAAATATAGCTAACTTTCTTATTTCATGACAGCTTTTAAGGAAGGTAGTTGGTGCTGTAAATTCAGGGAATATTAATGTTGGCAAGTCATTCAGTTGCAAGGTAGGAAAAGTAACTAGATGTAGTCTCCTCTGTTGAAGAAGGACAGGGAACTTGTTGGCCTAGGTGATCTCCAGAGGTTCCCTTCCAACCCCTAACATTCTGTCATTGTGGACAAAAAGCATTTCCAAGAGAACACAGAGAGTCTTTTATACTCTAAATTATTCCAACTGCTCTGTGAAGAGAGAGTAAGTCCTTTCCTTCCAGGATGTTGCCATAACATCTTAATTCCTTACAAATGTTAATGAAAGGAAGATCACAGAGCTCTGGTGATGAGTTTATTCCCATTTTATGTATAGGAAATAAGAAGATTAAAGCCAATTGATGGCACTGGAAAAATGGGGAAGCTTTCAGGCATATAGAAGCATGGGCTGCTTTTTTGCTGCCTGTATCAGAAAGAGATCCTCCTACAAATGTGTGGCATCCTTAGGCAATGACAGCAATAGTAATGATGCTGTTCCAAAGATGAAAGGCAGGAATTATGAAGTGTGGCTAATTTGGGGCTGCTTGGTCTGACAAACCTGGAGTCCAATGTTTTTTTCGAGGTGTTTTTGGAGGATGTTGTGTTCAATAGCAACTTGCCAAGGATTGCTTCTGTTCCCTTAAACATGAACTTTTCTTTCTCTTTCCTACCTTCTGCCTCCTGTAATGGTGAATCAGAGCTATTAATGACTCATATCAATCAAATATTGACTTGCTCCTGGAATATGCCTTCCCTCAGCACCAAGTGAGCCATCAGCCTTCCTATGCTGTGTTGCTAGCAGAAATGATGTGGCCATCAGAAATGAGTCACAGAAACATCACTAACCAGCAATTCCCAAATCTCACTAGACAGCAGCTTTGCTTTGTTTCACACAACCTTTAAATCCTCATGGGGCTCTCTTGAGTCAAAGCCTTGAGCTCAACCCAAAGGAGTGTTAAACTCTCTGTGCTGAGTGGGAAGGCTTCACCTGCTTATGTTGGCCCAAAAAGCTTTTGGTAAGCATTAAAAAGGATGGCCTGAGAAATTGAATGTTAGCACTTGAAGGGATAATTATGCTCTTGATAATTAGCAATGGAGCCACTCTGCAAGATAAGGAATAGGTAGATAGATGGATGGAGGGAGAGATAGATGGAGGGATAGATAAGGAATAGGTAGATGGATGGATGGATAAGGATAGATAAGGAATAGGTAGATAGATGGATAGATGGATGGATAGATAAGGAATAGGTGGATGGATGGTTAGAGGGATAGATAGATAAGGAATAGGTAGATGGATGGATAGATAAGGATAGATAAGGAATAGGTGGGTGGATGGATGGATAGATAAGGAATAGGTAGATGGATGGATGGATAGATAAGGAATAGGTAGATAGATGGTTAGAGGGATGGATAGATAAGGATAGATAAGGACTAGGAAGATGGATGGATAGATAAGGAATAGGTAGATGGATGGATAGATAAGGATAGATAAGGAATAGGTAGATGGATGGATGGACAGATAAGGAATAGGTAAATGGATGGATGGATAGATAAGGAATAGGTAAATAGATGGATGGATAGATAAGGATAGATAAGGAATAGGTGGATAGATAAGGAATAGGTAGATGGATAGATAAGGAATAGGTGGATAGATGGATGGATAGATAAGGATAGATAAGGAATAGGTGGATAGNGGGATGGATAGATAAGGAATAGGTGGATAGATGGATGGATAGATAAGGATAGATAAGGAAAAGGTAGATAGATGGATAGATAAGGAATAGGTAGATGGATGGATGGATAGATAAGGATATATAAGGAATAGATAGATGGATGGATGGATAGATAGATAAGGTATAGGTAGATGGATGGATAGATGGATGGATGTGAATGCTTTTAAGGATTGCAGTCTTCCTTGTCACCTGGCCAAACGTGGTGCCAGCAAGTGGAAGGTTCATTTGGCAGTGATAACACATCACAATCTTTCTGGCCATGTTCCTCAGAGACAGATTCACCAGAGCTTGCCAGAGGACTTCAGGTTCTCTGCTGGTCAAAGAAGTAAGGGGAGGAGAGAAGAAGCAATCCAAGCTGGAAAAAAAAATCTGGTGAGGAGTGCAATCCATCATAGAATATTAGGGGTTGGGAGGGACCTCTAGAGATGATCTAGC
Organism: Bucco capensis; assembly: GCA_013396975.1. Taxonomy (NCBI): domain Eukaryota; kingdom Metazoa; phylum Chordata; class Aves; order Piciformes; family Bucconidae; genus Bucco; species Bucco capensis. The sequence continues at coordinate 54,368 of VWZO01013581.1, forward strand.
AGGTTCCCCTAGAGCATCCCTTTGGATGCAGTAAGTTGCTTATCCTGTGTTAGGCTAATCCACATGATTTTTCCCCTTTCCATCCTGCTAGATGGAAACTGAATCCAAACCCATGGGCAATCAAGAGCCTAGGCTGTCAGTTGTGTCCAGGGTGTTGGATTTGAACCCTGCCAAGGCTGACCTGGGTTCAGAAGCAGGGACCCAGTGAGATACAAAGCCAGCACTTGTTCCCCAAGGAGTTGTTTGTTTCTCCTTTCCATTTAGAGCCTCAAATGCCATTTGTTTAATGTTGCTGTTTAAACAATGATTTATAAGGCTCCAAGCTAGCTGTGGTAACAGCTTAATGACTGCTGGAATTTATGGATGCCACTGCCTACACAAACACTGCTGTGAAGAGAAAGGATGGCTCCCATGAATTTTGCTTTGATACTCCTTTGATAGCATTCATTTTCCCCTTTCCTTACACATCTTCTGTGTGTGTGTGTGAGCTGAGGCCACTTGGCTCAAGAGATCTAGGGCATCCTGCCTTACCTTACCAGGAGTGAGGGAAATTAAGAGGATCAAAGGTCTGGTTTTGCTCCAAAATATTTCTGCTTGGATGCAAACATCTGCATCAAGTGGCCTATTGAAATCATTTGTATTAAGACTTATTCTTCTTGTTGTTATGTATTTTACTAGTTAATTATCTCCTGAAATCCAATGCGTTTTGCCTTTGTGCATTCAGCCAGCAAGCAAACAGGAGACAGAAATAACTCATGCAGTGCCACAGAGCTCAGCCATCCCCTGGGCTGCAGCTTTGCTCTTGGTGCTCTCTAACACAGAATCACAGAATGTCAGGGGTTGGAAGGGCNAATGTGGAGGAAGCAGAACAACTCCAGTGCCTCCAAGAACCCCTCCTCTGAATGTCTGCATATCCTATTTCAGTGTGTGCTAGGCTAAAAGCAAGGTATTGCTGAAAAGATTACAGATAAACTGAGTGGGACATGAGGACTCACTCCCTGAGGACAGTTTTCTAGCATCCATTTGTGACTGGCTTCTGACACAGGGATGGCTCTCAGCAGCAGCCCTAAGAATGCAGATTTGCAAGGAGCACATCAAGGCCCAGAAATATCTTTTCTCATTGCCTTAAACCCTTGCTAAAGGTCCTGCAGAAATTCTCATCAACCAGCTCCAAGTTACTTGCTCTATTTTTTTCAGCCTTGACCCTGACTGAAATACTAAGGCACTGTGCAGCCTGCCAGAATTTACTCTAAGGCCGTCCAAAAAAAAATCCAGCTGACAATAAATAAGACAAAGCACCCTTTTCAGGAGCTGAGATCATTTCTTCAACAGCTTTGGGCAGGTATTCCCCCTACTCCTGAACTGATTTGCACCCTAGAATAAGCTTGAAGAGAAACAGTGCTTGTTTTCCTGCATGCTTCATTAATTTGTTGGTTTGGCAGGCAATATAAATAGGAGGATCAAGTGCACATCTAATTGAATCACCAGTGATTCCCAGCTCCCTGTAGAACCAGAGAACACGATGGAGCTGCACTGTTTAGCAAGCATGAAGGAGTTAGGCAAACAATGGCTCCTTCTGCCCAGAGGCTTTGGTTTAATCTTCAGCAGTTACCCATTTAATATGAGACAGGGCAGGAGTGGTGAGGAATTCAAAGCATAGCCCACTTTGTAGTTGTAGGAGGAGGGAGCTGAAAGCACAAGTCTGGAAGGCTTTGGGGAATTGCAGCTCCAGCCAGAGTTGAGTGGAAGGGCTTCTTGCTTTGCTCAGTCTTGGCCTTTTCCATACATGTATTGACTGTAGGATGCTGCTGACCCAATTGCTGCCTCCTCCAGGTAGCTGAGCCAGAGTATGTATTTCTTACAAGTGCTTTTCTCCTTTCTTTTCTCCCCTCTCTTTCTTTTCTCCCCTCTCTTTCTTTTCCTCCCCTCTCTTTCTTTTCCTCCCCTCCTTCCTTTCCTCCCCTCTCTTTCTTTTCCTCCCCTCTCTTTCCTCTTCTCTCTTTCCTCCCCTCTCTTTCCTCTCCTCCCATCTGCTGCACTCATGATCTTCAAGGTCTCTTCCAGCTGGAACTGTTCTAGGATTCTATAAGTCTAACAAAAGAATTACTTGATCAGGTAATTCTTGGGTTGAGATTTCACCAGGTGTTCTCCTCTTCAGCGTTGTCCAGGATCCTCTATCCTCTCGGTTGAGAGGAATATTAAGTGTTTTTCCTTTTCTTTTTCTCTAGGATCTGCTTCTGGCTCAAAACTGGCTCTGGAGGGTTCCTTCAGCTGCTGGAATGGATCAGCCATCAGGCTGGGACAGGCATGTGACTTCATCAGGGACTGCACCGAGGGAGAAGATGAGGGAGATATGTGCAGTGAGTAAATCCAAACCCCCCAGGCTGCCTCCTCCTTCCAAAAGCATTGATTGTTTGGCATTTTAATGACTGAGACTTTAGCACCAACAGACTAATTTGCTACTATCAAAAGACCAGTATCCTCCATAACACATGCAAGATGCTCTGGATGCCTGCCTGGAGCAGAGCTTTTTGATATGTTCCTGGCTTCAGCTGCATTAATTCTGCAGCAAGTTCTTCAGATGCTCTTAGTGCTTCATCTATCCCCAAGTCTTGATCAAAAATGCAAAGGAAGTAGAGCCTGAATAGCTAGATGCCTTCCAGAATTGTGAAATGGGTAGTTTGTTAGAGCTTTTAATCAACATGGAGCACAGCATCTGGCAGGAGGTAGAGGGAGGAGAAAGCTTCTAAGATGAAAAATGAGTAGAGCCAGTAGCTTGTCTTTGACCAGCTCCTGTGTCTTTGTCATTCCTCTTGTTTTCTATCTTCACTTCAACAGCCAGGAGTCTAATAAAACACAGCAGAAGATAGATAGCAGCCTGAGTTTTCTGCAAACTTGCTGTGTTCTGAATACTTTGTACTTGTGCTGCATGATGCTTTCACAGAATCACAGAAAGTTAGGGGTTGGAAGGGACCTCTGGAGATCATCTAGTCCAAGCCCCCTGCCAGAGCAGGAGAAGCTAGAGCAGCTTGCACAGGATGGGGTCTAGTTGGGTTGGGAATCTCTCCAGAGATGGAGACTCCAGCACCTCCCTGGGCAGCCTGGGCCAGTGCTCCATCATCCTCCAAGGAAAGAAGTTCCTCCTGATGTTCAGATGGAACTGCCTGGGTGCTAGTTTGTGCCCATTGCCTCTAGTCCTGTCCCTAGGTACCACAGAACAAAGCCTGGCCCCAGCCTCCTGATCCCCATCCTTTCAGTATTGATCAGCATTGATCAGATCTCCCCTCAGTCTTCTCCAGGCTAACCAGCCCCAGCTCTCTCAGCCTCTCTGCATAACAGAGATGCTCAAGTCCCCTATAATCATTTTATCAGCCCTTCTCTGTATCCTCTCCAGCAGTTCCCTATCTCTCTTAACCAGAGGAGCCCAGAACTGAAGCCAATCCTCCAGCTGTGGCCTCCCCAGGGCAGAGGAGAGAGGAAGGAGAAGCTCCCTGGCCCTGCTGGCCACACTCTTCTTGCTGCAGCCCAGGATGCCATTAGCCTTCTTGGCCACAAGAGCACATTGCTGGCTCCTGGGCATCCTGCTGGCCACCAGACACCCAAGACTTCTTCCACTGAGCTGCTTTCTAGCAGGTTAGCCCCTAACCTGTCCTGGTACATGGGCTTTAGTACTTTCCTTTTGCTACCTTTGTATATATATACATCCCTCTGCATGTTCTACCTCCAGCATCTTGCCCTTTGCCTGTCCACAGATAGCTAGGAGTGGTGGATTGTCAGCTGTGTTGTTATCCACAGGCAAATAGATGAAGGAAAATAATCACTGAGAGTTCATCATTTACCACTTTAAAGGGTTTTGTGTCACAGCTGATCCTAGACTATGGACTTGTGTTGACAGAGCTGCATTGATTTGGCATGCAACAAATGTATTCCCTGACCAAGCTACCAGTCCCAGCAAAAGCTTTTTGGCAGAGAAGAGGCAATTCTTGTCAGTTTGGCTTTCCTATGTGCCAGCTAGAGCAGGGGAGAATCTGAGTAAGGTAATTTAAACAAGCTATGTTGATAGAGAATCATAGGATGGGTTGAGTTGGAAGGAACCTTAAAAATCACCTAGCTCCAGCCTCCCAGGGACAACTTTCCACTAGGTCAGCTTGCTCAAAGCCCCAGCCAACCTGGCCTTGAACACTTCCAGCTTTGGGGCATCCCCAATTTCTCTGCTCCAACAGGTCCATGTCCTTCTGGTGATGTGTTGAGAGCTGAACACAATACTCCAGGTGGGGTCTAGACTAACAGACTTGTACTGCTTCTAGCATAAACTTGACAACTTCCAGCAAGTTCCAGTGCTTCGCTGCTAAAAGAGATAAAGGAACAGATTTTGTCAGTGGGGAGAACAGTGGTTTGACCTGGGATTATCTAGGAAACTAGTTAAAAGCTTGAAATGATTTGCTTCTCTCTCGTGTTAGATGTTGTTCCAACTTGGAGTTACATTCCTTAATGACCCAGAGGGAATGTTAAGTTTGCTGTCATAGGAGCAGTGTCATCACTGCAGGCTGGTAGCTTCATATTAGTAGTGTTGCAACCTTCTTTTGGCCTAAAAGCTTTAAACCAGACCTATATTTACCCTCAGGCCTGTGTCCAGGTGTACTCTGGGGTCTGCCTTGGGAAGGGAATCTCTCTCTAAGAGCTCACCAGGTAGATTTGTACCCATCCTGGATGCAAACTAACCACCACCACAGGATGGGGCAAGCCTGGAGGAACATGCTTCTTTGTTGTTTTCTAACACTGAGTGCACTTGTGGATGATTTCTCATCCATATTCCTACATCAAGAGGCTAGTTCTGCTTTTTACCCCTAGCTCCCAGCAGGAAAAGCAGCAGCATCTTCCACCCAAGCACCAAAAAAAAGACCTTCCCTTAGCAAGAGCTCCAGTTGTGGCTATGTCTGCTGCTCTCCTTGCCAGCCTGCTCAGTTCTAGGGCTGATTTCTCTGCTTTTCCCTCCTTACCAGTATTTGACACAAAGCATGTGTCATCTGTCAGCAGTTCAGTTTGCTCCTCAGCAACATGGATGTGTTCATCAGCTTTATTTTTTTTTTTTGTCAAGTGTGGCCAAAAAAAAAAGAGAAGTGATTCAGAAATATGCAAAACAGGGAAAAGGCTTTCCCAAAACACTTCTGCTGACACAAAAGAGCTGTCAGAAAAAGATGTAGCCATGCTCAAAATTACCATTAACCAGAGGCTTCTATCTCTGAGCTTCAAGGATTTTTTTTTCCTTTCACATCCTTTTAGCTGGGAAAGCACTGATTTTTTTATTATTGTTATTTTCTTCCTATTCATTTGATTTTTTTTCTTAGCTGAAAAAGAAATCTCCCTGACACCAGCTGTTTGTTAACATCTCTTTACTTATTAATGGTCAATCACAGTGCTTGTTATGCATGCAACCAGTTAGGCTGTGTAAGAGAGTGGAAAACCAGAGAGGGATGATCCCTAGGGAAAAGAGGAATGTTGCTGTTTGAGTCATAGGCAAGTATTCTTCAAAGACAGCTTCAAAGAGGTAGCTATGGAATGAAAGGGCAAACTTGGTGGATTTGGGGTCAGACACAGAGATTTAACACACTGATGCAAGGGCCACAGTGGAAATTGCTTTGCAGAAGCAGACTTGGTAGGCACACAGGAAGACTTCAGTAGTGGTGGTTGTTTTATGTCTTTGCAAGTAAATTCATGCTTTTATGGATCATAACACTGCACTGGGATGCTCCTAGATGTAATCTAGCTGGTATTGTGTAAGACAGAGATGAAAACCCCAATACAGATTGGCAGAGCTCTAATGTGTTCTGATTCTTTCTTCTGCCTAAGTGAATTTAAACCCCTATTTCTGTGCAGAGTTTCCAAGCTTGTGGTCTGGACTAGTGCTCTAATTCAGAAGAAAATTGTTCCTCAACTCTCTCCTGGGGTTACCTTTCCACCTATTTATAACTCTTACCTGGACTAGAGCTTGAAAGTAACATCCTCCATCTATCAACTCCATCGCCTGGCCACTGGCTTAGAGTATAATTGTCACTCTTTGCCTCATGGAATATTTAAGGATGTTAAACACATTACCAGGGGAGTAGTAAGGGAGGAAAACTAACATCTGATTCATGAAAGGAGTGACTCAGGCTGTGGTTGGAGGACACATCTCTCAAAAGACCAAATGGCAACTAGCACAGGAACCTCTCGAGTTTGAATGACCAAAGGGAAAAGAAAAAAAAACCTAGATAATTAATTCTACAGAGGCCAGGTTGCTTTCCAGGCTTGAAGAAACCACTGGATGAATTTTATATCCTAGTAAGAAAGATCAGCCCTAACCCCAGTCTAGCAGAGTCTCCCTGCAAGCAAAATGATGGAGCAGCAAGCTGTTGTCATGTTGTGCTCTCTGAAGGTTCCTGTCTTGCATACACTAAGCCTTTTGTTCCTTTCTTGATCAAAAGCTGTATTTCTAGCAGCAAACTCTGTGTCCTGGCAGTTGTAAGCTCAGCAGAGAGCCGGAAAGGGTTAAAGGATAACTCTTTGTTGACTGTTGAAAAGTCTTTTCCCCCTTTCTTTCTTGAAGCATAAAAAACAAACTCATGCTTCAGATGAATCTTCTTCTTTAGAAAGAGTTGGAGTAGCTGATTTATTTGGCTTCTGAGATTTCCTCCTAGATTCAGTACAGGTCCATACATAGCTGAGTAGGATTTGATGCTTATGTTCTTTATCATAGAGGTCTGGAATTTCACCCAAAAGTTTAAATTCATATCTCTGTTGTGAATCAAGAGCCTGCTCTATCTCCTTCAGAAGTTATTCCAGTTGCTTATTTTTCTTGTTATTAAAAGGATGAAAAATCTGTATTAAAATCCAAACAAAAAAAAATCCCCACCAACCTTGAATTTATTCAGATTTGGCTTGCAAGGTAATTCATTCAGAAAGCTTGGAAGTATTTTGCTTTGGAAGAACTTTAACAGCATAGAGCTTTTGTCTGCTTCATCACTCTTACCTTCTCAAAGTGCTCCAGTCTCACTGAATTCCTCTCTTCTCCATCCCATACCCACAAGCTGCATCTTAATCTTCCTAAGGTCTAAGTCTTTGTGGAGGTTTCTGTCACTAATGACAATATCATATCATCATGGGAAGGCTTTGGGAACGCAGCTCTGGGGAGGGCTCCATCCACGCTCTTCCCAAGTGCTTTTTCCAAGCGCTGCTGGCTGCAAAGGCCAATTTGGGACAGACCAGAGCAGTTGCAAAAGGCACAGCACAAGGACTCCTCAGGAGGTAGAAGCTGCCAGACACGATTCTTTCTGCGCTGTCTTTTCTCCTCCAGAGTGATCCTGCGTGCCTGCTCCAAACCATGGGCGGCATTCAAACTAGTGTGTGTGCAGAGCTGCTGAGTGGAGGCCAGAGGAGAGCAGTTCAGGGGAGCAATATGGCCAAGGCTGAGCTGTTGGTTCAGGGAGTCCTTGCATCTCCTCTTCGGGGCTCCTCTCTTGCCACAGCCAGGGGCAAGTTGCCCCTAGAGCATGAGCTTAGGCAGGCAGGAGTTCTTCATCCTGGAGCCATGAGCTGCCCAACGCAGCTGCGTTCTCAGCAGCATGGCCTCAAGGCTTGAAGNGAGATCCCATCCTGGTCATCAAATCCTGCCCTGGCCCTTTGGAGCATCATGCTGAACAAGAGTGTGAATAGAGTTGGTGCAAGAACACAGCCTTGTTTCACACCATTAGTTATTAGAAAGGGCTCAGAAAGTGCATTGCTGTATCTAACTTGGCCATGCTGATTCTCCTGGAATAGGATAATCATTTTAAGAAACTTGGGGGAACAACCTAAACATTCCAAAATCAGTGACAATATCCAGCATGGCAAATAGCTCTTGCCCCCCTCAATTACTTGATTTTTCAATACAGTTGAGTATTCCCTCATCAGTGCAGTGTCTGTGCTAAAGGGAGTTAGAATGATAAACACTCAGAGAACTGAGACATCCAGGTCAACAGAGAGGTGCTGCCCAAAGAGGTCTTTGGGAAGCAGCAACATGTGGAGCTGTAGGTGATGCAGGCAAAGAAGCCAAGAAAATGTCTCTGGTGCATGGGACAGCTGAAAAGCCATTAAAAAATAATGTGTGGAGGAGGAATGTAATGTTCTTGGGAAGTAATAGCTGCTGCTTGCTGCCCTTACTTGTGGCTGTTTCAAGAGGAATTCAGGGCACATGATAATTTGTCATCTTCTTTGGATCCCAGCCTCAGGCTGCACAGTGAAATATGATCAAGTGCTGGAAAGGAGTAAAATACATAGATGCAACTCTCTGCTTAACAGCTTCCCATTTCAAGAGCAGGCTGGATGAATGTGGAGATCCTTTAAAAGGAGAAACTTGGGAAAGTCCTAACTCAGTCCAAGCTTTGAGCTTTTCCTAACAGAGCTGAGGTAAGAACCAAACTTAGCTCTCACCTCCACATCAGATTGCAGGTTCAAAGTTGGCCCTGCTAAAAAGCCACAGAGAGAAGGATTGGTTTGGTTTCCTCTCTGAAATGAGTTGTGATTCAGGCTTCTAGAAAAAATCAAGGTTCATGTATGGCTCAAGGCAGAAGGAGCAGATCTTTAGATCCTTGGTAAGAGCTTACAATGTTGGTAGGAAGGATGTAGAAGGCATGAAGTTACCTCCTGCTTTGAATACGATGACTATTATTTTTAAAGTGGTTAATTTAAAGGCAAAAAATTAGTGTATCTTTATTGTTTGGAGCTGGAAAGTTGCCTGGAATCCTAAGCCACTGACAGAAATGAGTGGGCTTCAAAGCCCAGAAATATGGCTTAAAATAAACCATCCTCTTTTCATCCATTCATCTCCCCAAACAGCTTCCCAGGTGCAAAACCTGAGGCACAAAAGGATTCAGTGCTGTACCTGGGATTGCATCAGAGCTCAAAGAAAGAAAAGGTCATGTTGCTGACTAGAAACCTAGAGCAAAATGAAGAGGAATCCTGGCAGGAACTTCTCCCTCTCCAAGATTTCCTTCTGTGGGGCTGCAGAAGCAGTGACTAGGAAAGGCAACTCCAAGATGTAACCTTGAGTAGAGCTGTAGAGCTGTAGAAGACCCTGAGATGTGTCCTCTCACTGCAGTTTGTCAGAGGGTTTTGGGGAATCACTTAGTCACAGCCTGGGAGTTGCCCTCATGTCCTGGTAGGACTTATGTATAACTGATGACTTTGAACCATGGCTAGTGACTTGGAGCATTTCATATCATAAATGGTCACCCTGAAATGTCATTTAAGCTCCTGGATCATAGAGTCAGAGGGATTGGGGAAAACTGAGCCTAAGAAAGCACAGTTTGGTGGTTGAATACTGAACAGACCAAAGAATCAGATTCTCCCTGCTCCAGTGATTTTAAAATGCAGAGAGGACAAGAAGGGAAGCATTTAGGAAACATTGAGCTGTTCTCCTTAGGGCCATGGGTTAGTGGTATGGGAGTGCTAGGGATGGTTGGACTTGATGAGCTTAGAGATCTCTTCCAACCTTAAATGATTCTGTGATTAGCAAGTCTTCTGGAATGAAAGCACATGGAAAATGGTGTTTCTTTGGTTCCCTTCTGTTGGATATCTCAGTTCCTATAGCAAAGAGCAGCTGGTTTTGCTCTCTTGATGTATTCATGGCTTCCTTTAGGATATGTATTCTACCTTGCTTTACCTCTCTTGTGTGACAAACCAGGAGAGCATAGGCACTGCAGCTTCTCTGTGTGCCCCAGAGTCTTCTCCTCAGCTTACCTGTGGTGTTGTTCTTTCCCTCTTGCAGAACAGCTTCCTTCTGGCTTTTACTGTTCATTTGAAGAAGGGAACTGTGGCTGGATGCAAGGTTCCTCTGCATCCCATCCTTCTCCATGGCGGCTTGGAAGGCCGGAGCGCAATCGTCTTCCTTCCATCCAAGGTGTGTGTGAGGGTAATGAGTGTGAAGAATGAAGAGCAGAAAGCAAAAAAGATAGGGAAATGGGCTGGGAATAAAACACAAGGCACATTTTCCTGTGTACTTGCATATTCAGCCTCCAGTGAGGCAAAAGTTATCTTGCTACTGTAAGTGTGAGTGGTACCTCAGGTCTCCACGACCACCAGCAGATACAGATCTTGACCCATCCTAAACCACTTCACACCAAGTGTTCATCTGCATGACCCTTCTCCATACTGACCTGTTTTTCTTCCTCCCTAATTTTCCTTTTCCTCCATTTCTCTGTACTGCTTCTTTTTTTTCCCCCTGCTCACATCCTAATTTTCCTCCTCGTTGCTCCACAGGCCCTTGAGTTCCACTTCTCTGTATAATTACTCTATACTTAGTTCCCCTAGCCAAATCCCAGTAGTTCTTCTCTAATTCTTCTCATACAAACCATTAAAGGTTTATACTTTGGACACAGAACTACTGCTGGTTGAGTTTTGGCAAGCAGGCTATCTGCCAGGATAAGCTTATTCCTAATAATGTGAATTATTGGAGGCATTTATTCCTGAGGCACCAAGCATCTAAAGGAGTTAATGATCTATAATCCCAACATTGCTTTAGAAAGTTAGATCCAGACTTAAAGAGGCAGAGTAAGATTATCTCCCTTGTTCCTCTTGTTACACCAAAGGAGCAGTGAGGCCTCCAGATGCATTAATATTGCTCTGGTGATGTTTTGCCAGAGCTCTATTTTGGGTTGGTTTTGGCCAGGATAAATATTCTCTTCTAAGATAAATAGTCTCTTCCTTGCAAAGAGGATGAACCTGAAGCCATGGAGCAACAGAAGAGAGCTGTAAGGGGAAGGGAAACAGCCTCCTGAAATGTGTTTGTTTGCTGGCTAGCTAAAGCTGCATCCCTAATAAATTGCAAAAGCCACTCTGCTGTAGTAGGTGCCAACTAGCACAGGTTCTGGGGAGGTTTCACAAACCCTTTAAACCACTTTGACCTTCTTCCTGCTCTTTTTATCCAGGTTCTGTACTCCTCCTTAACACCAGCAAAGCAGCAGCAGCAGCAGCAAACACTGTGGTGACCAGCACTACATTTGCAGCTCCCTTGAGGAACTCTCCCTGTGAGGCAAGTGGAAATGTTTTCTTTCCTGATGCAATTTCCAGAGGGTTTTTTTGTGTGTGTGTGTCTGAATCTGGGTTTCAAATAGAGGTGCTAGGTCAGTAGCAGAGCAACTGTTTCCTCTGCTGGCTTCTCTAGAAGATATACTCATTTAATGCCCCTTTGTGCAGGGGATAGATATGGTTATCTGCTTGAAAATGTGCTCTGAAAAGCTTGGCATCTCCTGTCCTCATTTTGTGGCCTCNGAAAGAAAAGGTCATGTTGCTGACTAGAAACCTAGAGCAAAATGAAGAGGAATCCTGGCAGGAACTTCTCCCTCTCCAAGATTTCCTTCTGTGGGGCTGCAGAAGCAGTGACTAGGAAAGGCAACTCCAAGATGTAACCTTGAGTAGAGCTGTAGAGCTGTAGAAGACCCTGAGATGTGTCCTCTCACTGCAGTTTGTCAGAGGGTTTTGGGGAATCACTTAGTCACAGCCTGGGAGTTGCCCTTGTGTCCTGGTAGGACTTATGTATAACTGATGACTTTGAACCATGGCTAGTGACTTGGAGCATTTCATATCATGAATGGTCACCCTGAAATGTCATTTAAGCTCCTGGATCATAGAGTCAGAGGGATTGGGGAATGAATGGTCACTCTGAAATGTCATTTGAGCTCCTGGATCATAGAGCCAGAGGGATTGGGGAATGAATGGTCACCCTGAAATACAATTTAAGCTCCTGGATTGTGGAGTCAGAGGGATTGGGGAAAACTGAGCCTAAGAAAGCACAGTTTGGTGGTTGAATACTGAACAGACCAAAGAATCAGATTCTCCCTGCTCCAGTGATTTTAAAATGCAGAGAGGACAAGAAGGGAAGCATTTAGGAAACATTGAGCTGCTCTCCTTAGGGCCATGGGTTAGTGGTATGGGAGTGCTAGGGATGGTTGGACTTGATGAGCTTAGAGATCTCTTCCAACCTTAAATGATTCTGTGATTAGCAAGTCTTCTGGAATGAAAGCACATGGAAAATGGTGTTTCTTTGGTTCCCTTCTGTTGGATATCTCAGTTCCTATAGCAAAGAGCAGCTGGTTTTGCTCTCTTGATGTATTCATGGCTTCCTTTAGGATATGTATTCTACCTTGGTTTACCTCTCTTGTGTGACAAACCAGGAGAGCATAGGCACTGCAGCTTCTCTGTGTGCCCCAGAGTCTTCTCCTCAGCTTACCTGTGGTGTTGTTCTTTCCCTCTTGCAGAACAGCTTCCTTCTGGCTTTTACTGTTCATTTGAAGAAGGGAACTGTGGCTGGATGCAAGGTTCCTCTGCATCCCATCCTTCTCCATGGCGGCTTGGAAGGCCGGAGCGCAATCGTCTTCCTTCCATCCAAGGTGTGTGTGAGGGTAATGAGTGTGAAGAATGAAGAGCAGAAAGCAAAAAAGATAGGGAAATGGGCTGGGAATAAAACACAAGGCACATTTTCCTGTGTACTTGCATATTCAGCCTCCAGTGAGGCAAAAGTTATCTTGCTACTGTAAGTGTGAGTGGTACCTCAGGTCTCCACGACCACCAGCAGATACAGATCTTGACCCATCCTAAACCACTTCACACCAAGTGTTCATCTGCATGACCCTTCTCCATACTGACCTGTTTTTCTTCCTCCCTAATTTTCCTTTTCCTCCATTTCTCTGTACTGCTTCTTTTTTTTCCCCCTGCTCACATCCTAATTTTCCTCCTCGTTGCTCCACAGGCCCTTGAGTTCCACTTCTCTGTATAATTACTCTATACTTAGTTCCCCTAGCCAAATCCCAGTAGTTCTTCTCTAATTCTTCTCATACAAACCATTAAAGGTTTATACTTTGGACACAGAACTACTGCTGGTTGAGTTTTGGCAAGCAGGCTATCTGCCAGGATAAGCTTATTCCTAATAATGTGAATTATTGGAGGCATTTATTCCTGAGGCACCAAGCATCTAAAGGAGTTAATGATCTATAATCCCAACATTGCTTTAGAAAGTTAGATCCAGACTTAAAGAGGCAGAGTAAGATTATCTCCCTTGTTCCTCTTGTTACACCAAAGGAGCAGTGAGGCCTCCAGATGCATTAATATTGCTCTGGTGATGTTTTGCCAGAGCTCTATTTTGGGTTGGTTTTGGCCAGGATAAATATTCTCTTCTAAGATAAATAGTCTCTTCCTTGCAAAGAGGATGAACCTGAAGCCATGGAGCAACAGAAGAGAGCTGTAAGGGGAAGGGAAACAGCCTCCTGAAATGTGTTTGTTTGCTGGCTAGCTAAAGCTGCATCCCTAATAAATTGCAAAAGCCACTCTGCTGTAGTAGGTGCCAACTAGCACAGGTTCTGGGGAGGTTTCACAAACCCTTTAAACCACTTTGACCTTCTTCCTGCTCTTTTTATCCAGGTTCTGTACTCCTCCTTAACACCAGCAAAGCAGCAGCAGCAGCAGCAAACACTGTGGTGACCAGCACTACATTTGCAGCTCCCTTGAGGAACTCTCCCTGTGAGGCAAGTGGAAATGTTTTCTTTCCTGATGCAGTTTCCAGAGGGTTTTTTTGTGTGTGTGTGTCTGAATCTGGGTTTCAAATAGAGGTGCTAGGTCAGTAGCAGAGCAACTGTTTCCTCTGCTGGCTTCTCTAGAAGATATACTCATTTAATGCCCCTTTGTGCAGGGGATAGATATGGTTATCTGCTTGAAAATGTGCTCTGAAAAGCTTGGCATCTCCTGTCCTCATTTTGTGGCCTCAAATGATGTATTGCAAGCATCAAAATTAGGTGTATCTATATATATATATTATAAGGGTAACACAAGCCAGCATGCCATGACCACAGAGAGGAGAAAGCTTCCTGCATGAGCAAACATTGTAGTTGCAAGAAAATATGGTGCACAGCTGGGATTTGAGCTGGCAGATCTTCATCCTGCTGCACTTCAAACCTCCCCAGCCTCTTGTAGGTCTTGTTCCTAGAAGTGCTGAAGAGAGAAATTCATGTAGAAGGGAAGCAGGTCCTTATTCAAGCAGAAAAGCTATTGACAGTAGTCATAGGACATCAACTGCAGCAAGTATCTCAAGGCTTGCCAAGGCAACCCTGCAGGTGCTTGTCATTTCTGAGGCAGTTGGACTTAACCCTTTGACTGCTGCTTACAGAAAGATGAGCCATTTGCATCTCTTCTCCCTTAGGACCCTTTTGATTCTCTTAGCACTGGTAGGACTTATGTATAACTGATGACTTTGAACCATGGCTAGTGACTTGGAGCATTTCATATCATGAATGGTCACCCTGAAATGTCATTTAAGCTCCTGGATCATAGAGTCAGAGGGATTGGGGAATGAATGGTCACTCTGAAATGTCATTTAAGCTCCTGGATCATAGAGCCAGAGGGATTGGGGAATGAATGGTCACCCTGAAATGTGATTTAAGCTCCTGGATCATAGAGCCAGAGGGATTGGGGAATGAATGGTCACTCTGAAATGTGATTTAAGCTCCTGGATCATAGAGCCAGAGGGATTGGGGAATGAATGGTCACTCTGAAATGTCATTTAAGCTCCTGGATCATAGAGCCAGAGGGATTGGGGAAAACTGAGCCTAAGAAAGCACAGTTTGGTGGTTGAATACTGAACAGACCAAAGAATCAGATTCTCCCTGCTCCAGTGATTTTAAAATGCAGAGAGGACAAGAAGGGAAGCATTTAGGAAACATTGAGCTGTTCTCCTTAGGGCCATGGGTTAGTGGTATGGGAGTGCTAGGGATGGTTGGACTTGATGAGCTTAGAGATCTCTTCCAACCTTAAATGATTCTGTGATTAGCAAGTCTTCTGGAATGAAAGCACATGGAAAATGGTGTTTCTTTGGTTCCCTTCTGTTGGATATCTCAGTTCCTATAGCAAAGAGCAGCTGGTTTTGCTCTCTTGATATATTCATGGCTTCCTTTAGGATATGTATTCTACCTTGCTTTACCTCTCTTGTGTGACAAAGGCATATGTAGCTTGTGAATATTTTAAGCCCTTCTCCTGCCTTGGAGAGAGCAGCAAGAGGGGAATGTTTCTCCCAATCCACCTGAAGCAGGACTCACAGTGACTGATTTCCCAATCTCTCTCTTGTTTATATTTTTTTTCCCTTCTCTTGTGTATACAACAGTGCAGATAATGAAATTTGCCATGGGGGGAGAAGCTGCCATGTATTTCATCTGCTCACATGCCACTCCACCTCAGTCATTCCCCTTGGCACTTCCAAGGCATCCGGAGGCATCCAGCGTCGCAGCTGTCGCTAATAAAGAGTGAAGGAGCTTGGCAAGTGTTTTGTCTCTTGCCTTTTCAGAGAGTGTAAAAAGCTTCTCTTCTCAATGAGCCCCTGGTGGCTTCAAATTCCATTTTCCTGGAACAGGCTGGCTGTGAGCAGAATAATTGGATACCACTTTTCAGCACAGCATAAAAGGAGAGAGGAGATATTCCACCTCCCCCTTCTTCGTCCAGGAGGGGCCAACAAACTTCCTTGTAGTGAAAGGATGGTTTGAAAAGTGGTGATGAAAATGCCACCATCCTGTCCTCTATTGATTCACCTGGCCCAAGTTCAGTTTCCTTCCACCTATCCCTGGAACCAGCTTCGTTCATTTTGCTGTTAGATCCTGGCTCAAAGATTTGGAAGGGTATGGTTGTGCTGAGAAAGAAAGAGAAGAGATTCCTCTGATAGTAAATAAAGCTTTGTGCTTTGGGCCATGTTTCACTTGTTCTGAGGCTGTTGTTATATGCCAACTAGCTGTTTCTTGCAAGCCAGCATTATGTTAAGTCAGTACCAAACTGAGCCAGGCTTCTTTTAAGCCTCAAATTACTTTCTGAATGTAAACAGGCTCCCTCTAGAAAATAAATCTAATATATTGGTGTAAAACAGCAGAGCTGAAGTTTGCCTTTGCATTTGGGCTTATAGGTGTAAAGACGTTTTCATTCTCTATGGTTGATTCATGTACATGGTAGCAAGCATTGACTCAGAGCATTTTTGAGCATAAGAAATGCACCACAGCTATGCTTCTAGCTCAACCTTTCATCTGCTTACTTTTGCAGCATGCTGTTAGCATCCTTTTGTTTTTCCCATTTTAATTTAGTTTAGAATCTATTTCTGGCCATTAAAGTAGACTCACAGGTGGAAGCAGCCCCAAACGTCACCTAGAAAGGGTCTCAGTATTTTCTGTTGTGCCTAAGGAGGTAAAATGCAAGTCTCTCTTCTCAGGTGGTCTTGAAATGATGCAACTTGTGCTAGCAAAATCTACCCTCCTTGTTCTTCTTCAGCTCTCTTGTTAAACCTGCCAAGCTCTGTTGATATTGATTAGTCTTTATCTTGGATGTATTGAGCTTTAGATTAGATACAAGGAGAAATTTCTTTACTGCAAGGGTTGCTAAGTCCTGGAATAGGATGCCCAGGGAGGTGCTGGAGTCACCATCCCTGCAGGGGTTGAAGAAACATCTAGATGTGGTACTCAGGGCAATGATTTAGTGGTATGGTTGGACTGGATGATCTTTGAGGTCTCTTCCAGCCTTTATGATTCTGTGAGTCTCCTGTTTTATCAGCTCAGAAATTCCACAGCCTCAAAGGCTGAGGGGATTCTCAGAAGGTTATCCTTCCAGATGGTATTCACAGTGCAGTGCATGTGGCCATCTGACCCAAGGTTTTGCCTCAATATGCTGGGTTTGCTCTCCCTTTTCATTCTCCCCAAATCAATGTGGAGCATTTCATTTGCTGCCTCAGTGAGTTTGCATATGAACAGCTCATCACCAGCTCTGGTTGCTTCTAAAGCCAAGGAAGCAAGATGCCATGGAGCCAGTGTCTTCCTTCAATGCTTCATTAATTTCTCTGTGATGTTTCTAGCTTCTGACTCTTTTGCTGCTGGTTGAGCACAGAGGGAGATGTTTGAGCCACCAAGAGCCCAGCTTCACATTGTGCTGCTTACAGCATGCATCATGTATGTGGTTAACCATCTGCCAGCATTGATGCTGTGTTCTGTAGAATGCATGCCAGCCCCATTCACAAAGTCCTTACTATGGAATCCAGCTCATCATCTGCTCTGGTTCACTTCAGCAGGTGTGAAAAGACCTGCACTGCCCTGCCATGAAGCTTAGAAACCATGGCTATCCCAGCCAAAACTGCCCATTTGGACCCAGTGCCAAGCAATTCTCTCAGAGGCAGTTCATTAGAGGCTGCAGCTTGCATTTTGCCAACGAGCTGAACTCCCACATCTCATGCCAACTGCTGCTTCCCTTCCAACAGCTGCCATGTGTGCAAAGGCAACCATTCCAATTCCTGCACTGCTCCAGCTTTTGCTCATGTTACATTGGCTCTTCACTCTTTTCTCACTTCTGACCATGGAGATGTTCTGGCAGCTCTCCAGAAGAGAGAGAAATCTGAAAGCTCCTGCATGCTAGGAGATTTGGAGATACCTCTCCAAGTTTGCAGATGACACCAAGCTGGGTGGCAGTGTG
>VWZO01013581.1:78750-103489 GCA_013396975.1 Bucco capensis
CAGCACAGTCTCCCAATCCACATTTCTGAAGTTTGGCAATGAGGATCCCATGGGAGACAGTATCTCTCTAAGATCAGCAAGTCCAACCATAGCTGGCACTGCCATGCCACTAAACCATGGGCATGTCTTCCTAGCCATTACCATGTAGATATTAACTGGTTGCATCTACCCCAGGATGTCTTTATTCTTTCTAGTTGTATCCATCCAACAAGCCTAGCCTGTGTTGCTCTGGTTAACATCACTTGGTTAAAAAAAAGAGTGAGACTTTAATGCCCTTGTCAGTGCTCTTCTACTCTATAACACTAACAATGTCTCCTACAGTCCTTCCTTCATCTGAAAAAGGGAGTTTTGGTGGCAGTGTTTGCCTGTGACAGCTTTTGTACATGTTCTGTGTTCTGCATGGTTGCCTTTAATAACCCCTTGGAACCTCAACTTTCATTGCTAATAACTCCCTGCATGGCAATTCTATCACAGAGTTTGGTTTAACATGCTTATATGTCTCCTACAAATAGTCTCCTTCCACCTAAGGATGCCTTTTATCCCAAATAGGGAAGTATTCCTTTGTGAAGGGAGCTAACAATGCATCATTTAATGAGGACCTGGATGTAATAAGGGTTAGTGACCTGAAGCTTCTCCATTCCATAAGTGCCTGGGTCTCAAGCAGGTTTAGCTGTCATTATTTTAGCTAGCTAAGGAGAGAAATCAGTTCCATCAGAGGCAAAGCATTACCAGTGAGGAAATGGGAGCTGTAGGTACAGGCATGCTGTGATCATGTCACTGCATGGGGGATGGAGTACAAAGGAGATTAACATCCAGTCCTGGTTAATAATCCCTGTCTTTAGGGTAAAAAGAAGAAAAAAATAGGAGCCTTTCTAAAATAAGGACATGAAGAGAACTGCCTGAGTCTAGTTAATGGCAACCTGAACTCTCTAGGAGCCAAGGACAATATTGAAGTGGAATTCAGACTTGTTACTGCACAAAATCAGCTTTCTGAGGTCTTCAAGAAGAATTGATTTGGGAGTTTTGATTTCCCTCCAGACAGAAGAGAATCTGATACACCCCAAAAGCTACCATGTCTGTGCAATGAAGCCCTAGGGATAGGTGACCTAAGCAGGAGAATTTGTCCTGATGGAAGCTAAACCAGCATAACCATAGATGTATTTTCACCTTTTGAGCTTTGTGTTTGCCTCTGTAAATCAGCCCCAAATATTTGGGGAGGAACTAGTCTCCTGTTAGCAAGCCTGCTGTGAGCATCAAGAGCAAAAACAAGCAAGCAAAAAAAGAACCAACTGAAAAGCCAGGATGACCTCAAATCCTCACCACACTGAAATCAAAGCCAAGATTCAAAGAGCCTGAGGAATAAGGAAAGATTACTGCCCAGAAACTTTGGTGTTATCCTGTTTCTGTCAGATTTAACTAAGTTGGTCCCACCTTTCAAATAACTGTTCAGCTGGGTTCAAATTTAACTGAGTTGGGCCAAAGGAACAAACTTTTGAGTTGCATTCCCAGCTCAGCTCTGCAGGATGTGACTTGTCACACATCTAAGGAATTTCATTCCAGGCTCAAAGCTAAGACAGGGAAGTGATTCCCACCACTGCTCAAGTGATGATTTTTGTACTATCCAAGCCAGGAAAGCCTTGTTTAGTCTTCCACTGCTGTGAAGAAAGCTAGTTTACAAGCACAAGACTTATCTGATGAGGACTTGGCTTCCATGTGAGGACATTGCTAGGATTTATTAAGCAACACAAGCATGCACAAACTTGCCAGCACTGATTTTGCTGCCTCTGTATAATTGCCTTCAGGAATAATCTTTCATAGCTACTCACAACAACATGTGAGCTGGCAGTGAATGTGTCTAACATAATCCTGGGGACCAGAAGCTGTGCTCTGGAGGTGCCAGTTGAAGGTAGCATCATCCCACTTGGATCTGGCCAAAAAGCTCAGTGAGATGTCCTCACCTGCAGTGTGACATTGAGTCATTGCAATGCCATGAGCTGCTGGTGTTTGAGCCTCAGCCTGCACCAAAGCCAAAGGGAGTTGTTTCATTGACATCAGGCATCAGGCGGAAGGGGGGGGGGGGGGAAGAGGAGGCAAGAGAGTGAGATTTTTCTGTGAGGTTTTTTTCCATTCTCACTGATGTCTGACATTTCCATCACCAGTTTTGATTAAATTTCCTTTAATTAGGGCCATTACACTAAACCCACCAGAGTTAATGATTGAAATGTTGGTTAACTGATGATCTCGTTTCAATGGAATTTAAAAGGCATCATATTTCTAAATTAATAGTGGCATTAAAGGGGGGGGGGGGAGAAAAAGATGAACTCTTTGTGGCAGAAATGCTAGTCCCAAGAGAAGGTTTGTACTGGAACTCCATTCATGCTGGAGGAGAAAGGGGAAATCAGAGAAACAGGCAAGCAGAGCAGCACTGATGGGCCTAACAGTGCTTAACACTCACATGATTTTTGTGTTTTGAAGGCATTTCAGTCATTTTTTTCATCCCTGTTGAACTCCAGCAGACAGAATCACAGAATCATGAAGGTTGGAAGAGACCTCAAAGATCATCAAGTCCAACTATCTACCTGACATCCCCATGCCACTAACCCATGGCCCTAAGGACCACAGCTAGATGTTTCCTAAACCCCTCCAGGGCTGGTGACTCCAGCACTTGCCTGGGCCAAGACTTAACAAGCCTTTCAGGGAAGAAATGTCTCCTGACATCCAATCTAAACCTCCCTTGGAGCATCTTGAAGCCATTTCCTCTTGTCCTCTCCCTGTTGTCCTACCCCCATCTCACTCCAACCTCCTGTCAGGCACTTGCAGAGAGAATAAGTTCTCCCCTGAGAACTCTTCTCCAGACTTTTTAGTTGCCTGGAGGTCCAAAGAAGCTGTGTAATAATAATTGGTTTGCTGGTAAGGGAAAAGTAGGAGGGCGAAGTAATATTCTGTCTTCCCTTCCAGCTTGTGTTGTGCCATATGATGATGTGATGTTGTAGTCTTGATGCAGCCTCTGCCTTCTGGGCCATGGTTGGCTTGTAATATCACTGAGGGTGGAGTTAGAATGATCTTTCTCCTGGTGCTGGAGGAGTGGCAGGACTTCCCAGGGAGATCCAGCTGAGAGTGTGGAAGTGATGGAAGGCAAAGGTGCTCAGCTGCTGTAAGGCACTACTGAGTTAGGCTCTGCCTCTGGCCTCCCCAGTGTCAGCTCCTCTCTTTCACACCTCCCCTTTGCTTCCTAGAGAGTCAATCAACACCAAATGCTTTCTAAACTGGGTGCAGCCTCTTCCTTTTACACACTTCAGATGACTTCTAGCCTCCTTTTTTTCCCTCTTCTCCTTATACTTCAGCGTGTAAACCACTCCTGAGAATAAAATCACTGAGGTGGCTGGTTTTTCTTTTGTGCCAGAAACCAGGGGATTTTATTTCCTCACATCATCTTTGCTTGGTAGGGCTGAGGATACTTTCTCTGTCAAGTTAATATGTGTAAAGAAAAGTGCTTTTTTTTCCTCCCATTCTAAAACTGCTTTAATTGCCAAGAGCTCTGAGTTTCATCTCTATAACAGAATTTAATCCCTCTTCTCCCCATCTGTGCAGGTTTTGGTTTCAACTCATTGCTTCATGGGAAGAAGGATCTGATGCCTTTATTGCTTTTGACAATGTCTCCCTTAGCCTGGACTGTTATTTAACAAGTAAGTTTTCCTTTTATCTGGGAGTGCTTTGTCTTTCATTTGCCAGCTCATTGACATTCGGGAAGGGGTTGGAACTGTGGGGAAAGGATTGGATGTTATCTTCCAAAGACCTTGGAGATGTTGAGGTGTGTTTCAGCAGCACTAACTGTGCTTAGCTGGAGGAGACTGTTCAGATGCAGACCTTATTAGTGCAACCACCCAGTGAATAGCTTCCAAGTTTGGTAGTAAGACATATGGTGTGGGAGAGAGTCAGCTTCCAGCTGAGACAGTAACAGCATCACCTTCTCCAGCCAAGCTGCTGCAGAAGCCAAGCTGTGAGTCTAGAGTTCCACATGGCCTGTTTATTTGCTGGGTGACAGTTATCAAAATGAATGACAGTTGGTTTCTGGCTGGGGAAAGATAGGCATCCTGTGGCTGACACTAACCATTGGTCACAGTGCTCCAGTTCAATTAAAACAAGGTGATTTTATTTGAATCAGAAACTTCACTCTCTCCCACTCTGGGGAACAATTTGGGTTGTGATCCAGACTTTGTGATTGCCTGTCCTCTAGAATCTGCCCAAGTCTCTGTCTTTGCTGCCAGAATCCAGCCCATTTAGATTGTTATTGACTGACTGTGTCTGGCTCAGCTCTCTGCATCTCATGCACAGTGAACTGCTTCATTTGGAGATGTGGTCAGTGAGCTGTCACTTCGTGCCTCAGAACAAGAATTGCATGAGGAGGGGATGATTGCTGCTCTCAACACAGCAAACTTCTAGCCTAGGTTGAGCAGGAGGACTTAAGTGTGTTCTTTCAGCTCTGTCAAGGTTTAGGGCTAGGCCAGCCACTAGGCAACTGAAAGATGTTCTCTCTAAGCCCAAAGGAGAAGAGAAAGGGAATAAGGGGGAGAGACTGAGGGATGGGGAAAAAAACTAGAATGACAATAAATAAATATATACAAAGCCAAGGAAATGGAAAGGATAGGAAAGGAGAGGAGACACCTTCTCTGGAAATATTCCATTAACTCCAGAAAATGCAGTTCCTTAGAAGAGACTGAGCTGAAAAGTAAAACCACTGAGTGGGGTCCCACAGGGCTCAGTCCTGGGGCCACTCCTGTTTAACATCTTCAGCAATGATTTGGAGCAGGGGATGGAGTGCACCCTGAGCAAGTTTGCAGATGACACCAAGCTGGGTGGCAGCGTGGATCTGCTTGAGGGCAGGGAGGCTCTCCAGAGGGATCTGGATAGGCTGGATCACTGGGCCAAGGCCAATGCCATGAAGTTCACTAAGGCCAAATGCCAGGTGCTGCCCCTTGGCCATAGCAACCCCCAGCAGTGCTCTAGGCTTGGGGAGCAGTGGCTGCAGAGCTGCCAGGCACAGNTTCCTCACCCCACTCAGAATGTTTAATTCTGTTAATAGGCATTGGTTGGAGGATGAGCCTTTCCATCTCTGCAGCAATACCCCTTGGTTCCTGTGCTTCAGTCCAGTGTCCCTCAGCTTCCAGTATTCTCCAGTTAGTCTGTAATTAAAATGGCTAAACAAGAAAGTGCCTAACAGTTGCTGAAGTTTGTGTCCTGTATTCCTGCTTTGTGGCTTCATTCACTTGCTGCTTTGCCCATGACTCATTCCTATTTGGTTTGCTTTTGGCACTTCCCATAGCAGCAATAGCAAGTCAATGCATCTTTGCCTTTTAGTAGTGGTACACCTGAGGGCTGCAGGCTCTTATCCTCAGCAGAGGAGCCTGCAGCCCTGAAGTTAGCTTCAGTTTGGGGTTACAAACTGACTGAGGCCCCCTCAGTGATGAGCTAATCTGTGACTTGTTGTTTGCTAGTCAGTGGAGAGCAGACACCTCGAGGCATCACTCCAGACTCCAGCCATTTGCTCACCACTACAAGTGGCCAGAAGAACTCTGGATGGGAACAAAAGCTCCTGGGAAATCTCCAACTCAGCACAGCCCCAGTTTCTGCTCCAGCAGGTAATTGTCTGGTCTGAGAAGCATTTTCAAGCAGCAGAGATTTCCACCTAGTACAAATTGCACTTTGCTGTGGCTAAATGCAATATGATTCCTTTCTTTTGTTTTCCCCAAAGCCTTGGTTCAGAGCTTTTCCCAAGCTCCTGACAAGCAAAATAAAACAAACCAAGCTCTAGAAAGCTATTGCCTTTAGCTGTTAACTGTAAGTTGGATTTTGATTGCAAGCTGGTGGAAGAAAGAACGAGAGGGAGCATCTTCTTGAAGTAAAAAGTGCTTTTAAAGTGTAAGACAGGTTTGTTTGGTGTCATGGTCATATCAACATAGGCAAGAATCAGTGTCCAAATTGATTGAGCCCAGCATGTGGTAACTTAGGTGCCCATCTCTTGTTAATAGAGACTTGATGGGGAAATAACATAGCTTTGCTTTGTAATATTTTCATTGCCTATTTGAAAGAGTCCAGCATTGGACTTGGTTTGAAAAAGCTGAGTTTTGGTTAGCTAGAACTGTCAACCTTGTATGGGCAGTGTTGTTTCAATTCTCCCTTGTCCCCAGCTTAACTGTAGTGGTGTGGACCAAATTAGATGCAAGGTCTCCCTCTCCTCCTCTTCATATCACTGTCTCCCAAATGTTTGGTCTCTTCCCTCTCCCAGGCTTGCCCACACATCCCAAGACCTCTCTGGGGCTCTACACAAGCATTTTCTGTTTCATTCAGCTTCCTTCCCTCCTCCTTGCTGGCTTCTCTCTTCCTGATGCCATTCAGGCCACACTTCAGCTCCAGCCTCCCTGAGGAGAAGGGCTGGACATGGAAAGGAAGGCTGGCTAGAGGAGGGATGAGCACTTGCTGTCACTTGCCACCCTCAGCACTGTGTGCAGCTCTTTCTCCATCCTTAGGGCTAACTACTGTTTGAAATACCACCCCTTTTTAGGTGGAGAATAGGACCATGGTTGGTGTATGCCTCCTTTATTTACTTTGCCAGTAAGCTCAGGGATTTGTCCTTGCTGCCTCCTCTTCCTCTCTCACTGCTCCATCTCAGACTTGTTTGAGTCTGTTCTGTTCTAGGTGATCTTCTCTTTGTAGCCTGCAGTGTGCTCTTGTTGCCATCAGGAGGAGTTTGCTGCTGCTTTGTGTGCTGAGCATCACACAAAAGTGCAGGAGCACTGACAGGAGTCAGGAGAACGATCCAGAGGGAACAAGCCCATGGCAGAGGATGCTGGGCTGGGTGGATGCATGTTTTAACTGGAAAGGTTGTGTCTAGCTCTGTTAGAGAGGTCAGGTGTGAGCTTGGGCTGGTCACAAAGGCATCATTTCCAAACAAGACCTTCCTTGAGGATGCTTTCAAGTCTTCTCTTCATTCTCTATATCTCCTGTTTCCTGCCTGGAAGTGGAGAGCCACCTTTGAAGTGCTTTCAGGATTGCTCTTAGGTGGGTGATCTTGTGGTAGGATCCAGATTAAGGACTGGGAATGGGACTGTCAGAGGGGAATGTAGTTCCCTAAGGAACCTGCTAGTTTAGTAACACAAAAGCCATTAGATGTCAGGCTCCCATTGGAGAATGGCTGGAAGCTTGGATGCAAAGTGAATCTGATGTGGATGTGGGGCTTTTAGGTTAGAAATCTTGTGGCTGTAGGTTTCTTTGAGGATGTGATTATTTCCTACTTCTCCCTAGACCTGAAATGATGGAATATCTTCTAGGTCTTCTGCTCCCTGTCCTAGTTAAGGAATGAAATTTCAGGTGGAAATAATGAGAGTCAGATTGCATGGGGGTAGAAGAGAAGGTCACTGAGGCACTTTGAGCAATTCAGATCATTTTTTATGACCTTTGGGTGGAAGTTGAAAGCAGTTCTGGTGATATCTAAGCCAGCTTGCCTAATTTCTGGGCTTGATCTTTTCGTCCTGTTCAAGTTCTGTCTCAAAGGGTAATCCAGCCCTTGAAGTTTGAAATCATTCCTCCAGTAATCTTCTCCCCTTTGTGCCCTCAGAGCAGGCAGGGCAGAAATCAGAGAAGCTAAGCTGCAGCTTCTTGCAGTGGGAAGTGATTGGATTTCTGAGGGTCTCCACAGCACCAAATCACCTTTTCCCTTTGTGTTGCTGAGCCCCTGCTCTCAGTAAACACTGCAGATGCTTGTTTGGTCCATGGGCTATGTGTTCTACTCTGATTTAATCTTGTTTCTCCCTGCATCCTGTAATGAATTTAAAGAAACCTCAGGGTGAGCCTGTCAAGGCCTTTGCTTTGATGGCCACATCCTTACTGTGGGGCAAGTGAACCAACAGCATCAGCACCACCCTCAAGTCCTAAAGACCAACATCAGCTCAGCCAAAAGTAATTACAGCTAATGTGATCCTTGGCTTGTGTGATGGATCACACTCTGTAAGGCTTCCTTCTTGAAGAAAGCATATTAAGCCAAAGGCCTGTGCTCCTATAGCTGAGGAGACAACAAAATGCTTTCCCTGAGTGCCCAGCCAGCTCTGCCTACACAGCAGCAAGGACAAGCACAAAGAACAGGTACCATTTGCTTTATGTCACAGTAAAGCCAGAGAAGATCTTCTGCTTTCAAAGGCACTGGGCTCCTCAGGCCAAGAAGGAGCCAGAGGCATTGGAGTGTATCCAGAGAAGGGCAAGGAGGCTAGGGAGGGCTCTGGAGCACAAGTGTGCTGAGGAGCAGCTGAGGGCACTGGGGTTGGTTAGTGTGGAGAAGAGGAGGCTCAGGGCAGAGCTTAGCTCTCTCTACAACTCCCTGACAGGAGCTTGCAGTGAGATAGGGGTAGGGCTCTTCTACCAAGTTAACAGTGAGAGGACAAGTAGAAATGACCTCAAGTTGCACCAGGGGAGGTTTAGGTTAGATAGAAGGAGGAATTTCTTCACTTAAAGGTTTGTTCAGTCTTGGCCCAGGCTGCCCAGGGAGGTGCTGGAGTCACCAGCCCTGCAGGGATTGAAGAAACATCTAGATGCTCTCCTTAGGGCCATGGGTTAGTGGCATGGGAGGGATAGGGATGGTTGCACTTGATGAGCTTAAAGGTGTCTTCCAACCTTCATGATTCTGTGGTATGAGCCTTGATTTCCTCCTGTGTAACTGAGAACAATCCCTTCCATGCTTCTCCTGGTTTTGCCTGTGCTTTGAAATCCATTGCTTTGCACATCTCCAGGATACATTCCCCAAAGGTTCAGAATATATAACACACAGCCACACTCTGAAAGATCTAAAAGCTTCCAGAAATCTCTTAATCCCTGCCATGTGTCACCCATGGGATGCTGAATGAGCTGTGTAGGATAAGACCCCATATTGCTCCAACTAATGTGGTGACTTTGCTCTCTCCAGTTTCATGATGATGACCAGAACCAACACAGAGAGGTTTGATGTCACACTAACTTGCAGTGCATATTACAAAGGTGATCACAGAGCAATGCAAATGCTTTCCTTTTCAATTCATTTATAAGCAATAATAATACTACTAATGTTGTTATTATTAATGATAAAGATATAGTAATGTTATTTGCTGAAATGCTAGCTTCTTGCTGGAAGGTTGCAGGTGAAACTTGGTTATAGAAGAAGCCTGAAAAAGCAGTTGTAAGAAAGCCTGTGTGCACCAGAATATTGAAGCCACTTTAGAGAAATTAGGGCTTTTTGATGGAAATAGTTAGGCCTGTGTGGTGTTTATTTTGGTGTAAACCAAGCTTGGTTTTTTGGCCTCACTTTTAAACTGATTGTTGGTTGAAGTCAAACTGGAAGCTGCTCCAAACCCTAGCATCTCTCTGCAGAGAGTTTAGCTACCAATTAAAAAGCCAATTTATATCAAACCAATGTCATTTCCTTTTCTAGGCAAGGCTGAAATATGGGGAATTGAGACCTAGAAAGATACAGTGAGCAATAATGAGGAGCTCTAGGTAAACAAATTACTATCCTGGAAACTGGAGGAGGCAAAATAGGCTTCTCAGTAGGCAAAAGGAGATAACAAGACACAGAGCAATCAAGCTTTAATTAAAGATTGCTGGTGCTTCTGAATAGGCTCTAAATACCAGGAGGATAGTCTTCTCTTTGGAGAGTTTAGCTTCTCAGCTGTCCCACTGACAACTTATTCCTGTCAGGGCACACAGTATATAAGTGATGTCTTGTGAAATGTGCAAAGAAGATGAACCTTTTCCCCTCTCCTTCAGTCTTGCATTGCTTTGGTTCCATCTGAGGTGCACATCCTGTGACTAGTGGTGTGCCCCAGGGCTCAGTGCTGGGGCCAGGACTGTGCAATATATTCATCAGTGATCTGGATGAAGGGGGAGAGTGTTCCCTCAGCAAGTTTGGGGATGATCCCAAGCTTGGAGCAGTGGCTGGCACACCAGGAGCTGTGCTGCCATCCAGAGTGACCTGGACAGGCTAGAGACATGGGCAGGGAGAAACTTAATGCAATTGAACAAGGGGAAGTGTGCAGTACTGCATCTGGGAAAGAACAAGCCCATGGATCAGTCCAGACTGGGAACTGATGTGTTGGAGAAGAGCCCTGGGGAAAAAGCTCTGGGAGTGCTGGTGGCTAGGAGGATGCCCATGAGGCAGCAATGTGCCCTTGTGGCCAAGAGGCCAATGGCATCCTAGGATGCATGAAGAGGAGCGTGGCCAGCAGAGCCAGAGAGGTTCTTCTCCCCTCTCCTGTGCCCTGGGGAGGCCTCCCCTGGAATGCTGTGTCCAGTTGTGGGCCCCTCAGCTCCAGAAGGATAGGGAGCTGCTGGAGAGAGTCCAGCACAGGGCCAGCAAGATCCTGAAAGGAGTGGAGCATGTGCCCTAGGAGGACAGGCTGAGAGAGCTGGGTCTCTTCAGCCTGGACAAGAGGAGACTGAGAGGAGACCTCAGCAATGCTTAGAAATATGGGAAGGGTGAGTGTGAGGAGGAGAGAGCCAGGCTCTGCTCCATGGCATCCAATGGTAGGAGAAGAGGGAATGGGAGCAAGTTGGACCACAGGAGGTTTAGTATTAACCTGAGGAGGAACTTGTTTGCAGTTCAGGTGCCAGAGCACTGGCCCAGGCTGCCCAGGAGGCTGTGGAGGCTCCTTGTCTGGAGCCATTGCAGAGCTGCCTGGACACATTGCTGTGTGAGCTGGTCTAGGTGCTCCTGCTCTGGCAGGGGGGTTGCACTAGATGATCTTTCTAGGGCCCTTCCAACCCCTGACATTCTGTGATTGTATGGCCATGCTTGCATGGAAGCTGTCATCATCATGATCATCATCTCCTCCAAGCTGGATTCCTCTTTTCCTTGAGCTCCACTCTTTTTCCCCACAACACTCAAGTGGTTGCACAGATTATTGTCTTTTTGGTTTTTTTGCATCAGGGAGAAGTTTTCCCTTATGAGTCCTTCCAGGGCTATTTCTGGGAAGGACTCTGAGTCACATCAGTTAATCAGATGAAGGAGCTGAAAGGAAGGAGCAGAGCAAGTATTAAGTAAAAGAAAATTACATTTGGTTGCTCTTTGTGTGCAATTACACTAACTGAACTGTTGGCATAATGCAATCAAGGTATCTGCAGAGTTGAGGGGGGTTGGGTTGTATTAAGCATCAATTAACACACTGAATAATAGCTCAGGGCCCTTCCCCAAGCAGAGGAGCAGTGATAGAAATTGCTCAGAGATGGATGGTGGGAATCTCAGCTTATGGCAGGCAGGGATTGCTTTATTGCAGTGTTCACAGTTGCTTTCTCTGTAGGGTTGGAAAGAGCAAAGATGTCATACTGAAACTCAAGCTCCAGCCAGATCTCAGCCTAGTGAAGATGAATGGGCAGAAGTGCTCCCCAGAGTTGAGCCTCCCATTGAATTCACCAGGGCAATCCACATGTTGTAGACCTCTATTTTAAAGTTTAAATTGTGCAAAAACTGCTATCCATCTCTGGAAAGAGTCTGAACTCATTTTGCCACCTTTGCTCTTGGTTATCTCTTGTATTAATTGTGAACCAATTCCAACAAGTGAGTAGCATGTCTCACTTCACAGCCTTTGTGGGAAACTGCCACTATCTCTTTAAGTGAAACATTAAAGAGAAATTCTTTTGCTTCATGCTGCTTTATTAGTTTGTGGTTCCAGAAAGTAACAAGAAACAAGTCATTCTCCACTTGCCTTATTACACTGAGCACAGAGGATTTCCTACAAGGATGCCCTGCTAGTGTTCCCTTTGAGAAAAATCTAAAGGATGAATCAAGCTTTGAGTATTTCTTTGTCAGATTGATCCTGAATATCACTTTATACCTTTGTCATCAAGGGAAATGCTCTTCTTGTTGAACTGAAGAACACATCCAAGTCTTCCAGTGCTGCCCTCAGTTAGAAAATGGAATGATAGAGGTAAATAGTATCATATAAATAATAGTAACTCCATAAATAGCTGAAAAAACAGCTTCCTCTGAGCCTGACCATACTTGTGTAACTGATTCTGGTATTGCTGGCTGATTCTGGTATCATCATTTTATATCCCATTAAGGTTATTGTGTATATACATTGAGCAGTTCAGGGCAATGTACCATCATCTTCCAAACCCTTACCCCACTCCATTAATAATAAGTAATAATGTCAAATATCTGCTCACAGGACACTCTTAAACAACAGAACCCAAAGCAAAAGGGAAAGGTTTCTTGCTTCCTTCCATCACTGAACTTGTAGTGTATTTTGCCTACAGAGTTTCAGCACAGACCAACCCTGGAGTTACTGATAATGCTTCCCTCAGCTTGTTCATGCACTGAGTAAAAGATATCTATGCCTCTAGAGAATCATTCTGGTTGGAGAAGACCTCTGAGATCATCAAGTTCAACTGTCCACCATGTCCTCAAGCATCACATCTCCATGGCTTTTGAACTCTTGCAGCATACCATGATGCTGATGGCACTCAAATGTTAGTGAAGATTAAGATAGGTAGTTTCCTGTAAGCCTTTGATTTCCCATCTTGGCCAAATATTCTAAGGGAGCTTTGTGAATGTTTTAGCAAAGAGATAAAACAAGTGTCCTACAAGGAAGAGGTAAGATGAACTCCTTCTGGGACAACTTAACAGCTCCAGAAGTTTAGCCACTGGGTTTTTCATGCCTGAAACATGAGATCTTATAGCCCTTATTAATGCTTTTTGTTGTTTAATTCCAAGTAGGAATAACCTGAATAGAAGTTGTGGAAGCAAGTTTCACAAACAGTTGTTTTAATAAAGCACTGATAGATTTCACTAGGCCATTACTCTAGCTTCCAAAATAAGCCAAGTACCATGGTGCTTGCTTGGTAATTTCCTCAAGTTTTGGTTTGGAATGAGTTGAACCTTGGTTCAGACCAGCTTAATTTAACAAATGCCATTTAATCCACTTAGGCCCTCGAGTTAGAGCTGAAATGCCCATGCCTTTTTTCTGATATGGACTTGGTGTGCTGCATGTGGCAGTGAAATTGCTTTCTATATTAGAAGGACAAATGTGCTTCAGGCTTTGCTCCAGTGTTTTCTCCTCCTCCTCCTCATTGCTGGTTGTTATTTGCAGCAGTGCTGCCTTTGGGCTGCAAGTTGTAGCAAAACTTCAAATGAATTAGTCATCTGAAACCTTGGGGGGGGTTTATTCTTTTGGTTTAGTTTTGTTCTTTGCTGTGGCTGAAATATCCAGATGCTTGCTTGCTGTGCATTTTGCATCCCTAGCCAAGCTGCATTGAGAGCTATGAGTTGTGCTGTGCAACAGGAAATGAGCATGAGTGGCTGTGTGTGTAAAGACATCAGTAAATCTCATTTGGAAAGACGAGTTGGGATGAAGGAATTTCTTTAGGTCTGTTTTAATAGAGCCAAAATGGCTTTACTTGCAATGAGTTGTTGGTGGGACCTGGGGAGATTGCCAGGGAGATGTGGAGAGTGTAGGTGTGTGGGTGAAGAGGCAGAAGAGCAAATGTTTCCTCTGCCACATTTCTTGTGAAATGACCTGATATATAAATTATTCAGTGAAATCTACTGCCTCAAATCTGAATCTCAGTGTAATCTTCACTTCTTTGCTTCCCCCCCTTCCTCAAACAGGAATATCCAGCTTTTAAACCCCCTTAGCATCTCTCAACTTTGTGAAACATTTAAGAGAGAGGAGGGAGGGAGATGCAAGGTTCTTAGTCTATATCCAGACCCATCTGTCCTAATTAGGTTGATTATGATGAGCAACTTCTTCCCATGCCATCTTCTGTCCCATTTAATTCAGCAACAAAGCTGTCCCAAGTTGGACTGGCTTTGAGTATCACATATCAAAGTGCATATAAACAGCAGGAGGAGTGTTTGCAAGTCAACCCAGCAGTGGCAAATGAGGAGATGGTGCAAAACCTGGCTAGAGGTTTGTATAGAGGAAGAGGAGGCTCAGGGGAGACCTTCTCTCTCTCTACAGCTACCTGACAGGAGGTTGGAGTGAGCTGGGGGTAGGGCTCTTCTCCAGGGTTAACAGGGAGAGGATGAGAGGAAATGGCCTCAAGTTGCAGCAGGGGAGGTTTAGATTAGATATAAGGAGGAATTTCTTCACTGCAAGGGTTGTTAACTCTTGTCCCAGGCTGCCCAGGGAGGTGCTGGAGTCACCATCCCTGCAGGGGTTCAACAAACATTTAGATGTGTATTTAGGAACATGGTTTAGTGTCCTGGGGGTGACAGCTTGATGGTTGGACTTGATGAGCTTAGAGATCTCGTCCAACCTTGCTGATTGGGTGGTTCTGTACAACTAAACCATAGCAGCAGTGTGCACATGCTGTGCTCTCTCCTAACTTTTATCACTTCCAGTTCCCCAGTTTGATTCTCACCATTTGGGCTTGTTGTCCCCTTGAAGGTCACCTGCTTCTATCTTTGATGTTTCACCAGAGACATCCAAATGACTACTTCTTGTTGCAAAGCAAGACACTTCCCTGCCTGCTTTCCTAACCATATGTTTCAGTGCAGGTGTCTTAGCCCACTGGGATGCTGCAGTGGTAAATATCCCTGGGATAGCTGACAGGAGAAGTCTCTCATCTTCCATCCTGTGGAAGGTTTTCCTTTGCTTTTGAGGTTAGAGGTGGGGTTGTTTTTTTTCAAGCATAAACATAAGTAACTTCTGGTGCAAAGCTGTTGAGATCAGAGCTACTGAAGCGTTTTGTTTGGGGACTTTCAGACCTTGCTTTCTTAGGTACTTTTCCCCTCTTCCCAGTTGGTCATGATTTTTTTGGAGGCAGAGGAGGGGAGGGGAATTCTTCTGTTTGCTATCTACTAATTTTAAGCCTTTTTACTGCCACCCATTGCAGAATAATTATCTAAGTATCCATATAGAACAAGTAACAGCAGCAAGATCTCTGGAGGACCCTTGCAGGGGAATTTTGAGGAGGGATGGAATCAGTTTTGCAGTAAGAAGGAAGAGGTTATTCTCTCAGAAGTCCTTGGATTGGGAAGGTTTCTTAAAGGAGTAGTTTGGCACCAAGTCTTTTGTGTCTATTGGCAGTAGTAGAATGAACTTAACAATGTGTCTTAGATTCTGGATATTAAGTTGTTAATAAGTATGGATGATAAATCATGTCATGCCCACCAAAACAGACCACATATTCACCATCTAGATCTTAGTTTTGATCCCACATTAAACATTTCCAGATACACTAGCAAATATGTGAGGATGGGTTTGGCCCTAACAATGAATCCTTAAGGAGAAGGATGGCCTCATGTATCCAAATATAAAAATTGGATGGTTGTGAGGCACAAATTAGCAAAGCCTTGTCCTAGACACCTGTTTGTACATTTGTCCTTGTACTTCCAGCTGATCAAAATAGCTCTAAGAAGGAGGCATTGGTTTGCACCCACAGATCTGGCCTAGAGCATTTATAGACCTCACTTAGGTGTTTTGCCTTCTGTAGCTTAACTTGAATCCCTGAGCAAATCGTTGTTCCAAATACAATTAGTTTTTTGTTATGTTTTAAGCCCTAGGAGGATGTTGTATTTACAGGGTTTGATCTAATGAACAGTTGCTTTCCCCTATCAAAGAAATTCAACCATCAAATGCCTGTAGAAACTGAAAAGGCTAAAAGGCACCAGGTGTCTTGAGGCTGTAAGTGTGCACTGGAACAGCCCAAAACTAGGTGGTTTGTGTGGCATTTTCCTCTGTGATCTTTGCCTTTTTGAGCCTTAGATAAAATAAAGCTATTTTCATATTAGTTATGATATTAAAGACTATGAGTTATGAGTGTTTGTTCTGGTTGAAACCTCAGAGGTCAAATTCTTCTCCTGGCCCAACAAGAGAGAGTGAACCAAGAGCAGCAGAAGAGCAAATTGATCTCTAGAGGTTTGGTTCATGCTTTGTGTTTCAGATCACTGGTTGTTCACCACCTGTGGTGCCAGTGGACCCTATGGCCCTACCCAGAGCCAATGCAATGATGCCTACAGGAACTCCAACCTCAGTGTGATTGTAGGAGCTGAAGGGCTTCTCCAGGGCATTCAGATCTGGAAAGTACCAGCAACCAACACGTACAGGTAAGGGAATCAGCACTGCTTGTCAGCATGGATCTTTGCAGTCAATATTGCTGCAAGCTGCTCATCATCATCATGGGCAGGCTTTGGGAACACAGCTCCGGGGAGGGCTCCATCCATGCTCTTCCCAAGTGCTTTTTCCAAGCGCTGCTGGCTGCAAAGGCCANAGAAACACTGAGCTTTCGACTTTTCTTCAAGTGTTTATTTCACCAGACTCTTGGATAGAGTTTTCCCAAAGCACTCTATGCCTTTGCTAGCCTAGTGTCTATCTCTCTGTCAATCTTACCATCCGAGGAGATGAGGCTGCCTAGGTAGTTAAACTGTTGGACTGATTTAAGCTCTGAATCACCAATGATGATATGAGGATGATGAGAAACTTCCTGAGGTGCAGGTTGATATAAAACTTCTGTTTTCTTTAAGCTAACTTCCAGCCCAAGCAGCTGAGCAGTGGCTGCAAAGCAGCACGTTAAACACTGCAGAGCTACTTGTGTCTGGGCAACAAGGGCAGTGTCAGCAGCATAAAGCAGCTCCTGGACAAGATGCTTTATGCTCTTAGTATGGGCCTGCAAACCCCTTAGGTTAAATAAGCAAGCTGCTTGGCACCTAGTAAATATTCCATTCAGAAGGTTGGCCAAATCTGAATGGGTTTACTTTTCCCTTGATGCTATGATTTCCAGTACCTCCAGTCTCAGATTTCTTGTCTTTAAGATGCAATTTCTGGATCAAATAGAGAGAGAAAACTACCTGGGGCAGACAGACATCTTTAGCCTAAATGCTTATGGGTTGTGAGAGCTCTGCAAGTCAAAACTGGAGAGTTTTGACCTCCCCAGGCCAAGGGATATGCATATCCCATGAGGTAGCCCTTGAATTCTGGTCTCAGAATGAGTTTTGCTCCCTCTCCCCTGGATACAGGAGGCACAGTTGTATGTCAGCATTGCTTATGGGGCACTTTGCATCAAGTTGTGCTCAGCACCTTGACTGTTTAATATCTAGGCATGGTAAGCTGAGACCCTCAAGGCTCACAAAGGATCACACTTCAATCCCTCTGTGGAGTTCTTTTCAAAGGCAGATGACCAGCTATGGTTTAATCAGATTTTTACCAATCAACCTTTCTTTTTTTTTGTTCTTGCTGAGGGGGGGGAAAGAAATACAGTTGGAGTTTAGTTCACTGTATCTGAATGGTAGCATCAGTCTGTAAGCAGAACAATGACTGACTAGTGGGGTGTTTGAATGCAACATTTTCTCTTAAAATCAAGGACCTAAAATGACTTTTAGGTTCTGTATAGATAATAGATGGTTAATGTCATTGGTAACCTGCTTATAAATGGATGACATTCTCTTCTGCACCTCTTAAGGCTATAGTAGAGACTTCACAGCCTGCAGAAAGGAGGCAATTTGGGGCTGAAATTAACTTGACATCTCCCTGCTTCTGAGCTGCTGAAGAAGGGAGTAGAGTCCTCCAGCAGAGCATAGCCCTAGGAAAATGTCAAGTTGCAATATCAGTGCTAGGGCTTAGCAGAGGCTGGACCCACTGGCTGTAGTTAGCTCTGCCCTGCAGTCCTGCTGCATTCAGAGTCCTGCAAGTCAGCCTGAGAGCCAGAGCCATCTCCAGCAGAGCTGACCCAGAGCTAAAAATCCTCTAACTGGCTCTTAGGAAATCACTTCTTAGGACAGATCATAGAATTACAGACTTGTCAGGGTTGGAAGGGACCTGAAAGCTCCTCTGGTTCCAACCTCCCTGCCATGGGCAGGGACACCTGGCACTAGAGCAGCTTGCTCCCAGCCCCAGCCAGCCTGGCCTTAAAACCTTCTAGGGGCTGCCACCACCTCTCTGGGCAACCTGGGCCAGTGTCTCACCACCCTCATGGGGAACAACTTCTTCCTAAAACCCTAACATCCAACCTAAATCTCCTCTCCTCAAGCTTGGATCCATTCCCTAGTCCTAGCAATTCCTGACAAGTCCTTCCCCAGCCCTCTTGTAGCCCCTGCAGATCCTGGAAGGCCACAAGAAGGTCTCCTTGGAGCCTTCTCTTCTCCAGCCTGAGTAATCCCAACTCTAGATCAGTGTGCTTAACACTGGTAAGAAGGATGTTGCTTGTGTCAGAAGGTCTCATCATCCCATGTCTAGGCCTATGAGCAAGAATGAGAGAAATGAACTGTGATAAATTCCACCTGACCACAGATTATCTACATTCTTGCCATTTTGGAAACCAGAGCCTTTGCTCTGTTGGGCTGAGTGGCCTATTGATTGTCACTGCCACTCTCTCCTCTCTTCTCTCAGGTCCTTTCTTGCAAGGTAGCACAAGAACATGGCACAATGGAATGCAAAAAGCTGTGCTCCTAGGCTGGCCAGCCTAGATCCTCTATTTTCTCCTAGTCTTGCAACTAACTGCAGTGTTTCCCATCACCTATCTATCTACCTAGAGGTGGACTTTTATTCTCCAGCTCTTCAGAACCAGTGCCCTCAGCTCATCCTGATCCTTCCTGAAGATTCAGTTTTCTTTTGCAGTTCCTCTAAGCATCCTAGTAAAAGAAAAGGAGGAAGAGAGTGAAAGGTGCTTTGTGAAAGGAAGAGAGTGAAAGGTGCTGATTATGTCTACTCAGGGGCACCTGAATCTTGCTTTAGGAGCAATATGGTGAAATGGATTCCTCCTGTCAAAGAAAACTGTGCCTAAGGAATGGGATCCTGCTAAAACTTGCTAATGCATCTCTTGAAATAGTGACACCCAGGACTGTCTGCTGACTCTCCTGGGGTTTATTTGCCTTTGAATGAGGCCCAGATTGTTCCTGCTGAACTCCCTGCCATCTTTGCTTGTATGCCAATGCTGTTTGTACAGAGATAACCATAGCCCCTAATGGCTCCTGATTAACCTTGCCAGCTTGCTGGAGCTCAGAGCACACCTCATTAGCCACTACACAATTCTGCAGCAAATCAACTCAGGCTTTCAGATTCAGGCAGCATCTGCTCAGGGTTAGCTCACTGCTGTGTCCATCGCTGCTGGCACCAGTACAGCCTGACTAAGGAATGATTGCTTTGGTTCTGAAGGTAATCATGACACATTGCAAGGATCTCCACATGCTTTAGGAGGCACTTGATCATAGAATCCTAGANGAGATACTCCATGGTTACTGCTTCATCATGCTGGCTGTCTCAGAGCAGTATCTAATTGTTCCTAGTGCCAAGCATTAAGGCAAGGAGCTGGCTGCCCAAGCTCTTCAGGGTCTTCACACAGCATGAGCACTGCTGGTTTCTTCTGCATGTAGGACTGTGGTGGGCAAAGAGCCCACCAGGTGCTAGAGGAAAGGAGGAGTTGAAGCAGAGGAACTGGTAGGATGCTGAGAGGAAAGTTTGTCTTCTCAGCTCCTTTAGTCACTGTTGACATCCTCGAGGTTGAAGTTTGCTCTCATGGAACACCAGGGAAGGTTTAGATTGGGCATCAGGAAAAATTCCTTCACTGAAAGGGTTGTTAAGCATTGGCCCAGGCTGCCCAGGGAGGTGCTGGAGTCACCATCCCTGGAGGGGCTCAAGAAGCATCTAGATGTGGTACTTAGGGGCATGGAGGTAAAAGGTTGATGGCTGGACTTGATGATCTTAGAGGTCTCTTCCAACCTTCCTGGTTCTGTGAAATAGCTGTCTATTTTTCTTTAAGGTACTCTGAAATCCTTAGAAAAAAGCTGCTTCAAGTGTGGAAGTTGTTTATGCACTTAGGGAGAGAGAGGAGCTGAGCATTACAGTGGTACAGCCACATCTTTAGGTACATCAGCAGCACTAAGGAGCTCTGCATCTTTACTGCTTGAAAGAAAAGCCCCAGAGTTTTCCTTGAGCCTGTGTATTGCAACCTAGCTCCTTCTGGCAGGGAACTGAGAGATATTTGTGGTGATTGGGACTTTAGTCAGGGGATTCTGCCTTCCTTGTTTACTGCAGGTAGTGTCTGTCCACCTACTCTTCTATATTCCTGGGAACAGGAGAGCTGTTTCCCATCTGGTCCATGCTAGCAGGACTGTAGTTGTCTGCTGTGCTGTCTGCTTTCTCCAATCTCTCCCTGTCAATCTGATGCTTAATGTTCTCTTGAGCCATATGGGCTCTGCTAAGCAGTTCTCCTGCTCTCTTCTCTCCAGGGTAATGCCTTCAGGGAAACAAGATGTGGCTCACATATTAAAGTTGGAAACGACAGGGACTTGCTTACTCTGTCCTCAGCAAGTGTTTGCCCAAAAAGAAGCTGTTCTGTAGCTCCCCAAGTTCACATATCCACATAGAGCTGAGAACCTCAGGGCTCAAGCTTTGGGTTTAGATGTATTGAGTGTGTCAAGTCTTCAGGGCACTGCCCCTGTGACACTCTGAGGTGTGCAAAACAGTGTCCAGAAGGGCTTTGTGTTACCTTCCACCTGCCTGGGACAACTCAGATGCCAGATTCTTCCTTTTTTCTCCTGCAGCATCTCAGGCTATGGAGCTGCTGGTGGGAAAGGAGGGAAAAACACCATGGTACGCTCCCACGGAGTCTCTGTGCTGGGAATCTTTGACCTCCAGAAGGATGAGACGTTGTATATCTTGGTGGGACAGCAAGGGGAAGATGCTTGTCCAAGTGTAAGTGATTGCCCTTTCTGGTTTGCCTTAAGCCCTTCTGAAAATCCATGGACTTTTTGTCTGTTTACAACAGAGGGAAAAAAAATCATTGTCCTTGAGGAGTTTGGGGTTATGTGGTTCAAGGGAGAGCTGCAAATGCCTGGAGAGAAAAGTGCTACTTGCACCATTTTGCAGGCACAATAAATCTATTGAGCATTTAGAATTCTGTGGAGGAAGAGGAGATGCTTGTGGAGGAAACGAAACATTATCTGATGAGATTTCACCTCCAGGTTGGAGTTGGACATTTAAATGCTGTGCATTTCTCAGCTGTTGACATCCCAGAGGTGAAAGCTTAGCAGGCTGCTACAGCACAGAAAGCTTGAAGGATGTGATGAAGAAAGAGAGGTTCTCAAGGCTGGCTGCTGAAGTAAAGAATGTTAACACTGGAATTATATATATCCACAAACAAACCATTAATATGAGGCCTCTTTGAAATGAGAAATGTCCTAACTGGAGCTTCCATCTAGCATCTATGACTAAGACATTCCTGCTGAGTGGTAATATATGGGCTCATTAAATTGCAGGCCACTGTAATCTTAGTGAGGATTTATGGAGTGCTAATGTAATTCTTTCATTGAGGCAAAGAGATTGCATTGACTTGTGGAAGGGACTTTTACTAGATTGGATTGTAATCTTGTGGTTCCTTTGGGTCATTGACTCTGTCATTTTATTAATCATCCCCACCCAGCTCCAGATCAATTAAGGGGGGAGAAAAGAGGGATGTTGAGTTCCATAGGCAACTCTGCACAAGCCAGGACACATTTTGTGGTCAACAGGGTGATTTGTAACTTGAGGATG
Organism: Bucco capensis; assembly: GCA_013396975.1. Taxonomy (NCBI): domain Eukaryota; kingdom Metazoa; phylum Chordata; class Aves; order Piciformes; family Bucconidae; genus Bucco; species Bucco capensis. Next base: position 100,239 of record VWZO01013581.1, read on the forward strand.
CTCTTCCAAAGGAAAAGACTTAGATGAAAGGAGAAGGAAGGAGGAGGTCAATCCTACTGGAAACAACTCTTTGTGCCTTTCTCTGTTAAACTGTTGTTGAGTTCAGTTGTTGTTGAGGGGCAACAAGTAAAGTAAAAGAAGCTAGGAGCAAAGCTTGCAACTTGCAGATGCTCCCAGCAGAGTCCTGCTTGTCATGCACTTTAGTGCTCCAATTTCAAATGGAAGTGACAGCTAGCTCCCTTAGGTCCTAGTCATTATAAATGGTGGTTTAATGTTGGCTTTGAAATCAGTTACTGAATTCAGTGATTTACATTTGGTGCTAATTGGTGAAGGAGAGGAAAAAATGCCAATTAGGAAATATGGAGGGGTTTGGTGAGGTATCAGGTCAACCAAAGGTGGGATTGCAGCTGGTTTGAACTAGCCAGCATTGATAATTACAGTCAAATTGCTCCTTAAGTGTCAGATCAACATCAATATTGCTTGTAAGTCGAGTTAAATATTAGATGGCTTGTCTCTGCTGAGCTCATTGCTGCTACCCAGGTTAAAGCTAGGTGTGAGCCACCAGTACACCTTAATTCTGGAGAGATGCATGTGTGCTGCCTGGCACTGGAAGAGGAGCAAAGGAGCTTGGGTTCTCTATCTCTGGCTGTTAGGTAACATCAAGCAAGTCACATCATCACTGGCTTGCTGCCTTCCCCCACTTGTGAAATAGAGAGGCTTAAAGCTGGGACAGCACAGTAAATTCTGCTGCATCTTGTGTGTTAGAAGTTTATGGAGCTGTTTGACATGCTAATAGATGTCAGCACTGAGCTTGCTTCAGGATAATCCCATCAAAATAGCCACAAGTTCTTCTGAGGAAGGGGGAAGCAAAAAGCAAGATGCTTCTAGAAGAGCACTTGCTTCCTTGTGCCTATGGAGAGGCACTGGAGGACAATTGGTTGGTTTGGGAGGGTGAAAGGTGCACCAAGACCAGATGTGTGCAAGGATATGGAGATGTCTTACCAGCCTTGGTCTTTTATTTGCAGGCTAATGATGTTATCCAGAAAGTCTGCATTGGAGAGAACAATGTGATTGAAGAGGAGATCCGTGTGAACAGAAGTGTCACCGAATGGGCAGGAGGAGGGGGAGGAGGAGGAGGTGCAACTTACATCTTTAAGGTATGGAAACATAGTCCCTGTACACCTTCAACATCCTGCCCCTTGCTTCTTGCAGTTGGAAACAGCTGAGAATCCTTTCTACACCTCTGGGGAAGTGTTCCCCTTCATTCCCAGTTGATAGATGGAGTGAGCTGACTTGGGTCCTTCACACTTCTTAGAGCTGCTCTGCAGTGTGGTCACTCTTGGTTCAGCAGCTTGGAGTTTCCTTTGCAAACATGAGAGTTCCATGCAAGCTGAGCTGCTGGAGCATCATTCTACAGCAAGCTAGGGATTCCACTGGAATTCAAACCTAGCACTGGAGAACATGAGACTTTCAGCTACACTTTTGGCCTACAGAGTGCAATGAGAAGAAAAGGTGAGGCTAGCTTGAAGGTTTTCTGTTGGCAGCCCTGTAGCTAGGGGACCACTGAGCTTTTCTGTCATGTACTAGCTGAGACAGCATTCATCCCAAAGACCAGTTTTTTGGGTGTTAAGATCATCTGTAGTCCACTCAGCTTCTCCATAAGTCTGGATGCTCAGGCACTTTCCAGGTTGGCAGTGCTTTACCAGCAGAAAGATGAGCTAACACCATACAGAGCAGTGCTCCTTAGCTCTTTCATTAGCTGAAAGGCATCACACAGTAACTTTATAAGCTCTCTAAGAGCCATCAGCACTGTAGATATCATTGATGGAGCTGCTGGTGCCATGTTCTCTGTTGCAGAACTTGGTGGGACTCATGCTATTCATGAATCTTTTGGATGTGGGTGTATAAATAACATCAATAAGTTGTCCTAGATGTCTGCTTAGTGCATCTTGCCTGTGGTTGAAGTTCCCTTTGCTGGTTTGGCTTAGTTTGAACACTCACTGCCTTTATTGCTCAATTTGTTCAGATGGAGAATGGAGAACCAGTCCCCTTGATAATTGCAGCAGGAGGTGGTGGCAGGGCCTACAGGGCCAAAACAGATATATTCCATCCAGAAAGGCTGGAGAATGATTCCTCTATTCCAGGGCTCAATGGAAATTCAGGAGCTGCAGGTAAGGATGTCCTTGCCAAATGATAGAGTACCTCTTATAAACAAAGTTGTTTGGGGTTTTGTTTTGCTGTGGGAGTTTGCAGTGCCAATGTGGCCATCCTGATCCCTGCATACATCCTCACAGTTTCCATGGCTTCTGCACACAGAGCATAACTGCACCTTTGGCTATAGAAGTCTCTCTGAAGAGCCACCTAGGACTGGAAGGGAGTCACTGGTGCTAGGTTGTATTTAGAGCAGGGCTGGGACATATTGTCATCTCCTTTTCCCTAAATTCCTTTTGTTCTGCTTCACAACCAAGATAGGGCTTGGTCAAAAGTGCTTTTTGGCCAAGGGGAATCCTCTGTAAGCTAGAAACAAGTGATTAGAGAGTAAAGCAGGGATAATTCTCCTTGCATGGCTGGTGACAAGAGGGGCAGGTAACTACCATGGTCAAAAGCCCTACAGAAAGGTCACAGTAACACCATGCAGCAAGCACATCCTCTCTTCTCACCAAGGCAGGAGATTTCTACTCTGCTTTTTCTGCAGATCCTGCAGTGTTTTTTCCCCACAAAAATTAACCCCTCCCTGTGTCTTTTCTCCTCTTCTGGAGCAGAGGAGGCTCAGGGGAGACCTTATTGCTCAGTACAACTCCCTGATAGGAGGTTGGAGTGAGATGTGGGGAGGTTTCTATCAGGTTAGCAGTGGGAGGATGAGAGGAAGTGGCCTCAAGTTGCAGCAGGGGAGGTTTAGATTGGATGGCAGGAGGAATTTCTTCACTGCAAGGGTTGTTAAGTCTTGGAATAGTTGCCCAGGGAGGTGCTGGAGTCACCATCCCTGCAGGGGTTGAAGAAACATCTAGATGTGGTATTTAGGGCCATGGGTTAGTGTCCTGGGGGTGACAGGTAGCTGGTTGGACTTGCTGATCTTCGAGGTCTCTTCTACCCTTCTTGATCGTGTGCTTCTCTTTCCTGCAGGTGGTGGAGGTGGCTGGAATGATAACACTTCCTTCCTGTGGTCAGGAAAATCCTTGCTGGAAGGTGCTACTGGAGGAAGATCCTGCCCCCAGGCCATGAAGAAGTGGGGGTGGGAGACAAGAGGGGGT
>VWZO01013581.1:103885-166585 GCA_013396975.1 Bucco capensis
GGGGGTTTCGGAGGGGGTGGAGGGGGGTGCTCCTCAGGTGGAGGAGGCGGAGGATATATAGGTAAAGTGGCTTCGTGTTCAAGGTGTCCCTTCCCCTCCTTTAGTGCTAATGACCAGCCCTGTGCTGATAGATACTTCCTCCTGTAGCTAGCATATCTGACTGTTACCATTATGTCTGTGTCTTGCCTTTTTAGCACTAGATGAGCCCAGGGCATTTAGTCTTTGAGCCAAGAGGCAGGTGTCAGGCCTTTCAGCTCCAAGCCTGGAGCTTTCTATTTTGGGGGTTATAGTGCTGAAGAAGTAGGTGCTCCCAGCACTTGTGCTTTGAGGGCTTCAGTCCTGGAGGCTGGCAGTCAGGCTTGATGCCTTTCACACAGCTGCTTCTACCTTGCTCTGGGTGGGCTTTGGACCTGCACAAGGTGGTCTCTGGGGGTAGAGGCTCAGGCTGCCAGCCAGGATCCCTCTTAAGAAGGGCACTGCTGTTGACTTCAGTCAACAAGGAGCTCATTTGCTGTGCTGCAAGGCTCAGCAGAGTCTCAGTCTCAGATGGCCTGATGTTGATTGGAAGTGGGGTGGTCCACACTGAAGATCTCTACTAACCCATAAGCTCCTGGGCCACAGAGTTTCTTCAGCCATCTATACTGTGGTGGACTTGTTAAGCCCTGGTGCTCCACACAGCTTAAATCAAGTGGAAGCTAGCCTAGAAATCCTGAGAGGGAGTAGGGAGCTTAAATAAGTGCATGTTTTGTACCAATGTTCCTGTGTAATGCTTTTTTTTCCCCAACAGATTGCCTCCCGTGATGATTTTAATTTCACTAAAGATGGTTAAAGAGGAAAAGCCATTTTGGGGATGGGGTGGGGGAACCTTTGCATGCTTGCAGTACCAAATCTATGGCCCATACTGTGCTTCTAATATGTTCTATGTGTCACCTCTCCTTTGCTCCTGAGGTGTTCTATGTGCCCAAGCACAAAAGAGCAACTCCTAAATTCCTTCAGTGCCCACTCCTGCTTGCAGGATGCAAAGGAGAGGAAGGATATATCATTAATTCCCTCTCCTGCAACAGTACCTGCCTTGGCCAGCAAGGGTACTGAGCTTAGCCCTAGAGTATTGGTGTTTTCCAGTCTCTTGGCTGTCTTAATTTGAAGGACTTTTATGTTTCACAGCATCCAAATGGTTAAAGATGAAGTTTGTGCCTTAAAAACAGAGCTCAGAAATTGTCTGTCACAAGCTGCTGCTGTTCAGCCGAAGCTCTAGAGATGAAAAGAGCAGTGGTTCATGTCACAACTTGCTGTGAAATACTCTGCTTTATTCTCTCTTCTCATTTGGATGCCTCCCTAAATCTGCTGAGGGTCATGCATGTGGCAATGCTTAGCTGTATTTTAGTGCCAACAAGGCTCAGTTTGTTAAGGTAACTTCTGGTTTGATATGTAGGTGGCAATGCTGCAGTGGACAATGACCCAGAGATGGATGGGGAGGATGGTGTGTCCTTTATTAATCCAGTTGGTACCTTATACACTCCAGCACTGAAAGGTATTCCTACTGGTCAGAAGTCTTCTAGGGGGTTTGTTTCATGTGGAGATTAGTTTGCATCTCTAGGATACTTTAATCCACCTTTGGCTGAAGCTTGGTGTCATCAGGAGCATGAGGAGGCAGAACAAAGTCTAGTGGAGAGTAAAGAGAAGTAGCAGGAAGAAAGCAGGTGGAGAAATGAAGGCTGTTAAAAAACACTTCCCAACAACAGCCTGTCACTATAGAATAGTTTTGGCCAAGGGACGTGCTTACAGAACCTGATAGCTGAGATAATTTAGGAAAGAAACAGACAAAGCACCTGACTATTCACTAACAAATAACATTCCTTAGAGCATCCCTCAGCAAATTATCCAGGTGCAGTGTATGGGAGGGATAAATCCTCCCACTCCAGCCTATGTTTGCCTAGAAGTCAGTGTCTTAAAGATGTTTGTGAGGCGTTCGGAAAACACAAAAAGCATCTATTTGCTCCAAAAAGAAAAAGAGAAGTCTTTTCAAATACAGCTGCGCTCTGGCCTGATAGATTGAAAGAAGGGAATGATCTGCATTAGCTTGAGAGTAATGAGCTTCTTTCCTGCACTCTCCAGTGACAGAGGGGCATGGAGAGGTGGATATTAGGCTGCACCTCAACTGCAGTCACTGCGAGCTGGACGAGTGCCGTGTCGATCTGGAGACTCAACAAGTCATTTGCTTTTGTGAGCCAGGCACAGAGCTGGCTGAGGATGGTGTGTCTTGCATAGGTAAGTACACTTAGGGGGAAGGCTGCTAGTATGTCCAGCAGAAAATGCCTGGCAAAACTCTCCTTTTTGGACTGGGAAGCAGCCTGAAAGCTTTACCTAGTCTCTCCTCAAACTCTATCGTGTGCAGCGCTGAGGAGGGTCAGGTTTGGCACAGATGCTGTGAAATCAGGAAAGCTTGCTCACTGAAGAGATTTCCCAGCTAAGAAGCAAAAGAATCCTAGACTGGTTTGGGTTGGAAGGGACCTCTGGAGCTCATCTAGTCCAACCCCCCTGCAGTGGCCAGGGACATCCNAGAAAATGTGGAAGGCAAAGGAGGGTCTAATTCCTGTGAATTTGGGCAGATAAGGTGCAGAATCTCTAAGGAATTCTGTGTGAGAGCTCTCTGGGGGAAACTCAAGGCAATGCCTGTCCCTTGCCTTACTTGAAAACCCAAGTGCTCAGAGCTCATTACTAGGTTTTCCTCATCTTCTTGGCCAGCACTTTGAGGGAGTGACTCCAGGGTTTTGGGATCCTGCTCTCAGCTAAAAATTGTCCTGTATTTTTACCATTCCCATCTGTAAACTGGGTAAAAAGCATGGTGATTTCACCAGGGTGAAGTACACCTGAAGAGATGATGGTCACTGAGTGCCTTGTGGTCTCAGCTGTGGAATGATTTGGACTACATTTCCTGTGAATCAGCTTTTTCTGCTTGGATGAGATGCATTTAGGAGCTGATCTATCACAGTCTTCCTCCTGCTTTTGCTGTGATTTGCCATTGATAGCAGCACTTGACCCCTGGCAGTGTAATGTTCCTTCCACCTCCCCAACCTCTTGCCCTCTTTGTTTTTTATAGCCTTGTTTTCATCCCCAGGGAGTGCACATGTTAATTCACTGATAGCAAAACCATCTGTTCCAACAGCTGGAGAGTAATGGAGGGAAGTGAAGCAAGGAGGTAGCAGAGGGCAGAGATCCTGAGAACTGATCATGCTAGAGGTTGCTCCTCCACTAGATGAGTAAATGGAAGGAAAAGCAGAAAAGAATCTGTAATGAAGTGGTTGCTGGAAGATCATTTCAAGCATGTAATTCCTTCTTCTCCTGCCTCTGTTACAGCTGAGCCAGTGGTTCACCTCCCTCTTTCCTTGGTCTTGTCTGTTGTGACCTCAGCATTGGTGGCTGCTTTAATTTTGGCCTTTTCAGGGATCATGATAGGTGAGTGTTTTCTCTGCAAATGATATTTTCATGTGAGGGATGGATCTGAGCTCTGGGAGGCAAAAGGATCCAGGTTGTTAGCTCCCACTCTTAATGACATCACTCACACCCCTTAACTTGGGATTTCAGTGCTTGTTTCTGTCCACAATGGCCAATTTTGGGTTTCTGTTACTGACTGCATCTCAAAAAAGACATTATTGCTTCTGGTTTTGTTTGTGAGAGCTTCATGCTCAAGAGAGAAGCTCTTTGAAGCTGCTGAGAGCTTCATGCCTAAGAGCAAGCTCCTTTATTTGTGTGCCTACATACAGATTAACCTCTTCATGTCCCTTCCAACCCCTAACAGTCTGGGATTCTGTGACAGTTCAGCTTGAAATTCTCACAGAAGCTAATCCCAGCATCATTAAGGTTGGAAGAGACCTCTAAGATCATGCAGTCCAACCATAGCTGTCATTTCAGTTTTGAGACATCAATAGTCAGGGTGATAGTGATTTAACCTGCTCACAATTGGCAATACCTGGAACTATTTCAGGAGAGAGCCACCAGGATGTCTGATCCCAGAGTGTGATTTTTAATGACATTTAAGAAGGATCAGTGAAGGCATTCAAGGATTATAACACTATCCTAAACTGATTCCAAATTTAGTCCAGCTCTGTTGTTCAGAAACAGAGGAAAATAGGCAAAATGAGCTCATTTCATGTACCTTGTGTAACAGTTTAGCCTCTCCATTTTGAGCAATATGATGCAATAATGTGGTGGAGTCACTCACACAGCTTTAGAAAGAACTCTGTTTGGATTTCTTCCCTGAATGGGTTGTTAAGTCTTGGAATAGCTGCCCAGGGAGGTGCTGGAGTCACCATCCCTGCAGGGATTGAAGAAACAACTAGATGCTCTCCTTAGGGCCATGGGTTAGTGTGGGGTGATAGGGATGCTTGGACTTGATGAGCTTAGAGGTCTCTTCCAGTGAATAATTCATTTCAGGTCTTACTCACTGCTATGTGATGTAGGAAAGTTGTTGGAGTTGCCTCCCTCAAGTTTGGAGCTGGATTCATGCTTGGAACTTAATAGAACAAACCCAAAACCTCAGGGCTGTGAACTCAGAGCTGTTTGCCAGCTCTTTCTCCATACAATGTGTCAATGTGTTCCTGGAGGACTGTCAGATTCCTTTTTCTCTCTGTCACTGTTTGACATCCAGCAACAAGACAGTGTCACTCTGTGCTTTGAGTCCCTGAAAGCTGGCCACAGAGGGGATTTCAAGGAGAGACACACAGTCTGGCTGCTGCCTTCTTGCACAGTCATGCTGTCCTCTCTGCTTTGCTCTAGTGTATCGCCGGAAGCACCAGGAGCTCCAAGCCATGCAGCTGGAGCTCCAGAGCCCAGAGTACAAGCTCAGCAAGCTACGGACCTCCACCATCATGACAGACTACAACCCCAACTACTGCTTTGCAGGGAAGACCACATCCATTAGTGACCTCAAAGAGGTGCCACGCAAAAACATCTCCCTCATCCGGTAAATCCATCTTTTGCCTTCCTCCTGCTCCATGCTCTTGGACAGGTGTGAGCTCACAGCTGTGTGCAGGCACCTCCAAAAGCTCAGGCACTTTGAGCCTCTTGCCTCTTCTCATAAGGAAGATGCAAAGCTGCAGAGATTAGAGAATCATGGAATTGTCAGGGTTGGAAGGGAGCTGAAAGCTTTTCTAGCTCCAACCCCTGTGCCTGCCATGGGCAGGGACACCTGGCACTAGAGCAGCTTGCTCCCAGCCCCAGCCAGCCTGGCCTTAAAACCTTCTAGGGGCTGCCACTACCTCTCTGGGCAACCTGGGCCAGTGTCTCACCACCCTCATGGGGAACAACTTCTTCCTAAAATCCTAACATCCAACCTAAATCTCCTCTCCACAAGCTTGGATCCATTCCCCCTAGTCCTAGCATTCCCTGACAAGTCCTTCCCCAGCTCTCTTGTAGCCCCTGCAGATCCTGGAAGGCCACAAGAAGGTCTCCTGGGAGCCTTCTCTTCTCCAGACTGAATAATCCCAACTCTAGTTAAGCTTGTGTGGAGAGGACGAGGCATTGGCAGTCTCCTTGAGCTTTTAGAGGTGCAGTGTTCCATCTTCTGGGATGATGGAAGGACCTGGAGTGTCAGCACCATGAATTTAGACACTTCTTTTTGCAGACTGTGCAAGGAGTGGCCCATTTCTAGGATTACCTGGTGAAATTCTGGGGAGGCTGAGGCTTGTAGGAGGTTCATGTAAGGTCTTTGATGGGATAAATACAGGAGCAGGCAAAGGCAATGGGTTTGAGGCTACCAGGCAGTCTTAAAAAGACAGGAATATTAAGCCAGCAGGTTAGTCAAAGTTCCAAGTAGTCTCTTGAGGAAAAAACTTGACCATTCAGAGTTCTTCCCCACCTTGTTCTCCTGCAGGATGCTGTGCAGGCCACTTGTGAATGTGACATCAGCCTGGTACCATGCAGTTTTAGACAAGCCAAGAAGTGGAAGCAGGATGCCTAAGGGGCTAAAAAAGATGATGCTCAGAGCAATCTGTGGAGTCAGTGCCTTTATCCTGGCAAAGCTCAAGGCAGAGCTTAGGCAACAGCAGAGCAGATTGCCCTGAGCACCAAGAGACCAGAAAACAAGTCAGTGTGGCTCTCAGCCCAGCCCTGTCTCTAGCAGGACAGGGCCTGTTGTAGAAGATAACCTTACCCAAGACCATGAGGTCTCTTAGAGGCTCAGACTTCTACTGCCCAATATGCAACCCATGCAGGGTTAAGAGGGAGTGAGGATCTGGGCTGAAGAGCTCTAGTTGGACCAGTTGATTTAACACTGAGCAAGGGAAGACTGAACAGACAGGTATGCAAACATCTCTATCCCAAGGATATAGGACAGGAGCTGTTGTGTGATTCCTTGAATTCCTTTCTCTTCTACCCTTATTCAGAATAAACCTGTACATTTCCCAATATAATCACTGCCAGAAGTGATTCTCAGCACAAATTCCTGGGGCCAAGTGCTTTAGCAAGCACTATCATCATCATTTACCAGCTAAGGGACTTATCCAGAAGGACTAAATAAATCAGGAGAAGATTCTTGCTTTAGAAACCAGGTCCTTTGAGAACCATTCTGCTTCCTACTTTCTTGCTCAATGTTTTCTTTAATGGTGATGCATAAACATCATGGGAACTCTTAATGTGTGCAGGGTGTGGGAACCTCTCTCAGACCTCTCTTTATTGTCCTGTTTTGGAGTACCCACTGCAGGACTGCTGCCACCAAAGCTATAGAAGAGTGCTAGCCATTACCAGCAGCTTGATTTCACTTCTGAAGGTTGTTTTCCTCACCAACTAAACACACTGTAGAGCCAGGAAAGATGCCATCAAGGTCTGATCCCTTGCATAGGGTGAGGAGTGGTATCAGCAGCATCAAGATCTAATTCTCCCTGTATCCCTCCCATGAAAATTGTGAGCCCAATGTTGGTTGGGCTCTGACCACAGTGTTGTAATGTGTGTTCTCTGTAGTAAAACCTTCTTGTCTTCTCTGGTCTTGTGCAGGGGTTTGGGCCATGGAGCCTTTGGTGAGGTATATGAAGGGCAAGTGGCAGGGATCCCCAACGACCACACTCCCTTGCAGGTGGCTGTGAAAGTAAGTGCCAGTGTCTGAATTGTCATGGTTTCATGCACCTTCCCCCCCCTCCCCCTCCAGAGTCCCAATGCATTCTAAAAATGAAGATGAATTAACTGTTACTGTAGTTAAGAAAGGTTGCAGCTCTGTGGCAACCCTTGAATCCATCACCAGGGTGGTACAGCTTGTGAGACTATTACAAGTGGCTTGGAAGTAGTAAGACAGGCAAAGATTTGCAACACAGCTGCAAGCAGACTGCAGGTAGGAGCAATAAATCCATCCTTGGTCCATCCTCCACCTGCTGCTACTTTTAGATTGTGTGGTTATCTGTCCTAAGCCTTTGAGTTAGGAGCTGAAAGTCTTCACAGGGAGCCTGCAGGGAGGAGATGGTTGCATTTCCAGGGATCTCACCACCCCATTACAGGATGGATGTGTGCTGGATGTGAAGCTAACTGCTACAGAGACCCTGGTAGGGTTCTGCAGGACTTGAGCAGCTTAGTTAGCTTGTTTTCTCCTAGAAGTTACCTAGCAGCAGGGTCCTAGTCTGGCTGGAAGGTAGGAGGATTGAAGTGTCAGAATGATGAGGAAATGTGCTCTCAGCCCTTGTCCTTTCTCCAGCAGAGTCCCAGAGGTTGAGCCCAGCTCTCTGTGCACTCTGGGCTGTATCCTTTGCTGGGAGGAGGATGCCAGTGGCCTTGCTGAGCCATGTGCTCTGCTCTTTCCCTTCCAGCAGGCTCCACAAGCTAGGTTTAGTAATGATCTAGCTATTACCCTAGAGTGAGGTATCTTTTAGAGGAAGAAAGCTTGCTGCAGGCAATGGTAGTGCTTGTGGTTGTGCCAGGTGTTTCTCCATCTGTCAGTTGAAACACCTTCTCCTTGTCAACCTCTTCTTTCTTTTCCAGACATTGCCAGAAGTGTGTTCAGAGCAAGATGAGCTGGATTTCCTCATGGAAGCTCTCATTATTAGGTGTGTATGAGTAAGCTGAGCAGCACTAATGTGGGCTTGCAAAGAACATGAAAGAACACACTGTGAAGAGCAAAGGTGTTTTCAGAGGTGATGTGGGTGCCACACATCTACACAGCAGTTTTAGTGCATGGCTGTCAGTATTCTACAAAGAGGATAAGCATCACCATCCTTTTCTGTTCTTCTGACCAGATAAGAGGCACCAGATGATTAAGTTTTCAAGAGTTCACACTGCTTTTCATTAGGCACAGTGAAAAGGCTTAAGCCCAGGTTTCAGAATTGCTAAGATGATCCTTTGAGTTCTCTTAGACATCATCAGAACATGAGGTAAAATCAAACCTTAGGAGGTGGGTTTGATTAGTCAAAACAGACAGCATTGACTGCTCACGTGGCAGTGCCTGAGTCTTAACATCCATGGAAATAGTTTCCCATCACATTGAGCTCTGGACAAATAAATGAGTTTTAAAGACTAGACCTTGAGGAGCATCCCCTACCCAAGTAGACACTTGTGCCACTAGGTTAGCTGGAACAACTCAGCCCTAGCACTCCCTCTGCCTCTTGGATAGGGAAGTTAAGAGCAGACTTTTCTCTGTTAGCAGATATTCTCCTGCTTCCAGTGGCCAGAAAGGATGCAGAACATAGGAAGAGGAAAAGCAGCCAAAAGTCATTCCTTCCCCACCTCTGCAGGCAGACACACAGTGCAGGGAGAAGATAAGGCAGCATTAGAGACCAAACCATGAGGAACATCCCCTACTTAAGTAGACACCTGTGCCACTAGGTTAGTTGGAACAACTCAACCCTAGCACTCCCTCTGCCTCTTGGATAGGGAGATTTGGTGCTTTCTAACAAAAATAATACTAAAAAACCTCCATTCCCAGCAGCAAAACCTTTTGATTTTTTGCTGCAAGGGTGCTGTTTGGATGAAAGCTGCTCCCTAAATGAGCCTCCCTGTCTCCACAGCAAGTTCAACCACCAGAACATTGTGCGCTGCATCGGGGTGAGCTTGCAGGCCCTGCCCCGCTTCATCCTGCTCGAGCTCATGGCTGGAGGTGACCTCAAGTCCTTCCTGAGAGAGACACGACCCAGGCCGGTAAGGCAAGAGGAAAATACTATCATAGAATCCTAGACTGGTTTGGCTTGGAAGGGACCTCTGGAGCTCATCTAGTCCAANTTATCAATAGCACCCCATAGCTTGGAGTTGTAGTTGATAAGCTGCTGCCCCAATGTAAAGATTTAGCTATCAAAGAGCTGATTCCATTGTTTTTAGAGGGTCTGAAAATCCCTGGCTCTACAAGAGTCCTGTTGGAACCAGGGGAGATGCTGCTGGGGTTATGCTGAGCTGCCTCATCCTTGGACTTTGCTAGGTAGCATTGGAAATGCTCTCTAAAGAAGGACTGAAAGCCTAGTTTCTAAAATAAAGAAGTTAAACTGTACTCTTCTTTTTCTCAGGCCAGCTGGGGTTACAGATCTAACAGATCCATATGTTTCTGCTCCACTTCCAACATCATCCTTCCCCTTGCCTTGCCCTGCTCCCATTCCCTGTGGTGGCTTCTTGGCTAGAATGACAGGGTTCTTCATAGCCTGGCAGCCAGGGCAGCTTCTGAGGGACTAATGGCACTTGTGAGCACTGAGAAACCAGCCCCTGGTGCACATGTTTGACTGCTGCCTCAGGAACTATGAAGCTAGGAGAGATGAGATGTGAGTGGGGGGTATTGAGCTCTGGGATCCAGCTCTGGAAGTGGATTTAAGCTCTGCCTGTACTTGAGGGGTGACAGAGTCTGTGTGCTGTGGCTCAGTGGTGCTGGCTGTATCTCTGCATCGCTTTTCATGAACCCTCAGCTGCTTTGTTCCTCCCATTGCTCCTGCAAGGAACACAGGCTGAAGGCAGTAGGCATTAGCAGATGGGAAGTGTAGCTTTCCAGGCCCAGGAAAGGAAAGGAAAGACAATGCAGGGTTAAAGAGGCATCAGTGAGCTTTGCTTCCAACAGGAATTACTTCAACACACAAGACTTAGGTGACTGACTCAGTTAGAGAGGTGCACTGCTTACTGTGCAGTGAGCATCATAGGAATTACTCTTGTCATTTCCCCTTGGTTTTTTTCCCCAGTTTTATATTTTCCAGCTGATTTCCTTACTGCTTTGTGTTTCCCACCTACTGCTGCTTTCTCTCTCTTGCAAAAGAGAGACATTTAGGTGTTCATTCTCTACTTTCATCCCCCAGTTGTGTTCTCCACGTTCCCCTGCCAGTAACTTTGAATTGATTTGCCAGTTTCACTCACATTTAACAGGAGTGTGAAAGGCATTAACTTGGCATCAATTCCAAGGCTTCAGGAAAAAGAAAGCAGCATGCTAGAGTGACCACTGAGTGAAACAGTTGTCTTTGTTTGGCTTGCCACTCAGAGCAAGAAGCATGCAGCATTGCTGTCATCCACTCAGCCTTGGCAAAGCATGGAAGGGAGCAAAGGGAATGGTGCAGGAGGAGGTGAAACAAGGAAAGGGGAAATTCAAGTTGAAGCAGGGGAGGTTTAGATTAGATATAAGGAGGAATTTCTTCCCTGAAAGGGTTGTTAAGTCTTGGAATAGGTTGCCCAGGGAGGTGCTGGAGTCACCATCCCTGGGAGGGGTTTGAGAAACATTGAGATGCTCTCCTTAGGGCCATGGGTTAGTGGCATGGGAGTGATAGGGATGGTTGGGCTTGATGAGCTTAGAGGTCTCTTCCAACCTCAATGATTCTGTGAATTTAAGGCATTGCAAGGAATATGTACTGGGAAGCTAGAGCTACCACAGGGGTTGGAACTAGATGATCTTTGAGGTCCCTTCCAACCTGGCCATTCTATGATTCTATGATTCTATGATACCAGGCCCTGGGATCCAATTTAATGGGAGATTCAGATGCTGCCAGCACAGATTATTGGTTGCATGCTGTTTGTCTATGTTCTTCATGTAAATTTGGAATGCAATATTCAGCCAGCATGTCATGATTTTTCTGGGCTCCAAGCAGGAATGATCAGATGTGTAAGCCAAATGTTCAACCAATCTCACTGATCCAGTGAAATATTGCCAGTTTAGGCCAGCCAGGACTGCTCCATAAGCTGCACAGAATCATAAAGGTTGGGAAAGATCTCTCAGATCATCAAGTACAACTATCTAGCTATTAGCACCATGGCCCTAGGAACCACATCTCCTGAGATTCATCCTTCCAGGCTTTACAGCCCTGAAGGGTTTCACATCTAGTGCAGGATTTACCCCTTCACCTGGAGAAAGGCAGTCTGCTAGAGGCAGAAACACCTGGAATCAGAGCTTTCCCTCATTAGAAATGTTACAGAATTGTTCATGCTGGGAAGTTCAGTGCTGATCTTCTCTCCCCCACACAGCACAGCAATCAAAGAACAGCTCTGGAAGATCAAGCCCATGCAGATAAATGGTTAGGCAGCCTCTTGCCCTGAGCAGTGATGACACTGAGCAATACAGAGGATTTCATTCACCTTTAGCAAGGCTCAGCCTCCCTGGGGAGGTGTCACACTAGTGGTGCCTTGGAGCTGGCATTGGGCATTCATCTGGGGAGCAGGAGCTGTCAAGTGAAGCCTTTATGGTGTCTCAAGGGCTACTTCCCTTGCAAAATGAATCCCAACCTTCCATCTCTCAAAGAAATGGCATGGCTAAATTGCCCTTGGCTGGGCACTCACATCTGCTTTAGGACTGTATTTAGCCAAAGAAAAGGTGGAATCAATTCCCATCCAAAGAGGGGGAAAGGGGACAAGAGAAAAAGGCTCTGCTGTTGAAATCAGCTTGTGCCTTCAGCCTTGCATTAGAGCTCAGGTCTGGAATCGATTGCACAGAGCAGAATGAGTTTGTTTTGCACTTCAGGTTGCTCAGAAAAGGAGAGAATGGAGAGATGGAGATATTCATTTCCCCTTTGCTTATGCCCTGAAAGGGACAAAGAAGGCATCTGCATCCTTTCTTGCTGTAGCCATGTCGTGTAGCTGGTGAGTCACTTGAGCTCTCTGAGAGAAAAAAGATGATTCACCCCCAAAAAAGGGAGTGGAGGGAGAGGCTTTGTGTTCCCAGAACTCATTGCTCTACAGAAATAATGTTTAAGGGGAAAGACAGTCTCATACTTTAAAGAAACAGTTAAGTGTGTATATATAGATGTAGATAG
Organism: Bucco capensis; assembly: GCA_013396975.1. Lineage (NCBI taxonomy): Eukaryota > Metazoa > Chordata > Aves > Piciformes > Bucconidae > Bucco > Bucco capensis. Next base: position 116,068 of record VWZO01013581.1, read on the forward strand.
ATAGATAGATATATCTAACTGTGTATATATAGATATATAGAGAGATATATATAGATATATCTAACTATGTATATAGAGAGATATAGATAGATATATATAGATATAGATATACCCTGAATTTACTGTGTAAATGATAAAATACAAGCAGATAATACATAGTTTTTAGTTTATGGCACTGCACTGAAAAAAACCAAGCTTTGTTCAGCCAGAGGTGCAGCATTTTTCAGTTACTTCATTAGTCAGGTATCAAGGCCAAGCTTTCTCCTAATCTCCTCAGAAAACATGAAGCCTTTTGGGGGTTTGAGCAGCCTGTGCCTTGCTGTTTCCTTACTGCCTGCTTGCTGCAGAGCCTGGCCTTGTTTGCAGTGCCAGTTAGTAGTGGTTTAGATCAGCAAGGCATCAGCACATCAGTCTAGAACAGAGCAAGGCTGGCAGAGCCAGCAGTCCCTGTTGGTTTGTGCATCAGTGGCACAGACCCATGGGCAGCTCTACATTTTGGGACACTGGGTAAGTGTCATAAGAGAGAGTTAGAGGTGGGATAGGCTTGTTTGCTCCCATAACTATGGTCACAGATACAGACTTAGCTTGGAATAGGCTGCCCAGGGAGGTGCTGGAGTCACCAGCCCTGGAGGGGTTGAAGAAACATCTAGATGTGGTGTTTAGGGATGTGGTTTGGTGGTATAGGAGTGCTAGGGATGGTTGGACTTGATGAGCTTAGAGGTCTCTTGCAGCCTTCATGATTCTCTGGCTGCTGTGGAATAAGCAGTGACTGGCACTCAGTTGTTTGTCACCAGCTCTCTGGCAGCAGCAAGTCCCTTGTCCATCACAGGGATCACTGGTGCACACCTCAGTGCAGAAGCTGGTGGTTTGGTTTCAGAGGCTGGCAAACATGAGGCAGGGCTAAGCCTTCCCTGAAGCATCTGGCTCCTGCTGGCAGGCTCTGTAGACTTCATGAGAGGCACAGGAAGAAGGAGTTGGCAGCCTTTGCCTTGCATAGCTGTTGGCTGTCCCAGACCTGTGTCAGTGCTCTGAGGGGCAAGAGAAAACATCTGTGGAGGAAGGAAAGAGCAACTGTGACTCATGCCATTCTACAAAATGCCATTCTCATTCTTCAAGGTGACTTGAGAGAAGAGCTAGCTATAAGCTGCCCAGGGAGGTGCTGGAGTCACCATCCCTGCAGGGGTTGAAGAAACATTGAGATGCTCCACTTAGGGTTTAGTTGTGTGGTTGGACTTGATGAGCTTAGAGGTTTCTTCCAACCTTAATGATTCTGTAAATAACACAAAGAAGCTGAGTGAAGACTAGTTCAGGCTCTACAGATCTCCCCAAAAACCCTGCTGGGAATTCAGAAGCATCTCCCATGAGAACTGAAGAGGATCACAATGAAGCTGGGAAGTTGGGTGCAGCTGTTCTGCCTCTGTCCTTGGGGATTTGTGTGTTTAAGGACATGGTTTAGTGGCATGGTGGTGATAGGTAGATAGCATTCACAGAGTCATTAAGGTACAAAGAGACCTCTAAGATCATCAAGTCCAACCATACCTAGCACTACCAGACCACTAACCCATGGCCCTAATTTCACTCCTCATTGACATTTCATCCACTCACAAAAGGCAGCCTCCTGCCTCTCTCTCTCTTTCAAAGTGTGTGTATATAAAACATTTATTTTGGGGTAAAACTATCAATTTTGAACCAATCATGGGCAACAGGATGAGAAACAATTTCTTTTCATCAGTGAGGATGTGCACAGAAGGCAAAAATGTGAATTGTTTCATCCTAGGATGCTACAGTTGGCAGCTATTATCTGCAATATTTTTTTGCTGTTGCCTAATTCTGAACTAGAAATCAATTGGAAGCTGAAATACTATAGATGGTTGGGACTTGATGATCTTAGAGGTTTCTTCCAACCTCAGTGATTCTGTGTACATTGTGCCTGTGCATCCTTGGCGTAGTTGATGGGTAGGAACTCTCTGTTGTGCATTTTTGTCATCCCTTTGTGTATGAAATCTGAGCTCCATTGCCTTTTTGAGAGTGCCCAGGGCTGAATGAATTCATTCCATGCCATCTTCTTGCTTTTTAACCCACGTTGATCCTTTGTCTTTTGCTAGAATCAGCCTTCCTCCCTTTCCATGCTGGACTTGCTCCACGTGGCTCGTGATATAGCTTGTGGGTGTCAGTACCTGGAGGAGAACCACTTCATTCACAGGTAGGTTTGAACACATCTCTGCCAGCATGGCCATGGCTTGCAGGGAGTCACAATGTCCTGCTTTGATCTGTTGGTGTCCTGCTGCTCTCTAGTGGTTGGATATCTTGACACAAGGGAGATAGCAGCAGAAGCAATTCACAGAAAAGCTGCTCTCAAGCAGCTGAAAAGTCTCTCCCTCTGGAGTTCTACCAAAGAGCCAGAGCTCTTTCTCAGTGCCTGCACTTGTGCAGCCTCTCTGGCTGCTCTGCAGGTGGAAACACAACCTCCTGGCACAAGGCTTCAAAGCTCTCCTTGGCCTCAGTTGTGCTTGGTGCCTTTCTGCTCCCTGTGGAAGCTTTTTCTTCTCCCTCTCTGGGAACCCCTCAGGACCATTCCCCAGACAGCTTCATGTTGGGGTTAATAGATTGCTGGAATCAGCCTCACTGACTCTAGAGACTGGGAACTGATGTGTTGGAGAAAGAGCCCTGGGGAAAAAGCTCTGGGAGTGCTGGTGGCTAGGAGGATGCCCATGAGGCAGCAATGTGCCCTTGTGGCCAAGAGGCCAATGGCATCCTAGGATGCATGAAGAGGAGCGTGGCCAGCAGAGCCAGAGAGGTTCTTCTCCCCTCTCCTGTGCCCTGGGGAGGCCTCCCCTGGAATGCTGTGTCCAGTTGTGGGCCCCTCAGCTCCAGAAGGCTAGGGAGCTGCTGGAGAGAGTCCAGCCCAGGGCCAGCAAGATCCTGAAAGGAGTGGAGCATGTGCCCTAGGAGGACAGGCTGAGAGAGCTGGGTCTCTTCAGCCTGGACAAGAGGAGACTGAGAGGAGACCTCAGCAATGCTTAGAAATATGGGAAGGGTGAGTGTGAGGAGGAGAGAGCCAGGCTCTGCTCCATGGCATCCAATGGTAGGACAAGAGGGAATGGGAGCAAGTTGGAGCACAGGAGGTTTAGTATTAAGCTGAGGAGGAACTTGTTTGCAGTTCAGGTGCCAGAGCACTGGCCCAGGCTGCCCAGGAGCCTGTGGAGTCTCCTTGTCTGGAGCCATTGCAGAGCTGCCTGGACACATTGCTGTGTGAGCTGGTCTAGGTGCTCCTGCTCTGGCAGGGGGGTTGCACTAGATGAGCTTTCTAGGGCTCTTCCAACCCCTGACATTCTGTGATTCTTTAAAAGAGCTCCTGAGGTGAAGGGAGGCTCACAGGAGGTCCATCCTTCCAGCTGGAAGATGTTAAAGAGCAGAACTGCTTCTGCTGCTAGGGTTGCTTGGAATTTGGGGCATCAGTGGTTACAGATCACCACTGACTTTTCTCTCTGCAGCTCAGGGAAATAGGTACTATGCTTTGTTTTCTTGCTAAACTGGAATGATGAGGTGGTTCTTCTCTTTCTGTTCCTTTTCTTCCCTTTCCTTGCAGGGATATTGCTGCCAGGAACTGCCTCCTCACCTGTCGAGGGCCTGGGAGAGTGGCTAAAATTGGAGACTTTGGGATGGCTCGGGATATATACAGGTAGCAGAGCTAAAAGCAGGCTGCCCACAAGTAGAAGTCTGATGGTCATGGAAGGCATTTTTTTCCTCCCTCTTCTCCTGGCTTCTCTGTTTATGCCTTTACTTTCTCCCCAGTGCATGGCATTGATGTGCACTTGGGTTTTGTGCTCCCAAATCACTCTTGAGTTTCATCTCTCTCCTTGTTAGCACCCCTGCCCTTTTTTTGGCTTGCTGTCATCAGTAAATCTTCTCAGTGTTCTGCAGAAGGTGCAGAGGAAGGTCAGGCAAATATGATCATCCCAACTGCAACTCAGCCATGGCACAGGGTTAACTGCTCTGCTGCTGCAAGAAGTGACAGCAAATCTCTAATGGTCACCAAGCAGGAGAGCTGCAGTTGGAGATCTCCTGTCCCAGAGAGCACCTCCAGAAGGGCAGCACTGTGTCCTGCTGGGCTGAGGAATGGAGGAATTGATTTGCCTTTCACTTGCAGGAAGGAATGCCTTCTACTGTTTATTCCTTTCTTTTCTTTCTCTGCTTGGAGATTCTCCTGTGCAATTGCTAAGCCAGCCCTGGTTCTGCTGAGCTTGAGGTTTGACACTGTCACAGCTACCTCCAGAAACCTAAGTGTATCAGAGATGCTGTGGGGTTTGGTTTTTTCCTTCCTCTCTCTTCCTTTACAAAGAGCTCCCAGTCTGCCCCAGTGTCAGATGAGACTCTGCTGGGACAAAGGAGCATCTGTCACCCTCCCCACAATCAGCAGAACCAACTGCCAAGAGGAACACTTTGCTGCTGGCCAGGAATATCCCTTGGATGCTCAGGCTGGGTAGTTAATGACACCAGTTTGCAGGAGCATCCTCCTGCAGCTGCTAGCACAAGATTTGGGGCTTGTAGGTTTGATGACACTGAAGGATTGATGTCATTCCTGTCTCAGGAGCACAGGAGGTGGAGTTTGTACTACTGCCCCAGCTCTGGTGGCCAAGCATCCTCCTCCTCAAGCTCCTCACTCCCGTGAAGGGTTTAGATTTCACTGGGTACACATGGGACAGGCTTTGAGTGGGGATGCTCAAGGTGAAGTGGAGATCTTACTGTGGCTGAAAAATGCAGGAGGATAGGTCTGCCAGCAACAGTTTAGGGTAGGAGTAGTTCAGCAGAAGTAAGCACACAGATAAAGGATAACTTGGGTTCACCAGATCAGATCTCAAACCAAGGAGATGAGAGCAATCCTTCCATGGTCTGCCCATTCCCACTGTTTCTGTGAGAAGGAACAGGTCTCTTGAGCATTTTCTCTGCCATGCTAGCTCACCTACATGAATCTCTCTTCTGGCTCATCATTTCAACAGTTGTCATCCTCAAGCTAATGACCTTTTGTGAGCTGTTGGCTGTCTCTGTTGGGTTTGTTCTGTGCAGGGCCAGCTACTATCGCAAGGGAGGATGTGCAATGCTGCCTGTCAAGTGGATGCCTCCTGAGGCCTTCATGGAAGGGATATTTACATCCAAAACAGACACATGGTGAGCTTCCTTCCTCTCTCTGGCCTGTCTGGCTTGGAAGCTCTTTTGTAAAGTGAGCTCTTTGGGGGGAAAAAACACATTTTTGTTCATTTCTCCTTGACTTAAAAGACAACTTGGGTCTGTCAGAGCATCTTGGAGGAGCCAAGGGAACAGAAAGATGAGACTTGTTCAACTCTCATCTTGAGCAAGTGATGTTCAGGATGCTTCTGGAGAGCTGAGCAGGCAGGGAAGGGAGGTTGAGGTGGTTCCTAGTACTTACCATTACAGCTATTCAGTTGATTTATGTCTGAAAGTTGCAGCAGGGGAGGTTTAGATTGGATGTCAGGAGGAATTTCTTTACTGCAAGGGTTGTTAAGTCTTGGAATAGCTGCCCAGGGAGGTGCTGGAGTCACCATCCCTGCAGGGGTTAAGAAACATCTAGATGCTCTCCTTAGGGCCATGGGTTAATGGTATGGGATTGCTAGGTATGGTTGGACTTGATGATCCTAGAGGTCTCTTCCAACCTTCCTGATTCTGTGAAGCCTGCAGCAGTGATTTCCAGACTGCAAAGATCAGTGCTGACAGTCCCACACCTAAGGACATTGCCCCTCAGTGATGGTCATTCCCATATCCTTCACGTTGTTTTCCTTCCCTTCTCTCTTCAGGTCCTTTGGAGTCTTGCTGTGGGAGATCTTTTCTTTGGGATACATGCCCTACCCTAGCAAAAGTAACCAAGAGGTTCTGGAGTTTGTCACCAATGGAGGAAGGATGGATCCACCTAAAAACTGCCCTGGCCCTGTGTATGAGATCTTTAACTTTGATATATTCCTGCAAACACTTTCTGTCTCCAGTGCTGTCCTCTAGTCAAAAGCTAATGACTTGTAGATTGCTCTTATTGTGGCTGCTCTGCTTCATTGGACCTGAGAGCCAATGACTTCCCAACTACTGAAGTTTTCTACCTGGTTTGGGGGAATAATTCAAGGTCCTTTGTTTGATCATAGATGGTGCAGTGTTTCTATCTCTTAGGTTCACTGGGAAGCTGCAAGTGCATGAGATTGGCCACAGGTAGGGCAAAACTAGGCTCTCATCTCTAGCCTGCAGTGCCCAAGAGGTTGCCAGTGGGTCAGTTGTTAATTCTCTGATGTCACCTCACTGGTGGCCACATTTCAGTGGTTGACAACTCCAGGGAAGACAGAGAGACTTAATGAGAAGTCAGAGTGGCTAATAGGTGCTTGAGTGACTAGCAGCATCTTCCAGTTGATGAGCATCTCCTGTTTTGCTCTCCCACAGCTATCGCATCATGACCCAGTGTTGGCAGCACCAGCCTGAGGACCGGCCAAATTTTGCCATCATCCTGGAGAGGATTGAGTACTGCACTCAGGTACTGGATGGAGTCACTCATCTCATGACAGGAGCCAGCAGTGTGCCCAGGGGGACAAGAAGGCCAAGGGCATCCTGGCCTGGAGCAGGAACAGTGTTGGCAGCAGGAGCAGGGAGGTGATCCTGCCCCTTTGCTCAGCTTTGGGGAGGCCTCACCTCCAGTACTGCATCCAGTTTTGGGCCNGATTGATGGCTGGAGAGGGTTTCTTCTTGAGGAACAGCCTAGGCAAGCCAAAAGATGAGCTGAGCTGAGAAGGCAGCACTGAAATGCTGCAGTCAGCACTCCAGGGAGTTTGTTGATGTCAGCTTGGGACCAGTGGCTGGGATAGTTACTTCATCAGGTTCTTGATCCTTCTTGTCTTTCACTGGTGAAAGGCAAAGGCTTACCCAAGCTCACACAGCTTTAGAAAGAGCTCTGTTTGAATTTCTTCCCTGCAAGGGTTGTTCAGTCTTGGCCCAGGCTGCCCAGGGAGATGCTGGAGTCACCATCCCTGCAGGGGCTGAAGAAACATCTAGATGTGGCACTTAGGGCCATGGGTTAGTGGTATGGGGATGATAGGTAGATGGTTGGACTTGATGAGCTTAGAGGTCCCTTCCAACTTTCCTGAGTCTGCTTCACAATTCATGTCAGCCACTCCATGCCAGTGTTGACCCTTAGGACACTGAGCAGACCCTGTCCTGCCTCAGAGCATCCTTTGCAGGTGGCTTCTGCTGTTAACAACTTTCTGAATCTGTGCTGGAGAAGGCAGGTGAAGAACAGGAGTGGGATTTCTAAGGCTTAGGCAATGGAGAAAGGATGTAGCTGGCATTCCAGGACAAAAATCTGATTGATTTCTCTTTACCACCATTTTTAACTTCACAAGGAGTTTGGAAACATGTTCAGGTTTCTTGTGTAGCCTCAGAAAAGTTCTTTGCCTCAGGCAGTTTGCTTTCCCTGGCTGTTTGGGAGGCTTGGTCTGGTTTTGATGTGTGTTTAGATGCTAGGATTGGGAAGCACTGTTTTCTGCTACCTACAGCTTCCCATGCCATCCTAGCAGTAATTCAATGTTGCCCAACTCTCACCCTGTTTTCTCTCAGTTTCATTTTCAAAGCTGCTTAAATAGCTGAGAACCTCAGGCCCTGTGGATTCAGGCTTCAAGGAGTCTGCCAAGATTGCCTTCTCTCTGCATTCCCATTCCTCCCTTGCTGTGTGGAGGCAATGCTTCCATGGCTAAAACCTCCTCAGTATTACCTGAGAATGTTCTGATTATATAGACTCCAAAAAACCTCCTTCTCAGAGGAAATTTGGCTGCCCAGAAAATGTGTTTCTCATTGAGTTTGTGTCTCTGCTCTTCTGTGGTTGGGGTTTTTTTTCTTGAAGAGTTTGATTTTTAAGGGTGTCCCATTGCATCTCACAACCAACTGCATTTTGTCAGCATCCTCTGCACATGGAATGTGGGCTCTGGGGGAGAGTGGGAATGATGTTCTGTGGAAGGGTTGGGTTTGTAATCAATTCCAGGGATGCAGGATAGTAGCAGAGCTGGAGAAATTCTCCTTGTTCTCTCTGGCAGGATCCAGATGTCATCAACACTGCTTTGCCAGTAGAATATGGCCCATCAGCTGAGGAGGAGGAGAAGGTTGCTGTGCATCCTGAAGATCCAGAAGGAATTCCTCCTCTCTTGGTCTCCACACACCAAGACAGAAAGGATGACAAGCAAACTCTGCCGTCTCCCCCACCCCTGCCATCAGCCATCCATGCTGGAAAACCTCTAGGGAAAGGGGGAGCCTTGGAACCCCCAGTGCTGGGGAAGGTGCAGTCAGCCTCAGGTGGGGGACACATCAACATGGCCTATGCCCAGTCCAATCCTCCTTCAGAGCTGCACAAGAGCCGAGGCTCCAGGAACAAGCCAACCAACCTCTGGAATCCAACCTACGGTTCCTGGTTTGCCGAGAAGCAGGCCACCAAAAGCAGCTCTCTGCTGGAAAAGGAGACACCTGAGAGGGACAACTTGGGACAGGAAGGAAACTGTACTGTGGGGCCCAAGCTTGTGAGTGGCAGGCTGCCAGGCTCCTCCCTGCTCTTGGAGCCATCTTCCCTCCCAGCAAGTGTTCAAGAAGTGCCTCTTTTTAGGCTCCGTCACTTCCCCTGTGGCAATGTCAACTATGGCTACCAACAGCAGGGCTTACCCTTGGAAGCCTCCACACCACCTTGTCCTAGCACTTATGAGGACCCCCTCCTTAGAAACAAGAGCCACCTAACCCAGCAGGGGCCATGAGAGCCCTCAACCTCCTTGACTTTTCCCCCCCTCTCTGAGCCTTGAAGAGATGTCCTGCTACCCAACACACCGTGAGCAAGGGAGCTGAGCCAGCATCACCTGCTCTTTTGTCGCTCCAAAAGCACCACCTGAGGAGCTCTTAACTTCAACCAACCCAAGAGGCTTCCAACCACCACAGAGCCACAAATGCATCAAAAGAAACTAAAGGGGGAAGGGAGGAGAGAGGAAACAGATGTGAACTGCAAGGCCCAGCTGCTGGTGCATCAACTCATCCGCATGGTTGTTGTCATGACTTTTTCCTGTGAGCTTTCCCTCAGTTGCGTGTTCTCTTGCTTACGTGTCAAGCTGTTGCCTCACTCGCCTTCAGTCTTTCATCTTCTGGGGTTTTTCTGTGCCAAACTTGTTGCTGTGGAACACCTGGAAGACCTCCTGCAGCTGGCAGAGGTTGTAGTGGGCTTTTGGGGAGAGCATCCTCTAGCCAAAGTGGAAAAGGATACAGCAGTGGTGAACGGTGACGCGATGGCACCTTGCTGACTTGTGTTCCAGCTACAGTCCAGTCTTCAACAGGCCTTGGAATGCACAGTGCTTGTGGGAGTGTTGGCAGGGCAGTAGAAAGACTCAGGTCATGCTGCATCACTTGGAAGAGAGAGGAGAGGATGGGTGTAGATGCTGTGAGGTGTTCTGGCTTGGGAAGGGGGAGGGTTGTTTGGCTAGGGGTGGGTTGGTTTTGGTTTCCTTCTCCCTAGAACTGAGTAAAGCCCTTTCCAACTCCTGCAAAAGTAGGAATGTCTTTCATTGGGAACTTGTGTGTGGAACCAAGGTGAAGTTTTGAAGGACACTGTTCATGAGAAAAGCTTCCAGCATGCCCTGGGAATGGGACAGCCACCTGCATACCTCAAGAGGTTTACATTAAATAGCCTTTGGTATACCCTGTGCAGACAACAACAGAAAGGCAGAAGATCACATTGTGCCCCAATCTGGATGCCAGATACTGTTTCAGAAGGGTTGAGAGCCCTTGTTGCTTTACCAAAACACCTGCCCAACAGTGGTTTAGAGACAAACACTGCATTGACTCATTTTGTACACCTTGTGCATGAGAAGTATCCCAGTTAAGTGTCTTGTCAAAAGCATAGATGTAGGAAATAATCCATGTGTAAAGATGTGAGTTAGTATCTTCCACTTAGGCTTGCAAAGAGCTGTTTTAGCATGAACACTATCTAAGAACAAAAAGAGAGGTGCCTGTTTCCCTAGAAATGGGTGCAGTGGAGCATCAGCAAAGGAATGTGAAGATGACCTTCAGCCCAAGACTCTTGGTTTCAGTGAAGTGACTCTGCATCTGGCCCTGGATCCAAAGATTGAGGTAAGCTTCCTATCTTCCTAAGGGACATGGTCCTAAACTTTGAGGTTGAAATCAGAAGGCTTGGTTTGGGATGCTAGGTTCATATTAGGTTGCTAGAGAGCCAGCACATCACTGCTGCCTGGACTTGGTGGGAATAAGGAGGGGAACATGCTGGTGGCTGGCCTGGGAGGTGCTGGAGTCACCATCCCTGGAGGAGTTGAAGAAACATTAAGATGCTCTCCTTAGGGCCATGGGTTAGTGGTGTGGGAGTGCTAGGGATGGTTGGGCTTGATGAGCTTAGAGGTCTCTTCCAACCTTCCTGATTCTGGGATTCTGTGACCTAGGCATTGCAGATTTCTGTGTCTAGAAAGATTGAGCTGTTCAGTTCTCAGAGCTGCAGGGAGCACAAGAGGCTTCAAGCATCATGAGCTCCTGAGCCCAAAGCTCTCTGGCATGTATAAATCCCAAATGCCCTTATTAAACACCTTTACACAAATCAAGTTATTTTAACTCTTATCCATTTTTGTCTAGGACTTCTGTTGTTCAACCATCATTTCTTGAGACAATATACATTTTTTTCCAGGAGCTTGGATTTAAGACTGTTCATTATTTTTCCCTGGCAATATTAATGTTCTGATCTTCTGTGTCTTTACAGTGGAAAAGCAGGAAGATCTACAGGATGGAAAGCACAACTTAGGAGAGCTTTGTGCTACCACTCTCCTCCTCAGAAAATGGCTGATTCCCATGTTTCCTAGAGAGGTTAGGAAGGTTTCTGTCAGCTGCTGAAGGTAAACTAGGTTGGGCTTTCCAGTTGTCCCTTTCCCTCCTGAACCTTCTTTCTCCATCCCATGGCTGGAAATGAAGTGAGGCAGGATGTCTGGGTGGTTGTGCTTCCTCCAGGAGAGGAGCTTTGCTGCTGCAGATAGCCTAGGTGGTAAGGGTGAGGGCTGAGTGAGTGCTGAAGCATCCCAGCTCCCTTGCTTCCCTCCCTCTATGTGTGTGTGTGCACACACAGGCTCAGCAGGAGAACAGCTCTGCAGCATCCCTGGGCACACTCAGTTGATTTAAGAGGTCTGAAAGAGGCTTAGAGGAAGGATTGCACTTTGTCTTTTTGCTCCTGTCTTCTGGGCAATAAGAACCTTGCCATTGGAAGAGCATAAAACAGCAAAGCCATCACCTGTTGTCTGTCCCAAAGTTAAAAGCCACCCCAGGGGGAAAAAAAATATGTCTGGATTGTCTGCATCTAGCTTCTTTCAGTCCCAAGCTTCATTCTAGGAGTGTCTTGTCTCATGTACATTTGTTTATCAAAGGAAGGGCCTGTGCACTTCAGGGGTACTATGAAGAGGGGAAAAAAAAGAAATAACTAATATATGGTTATTGAGTATTTTGTATTTGGTGTCATTTGTATTGTAAAACAAGTGTAGTGAACCACCAGGCATGAAGACAAATAAAATGGCTGTAGCTGGCTTTGTCTGTGTTGGGCTGTGCAATGCTTGGCTGGAGCTCAGAGGAAAGGCTCTGTGCACATCACTTTTCCCTTGCTAAAGGGACAGAAATATGAAGGTGGCACTGGCACACAAAGGCTGATGTGTGAAGAGGTGTTTGCATTGCAAACATCTCCAAGTGTCTTCTAGAGAAAAGTGCTGCTCCTTCTACTACAAAGCACCAAGGTTGGCTTCTACCTGCAGGAAACTGAGCAGCAGCAAAGAAGAACTGAGTCAAGGGTTGAAAAGAGCACTTGGGGGGTTTCATTCTTAAATGGTTTTAGCCTAATCCACCATTGGTCTTTGAGTCTGGCCCTGGCCTTTGAGAAGGTCTCATTCTAAGCTCTATTTTAATAGCATGCCATGTCAGGATTGAGTCCTGGGCCAAACACAAGAGGTTGCTCCTGCCCTGAAATGCTCACTTCTCTCAAGAATTGGTCCTTGACTTTAGGACTGACTTGTCCATAGAACAACTTCTCCTTCACTTGCTTATCCTCATGCTGCTTCTGCTGCAGGATAGTGCTGTGCTTTAGTTAACAAGACTTCTTTCCTGAGCAGGTAACTCTCCTTCCAATTCCCCCAGAGTTTGGTTCCTTCTTAAGTGAAAAGGGAGCTCCCCTGTGCTCTTCCAAGGGTACAGCCACCAAATCCTGCTTTGGATCTGTGCTCTTCCAGGAGTAGAGCCACCAAATCCTCCTTTGGATCTGGCAATCTTTGCTCTAATTCCCATTTATTTCTCCAGAGTTACCTGTCTGCAGCAAGGTAGGAAAAAGGAAGCAGGTGAGTACTCTGTGGTTTTCATGGACACAGTTAGTTTCCACCTGAGAAGGTTTCTGCCAAGTGTGGACTCTGGAAAAGCCAAGACATAAATGTTGGCCTTGGCCCCTAGGCAACACTCTCACAGGTCCCAAAGCTAACTTGTCAGCTCAACTAGGTTATGCTTTGCAACTCTGCAGTGCCAGTTTGGGATCCTTGTGCCTCAGATCACTTCAAAAGCACAGAAAAACCATTCCTGTCAACATCTGCAAGCCAATCCCTTGGCCTGAACTCACTAGAAATGAATTCTCCATCTTGGGACACCTCAAGAAAGTTCTCTTTATCCTGTCACACCTGGGACATCTCCTTTCCAGCTCCATGCAATCCATCTTGTCAGGTAAGGAAACAGCATTTCTGACACAAACTAAACTGCCCACCCAGCAGCACAAGGGAAATGTGCTGGACAAATGCTTTGTTTGACAGCTGCCACTTCTGTACCAAAGAGTTAGGTGATGGCAACACTTGTGGTTTATGTGCTGGAGTTGCTGTTCAATCCTGTACCTTATTTCATTGCCTTATTTGTACCTAAAAAGGTGTAATTCTGCCCTGAGCAAATGAAAATCCTTTTTGCCACATCATTTACCAGGGTTTTCTTTTACTAAGATCAGCAAGAAACAGATATCTTGGCCCAAGTACAGTTCAGTGCATGACTGAGTATCTGCATCTTCAAATAGAAAGCATTAATTTGTTCTTTACATTCAAAAATGTACAGCTTTTAGAGTCCAAAATATCCCTAAGTTAGCTTACAATACACACTATTTGAAACAGAGCTCAGGAAAACAAAATAGCTACAGCAGTTTTATTTCAAGAGGGGAACAGCAGCAGAATTGTGTCTAAAAATAGGATGTCATTTCAAGTGTCACTTCTTCAAGAGCAAGCAGATCATTTCAGAGTCAAAGGACGCTTCTGGAACAACAAAACCTGGCAAGATCATGAGCAATTAAAACACAGGATATGTTTAAAAGATAGACAAAGCCTGTGCTGTTTGAAACCACAAATAATGTCACAAAGCTGTACCTAAACCTATTAAATGATCATGAGAATCTAACAAGAAATGTAGACTGGAAACTGTTCCAAAGGAAACAAAACTCACCATGTTAGCATCATCAAATCATGTCCAAGCCCTGCACATAATCCATCCCACTGGCAGGAATTACCATGCAGTATTTATACTAGGATTCATACTTAGGATGAGGCTGTTATCAAGAGTTCCACTCAGGCTTTATTTTGCATTAAAAGAACTATGATATTCATAGCCTGCAGCACACCAAACAACAAGAAAAGGCTTTAAAAATGAGGGCAAGCTCTCCAGGAGAGTGCAAAGTGCATTGTTTTCAAGAGTGCTTCTCATCTAGAGCTCCTTCTACATCTGCACACAACAAAAAGTGCTTTTTTTTTTATTCACTCTACTGACTGCCATGCAGCATATTTGTGCTTTTTTGAAGGCTTTTGTAATGAATTGCTGCTGTTCATGAGGGTAAATCCTTGTATTTCTCAGCCCTTTTGCAGTCTGGAGCAGGGAAGAGGAGGGAGATGAATGATACAAGTGTGAAAATACTTCACAAGTGCTTAGAAAAAGGTAAGCCTTTTCCTTTTTTTGCTTTTTTTTATTGCTAGCAGCTGGTATTGGAATTGATAAAGTGCCTGGTAAGCAGCCTAATGTCACTCATTAAGCATCTCCTCTGTCAGAAGCAGGCAATGTGCAAAGCATTATCAGGGGGAGGAAAAGGGTTTGAAATACTGCATAAAATCCCAAAGCAACTTTACAGAAGGTTGGAGGTACTCCCATTCTCTAACTAACTGGAACATTAGTCAAATCCTACAGCATCTCCCACCCCAAGATGCTTTTGCAATCACCTTCCCAGGCAAGGAAGAGTGGTTTGTACTTCTTAAATGCAACTGAACTCTTTTTTTTTTTCATCTATTTATATATATATATATTAAAATATATATTTTATATATATATACATATATATATATGTAAAATGCAGAGAGAATCCTTTCCACAGAAGTTTGCATTCTAGATGAGGGGTTTGTGTGCTTTCAAATCCTTATTTCCTCTATTGTGGGGCTCAGCAAATGTCATCTACCAGTTTTGCTCCATTAATGCCACGATAGGTGACCCTGCTAGGTCTGACCAAGACTCCATGGTTGAGCTTGCAGCTGAAGTAACGTTTGTCCCCGACGGAGCCATCGTTCCTCCCCTTGGCACTTCGGAGTTCAAGCCCAAGCCAGATCCCTGGAGCAAAATCTGTAGGACCAATATATCTAATTGTTCCCATTTCATTAGAGCTGGTCAGAAGAACCTGAGAGCCTTCATGGAGCTTCACTGGTCCTTCAGTGGGAGCTGTTGAGGTGTTGCTCCAGCTGCGCCGTAACACGGAGCTCTTGGATCTGGTTAGAAGAAAGAACAGAGAGAGAGAGGGGGAAGAGTAAGTCTATTTTTTTGTATAATGTGTTCAGGGTAAAGGTGTAATTCAGTGAAGTACATGGGAGAAAACCTCAACTCTATTTTAAACAAAATTGGTTTGAGGTGGTGTCACTAGCAAATGATGGCATTAATAATATTAACAGGTTAGGCATGGCAAGAAAAATACTTGGAGAATCTATTTCCTTTCACCTGATGCCAGGATCTAAAAGATTGCTAAATTAAACAGTACAAAATATTTGAGACTTGAGTTTAACCAAGAAAAAAACACTTTAAGATGCAGTGAAGATCACCAGGACAAAGTGAAGGCCTTGGAATAATCTCCTCCTGCTCCCTTTTGGAAGGGAAAAAAATGACCATGTAAAGGTCTAGATATTTATTGTACATGCATAAAGCTTTTCTTTTGAAGAAATAGTGAGGCTAACAGCTAGCTCACCCAACATTTCAACTCTAGCCACTCACCTAACAAAGGAGTTTCTTCTGCTGTTCTCCTTCTGTGAGGATGCAGAAGTTGTGCTCAGACTGCGTCTGAAACCTGAGTGGAAAGCTTAGTAAGATTAAGGAAAACAAGGTATTTGCTTTTATCCTGCTTCCACTCCACTTGCTACACATTCTCCCTTCCCCTTTGGCAAGGAAGTGATGAAACTTCTCATGGAAATAGTGTCCATAATTTGTTTAAATGTTCAGAGAGGAAATGAAACCAAACAAGGGTCATTTTGAAGTAGCCTTATTATTATTTCAAACCTGTTCCTTCTGCAGGCTCCAAGTTCAGGTAAGGACCAGCCAGACTATTGTTAAGTCTTGGCCCAGGCTTCCCAAAGCAGTGGTGGAGTCACCACCCCTGCAGGGGTTGAAGGAACATCTAGCTGCTCTCCTTAGGGCCATGGGTTAGTGGTGTGGGAGTGCTAGGGATGCTTGGACTTGATGAGCTTGGAGGTCTCTTCCAAGCTTCCTGATTCTGTGATTGCCTGGCATTTGGGTTCCTTGAAAACCTGTTCTGCTTTTGTAGAAAGATAGCATGCTGGAGGCTAGCTAAGCCAACTCAGAGTGTTTAAACCTCCTACCTGGAAAAGTGTGATTTATTTTACTGGAGGAAGTCTCCGTGAGAGAATCCAGAGAACCTGTTAGCCTGAAAAGCAATAACACAACAAAGCATTTCAGCTCCTCCCTGAACAAACCTAATGCTGGAGGAGTTCTTCTTGTCAAAAATGGGCACTAATAGTTCAGCTGGAAGCAAGCTGGTGTGTAAGAAGTGCCCAGTGCAAACTGGTTTAGTTGCATTATTTGCCCTTTGCTCAGCAAGAGAGCAAAAGGAGGGGAGATTTAGGTTGGATGTTAGGAAGAAATTCTTCCCCTTGAGGGTGGTTTCTAACTGGAAAAGTGTTTGGTAACACTTTTAAGCTTCAGTGCTTACCTCTGGACACGAGATGGTGGTGCAAATATGCCATATCTGGGAAGACAAGTGAAGTACTGAACACCTCCCACAGAACCATCATTCTTCCCATGAGGTTTGTCCAATTCAATTCCACACCAGAATCCTACATTTCAAAGAGGAAAGTCAGGGTATTTTGAACAAAACCCCACAGGCTTTTCCTCATCTAGACAGTTGGGGTACATCAAGGACAAGAGTTTCTAGTTAGAACCTAGATGATAATAGTAAATATATACATATATAATAAAATAACTATGTATCTGCAAGAATAAATAGCATGTTGACATGTTTTTAAGGAAAATATTGATGTTTTCATTAATACAGAAAAACTAAAACCTGAAGACAAAAGGAACATTACTGAAGCTAACAAAAGGAAAGAGAAGCAGTGGTGGTTCAAGTTTTTCTCTTCAGTCCTCTGCCCACAGGCTTTATGCTTCACCTGAGATCATCCACAGTAAAAATCAAAGTTTTGATACTAATTCATTCCTTCTCTTCATCTAGCAAGTTTTAATTAATACAGATTGCAAGGCTGCTTGTATGATCTTGAGAGAAGAGCACAGCAATCAGAACTGGCCAGCAATTCATCTCCTACACAACACTGAGTAGGCATCAAGATGTTAATAAGCTTGCTCATTCAGAAGCAGTGATAAATGTGAGCTAATTAGGTAAAGGTGCTAAATTTTATCCTCCATTAGCAAGCTTTATGCTGTCCAGCCCCAAGAGTCCCAATTTCATTCAAGTCACTTGGTACTAAGGCACTGGAGAAAATGATAATTCTAATTATCACCTCAAGAAACACACTAATGACAGCTCATGAATTAGAAGGGCTCAGCACATCTCAAGTTCTCCCCTTCCTGTCTTGAAAATTAAAGAAAAAATCTGCACTGCAGCAAAAGAAATGAAGTTTGGGTAACTTCCAGAGCTTTGACACATATTAAAAGGCTTACTATAAAAAGTAAAGAGTAAAAAAATATTCACTGAAATATAAGAGAAAAAGAACTTTGAAAGAAAGCAGTAGATCTGGAGGTTCTTTGGAGGGAGTGAGGAAAAAGATGATGTTCTCTTAGTGTTCATGTGCTCCCATCTAAGCTATTCCCTATGGATTCTACAACACACACAAAGAGCATTGCAAATACCTGGTGCAAATTTTGTTGTCCCACAAAATCTCACCGTGCCTGTTCTCTGTCCTACCACCAGTACTCTGTCTCCAACCTGAATTTCTCCTTCAGCAAAAGGATTTTTCTTCAGAGCCAGAGAAGAATTACGGAATCCTGTTCAAGAGAAGAACAAAACCTGAAATTGGGGACATTATAGCTTTAAAATCAATGAGTGAGCCAACTTATTGGTAAAGAGAGTATTTATCTTTAACACACTACCTTTAACACATGGCAACAAGCTGCAGATTTAGCTTAGACAAAGAATTACTTTGCCTCAGCATGAGAACTGTGGACTTAAAAGCCTTTTCTTGGCAGTTGAAAGGCAGAGTTAGCAACAAGAACACTTTTTTCTCTTGAAGCTTCCTTTAGAAGTTGCCAAACTTAAGTATACATAAACTACTTCCCAAGTGTCTGTCTTGAACTATTTGGAAACAGCACAAGTATTCAGCACAGCAGCAAAACCCCAGCTGTGAAAAGAAATACATCTCAAGAAACCAGAGCATACCAGCACTGAGTTTAGGTGAGGCAGAAGACAGCCTAGTCACTGCCTTTTTATTGCTGCTAGCTGAATTCCTCTTCTTGGAGTAATTCTGTTTGCTTTCCAAGGAGGTAGTAGAAGAGGAAGAGCTGCTGTACTCAGGGAAACCTAAAAGACATCCATGAAAATTAGACCTCCAGAGATCAGAGTTGGAAAAGGACAGATTAAGCAGGAGGGAAAGCTGCTGTAAGAAGGAAGTTCTCTCTTCTCCACAGGGGTTAGAATACAAAGGCAAGAGCCAAAATTAGAAGTTGTTAAGCAGCATTTACAGCAACATCTGTCAGCAATGACAGAGGTGGCATGTGACCCTGCCTTGGGGAATAATAAGGTGAGAGTTGAGTGCTGGAAGAGGTCTCCAAAAGCTCCAAGCACATATATATTAAAATATGGGAGCCTTAG
Organism: Bucco capensis; assembly: GCA_013396975.1. Classification (NCBI taxonomy): domain Eukaryota; kingdom Metazoa; phylum Chordata; class Aves; order Piciformes; family Bucconidae; genus Bucco; species Bucco capensis. The sequence continues at coordinate 134,444 of VWZO01013581.1, forward strand.
TAACAGGAGTTCATATCACCACAATTTCAGCATCCAACCTATTACAGATTTGATTAGGTGGTGAAGGAAGGTGATATTCTGTGAGTGAATTATTGTCTGGATTAAAGCTTACTATATTCCATTACACACTGTATGAATATTAAACTCTGTACTATAAAATAAGAATGGGAAATAAATCACTTTTGTCTGCATTTGCAAGCCCTGATGCCCAAACTGTCTGATAAATGGTCAGCATTCCTCCTTCTTTTTCAAGGCTCTCTCCTTTCCTACTCCCTTCTCCCCAAAATAAGGTAGAACACAGCAAGATTTGTCTCTGCCTCAGTTTCTCAATGTGAAAAATTAAGATAATATTGCTTATCAAGCTTTGCAGAATTCTGAGAGGCTTAATTCATGAGTTTTTACCAAGCACCTTGATATCAACACAGGGTTACTGGGTTCATTTTAGTTTAATCCTCCCATTTGATGAAACAGTAAAGAACTGCAGAAAGGCAAAGCAAAAAGCTTGAGGATCTGGGGAATGAAATCTAAAGACTCTGAGACACAGCTGTAGCTATGAAGAAAATTCAAATTACTAAGTAGTTACTGATTAAGCAAACTTAACAACTCCAAGGTCCATTCAAATCCACACTTCAAAGCTTGCTTTTACAAACACCTACAGCATGAGTTCAGAGCCAAAAACCTGAAAGGAGAGCTGATTTTTGATGGTTTGTTAAAGAACACCCCAAAAAGTGAGGCTCCCTTTATGTTTCAAGTTCAGAAAACAGAATAGTGATGCAGTAGAAAACGTGAAACTAGCTAATTGCAGAGAACAATTCCTATGTAAAAAGAACTCTGCACAAAGCTAGAGTTTCAGTTCTCATCTTCAAAGCTTGTTATTAAGAGTCTTCCAGGATACAATGCCAAGGCTCTCAAGTGCTGTTAGATGTTGACAATTTACTCTACAAGAATAAAAACTCCAACAGAATCTGTACAAAGCTCTTCATTAAAATCTAAGCAGTAATGACCCAGAGCAAAAAGTTTTTCCCTCAGAAACCTGAGAAGGTCATTCTGCAGATCCTCTCTAAGATCATTTGCTAAGAGACACCTTGCAGCTTCAAGTACTTGCCTAGTACCAAAGCAACAGAGAATCCAACCCAAATAGCCACAGAAATTACTCTTGTTCCTAGGAAACTAAATGTTTAGAGGCTGCTTGGGGCTTGAATACAGAGAGACAAGGCAATTTTTTACTGTAGTGTAGATACAGAGTAATACTGCTTCCTCCTTTGCTCTGCCCAAAATTATTCTGTAAGGTATTAAAAAATAATAAAAACAAAACACTTGCCATCTTTTGCAGGTAGAGTCTTTCCCCTGTTAGCAGTCCCAAAGGTGGTTTCAGAAGCACTGTCTTTTTTTGCCATGTTTAGGCCTGTAAAAAAGAATATACACAATTCAGTAGAAAGATCCTAAAACTGAACAATAATTATACAGGAAAGACTTTTACAAAATCAACTTGACAAGTGAGTGGTTGCATGGAGAAAATGGATTAAAGAACCTCTGGGTCTGTACTGCAAACACAGACAGAAAAGCTCCATTCTTCTTACTTCAGGAGGAGGGAATTTCCATGGAAGGATTAAGTAATTTGAGTAAATTGCTAAGAAACTAAAGCAGAGGAAGGGACTGAGCCTGGAACTCCAATCAATCAACTGAGGCTGTAGGAAAAGGACATCCTTTCTCTTCTAATTTGCCTTTGGTTTTATTCAGCTAGCTTAATTAGCAGATAAAATACAATCAGTTAGAAATAATTAACTAGCTCCTTGATCATTTTGCCAGGAAATAAATTCAATTTCTTCAATTTCTATCCATAAAGGTGTATATAGATTAGTTTCAGTGAGATGTTTCCAGTTAGCCAGGAAGATAACCAGTAAATAGAATCATATTAAGTTTAGACTTTTAATTGGTATCACAGCCAATCAAAAACTACTTTAATGGATCAAGAATAAATGTTGTGATCAACTTGTTTTAATAGAGTCTCTAAAGATGATAACGTGCCACAGTACATCAGACTAAATGACTAAGCAGCTACACACAGCATCATCCCAGTAGCAGTTTACAGGCTAGTGAACTTTTAGTTAAGAACTATTTTATCATCTCTCAGTCCAAGTGATGAATTAATTCCAAACAAGTATTTGAATACCAAGATTTACAGGATTGGTGCTAACTGATGAAGATTAGCATCTCTCAATACCCAAGAAAACACTCACCAGAATTCACTTTGGAAGTGATGTGGGTGACATCTATTTTCTTGGCTTTGACCAAAGGTGAAGACCTTGTGGAAGGACTTCTCACAGGCCTTTTCTTGTGATCAGAAGCCTTGCTTATTTTAGAGAGAGGTGCAAAGATACCTGGAGAGAAAATTTAGATGTGCCAAAAAAGAGACAGAGGTAATATTAATGTAACAGAACTTCCCAGCTACTCTCTCTCTCATATAAATTAATTTAGGGTTTTTTTTTAGCATGATCATAGCTTGTTGTGCTGTGAAAGCACTTGTAGGGTAGGAAAGAATAGCTCAAATAATGAAGCTAAAAGGTTTATCAAGCAACTTGAATAGAGAAAAGTCAGGAGGTCAGTAAAACTATCAATTAAGAATCTCCTTTTTGTCCTTAGCACTAACACTCAGTCTCCACTGTTACAAAACTTTGTATATCCTGAGTGTCCATGAACTAGCAGTGAAAATGCCTCAAGCTGAAAGTGAGAAAACAACTACAAGTGTGAATCTCTTACAGTGGAAGACAAAGCAGGTAAAGAACTAGAGCTATTATGGTTACAACACAAAGAGAGATGGAAAAGCAGGAAAGATTATCATCTCAGTTTCAAGGAAATAATCAGACATTTTCACTCTTGGGTTGTTTCAGTGATTTTGCAAATAGCTCTGGGTAAAACACTAGAAAGAGTGAAAAGACTCAATAAAACAATCACAGAAACAAAGCACTACAAAGACCAGGAACAGAGTCTTTTTAACTCTAAGAACAAGTCAATCACAGAATCAGGAAGGTTGGAAGAGACCTCTAAACTCATCACTCCCATGCCACTAAGCCATGGCCCTAAGGAGAGCAGCTCAAAGTTTCCACAAGGAAAGGTTCTACCTCGTTTGGGTGCACATTTGAAGTACTGAACTCTTCCAACACTTCCATTGTTCTTTCCTTCTGGTTCATCCAGCTCTACACCAGCCCACTGACCACTGGCAAATTCTGTTGTGCCACAAAACCTTAGTGTACCAACCTAAAGCCAAAAGCATCAAGACAGAATGAGTTGGTATAGGTAGTAGTGTTCACAAAGGAGACAGCAAGCCATTTCCCAAGCTTAGGATCTGAACAGGGATGTATATATATATATATATATATAATTATATATACACATGAACTTCAGAATATACCTGATTCTTTGAGAAAGATTCCTAAGTCTTTTATTCCCTTTCTTATGATTAAATCATGTTTTAAACATGTTGTTTCAATATAGACTATATACTCTGAACAGATAAGTGTATCAAGAATATCAAGACAGACTAGTCTTGCTCACACACTTCAACCAAAACAGGGGAGGAATAACTAGCAGAGATGCATTTAACATTGCTTTAAATTCATTTTTCAATGAGTTTTAATAATAAAAGCTTTGATCTTTCAGTTGCTTAGTTCTCATTACCTTCTGTGACCTTAATACTATTAGTTCATTCTTTCTTATGACTTCACTAATCCAGCCCTCAAAGTGAACAGAGAAAACACTACTTTTTCTTCACTATCAAACCTTCCAGCTACTCTATGTTCTGTAAAGAAATAAATGTGAGTCACAGTCTGTTCCTCTTTCACTCTCAAGATCTCCTTCAAACTTGATTGTTACAGGCAGGTGCATCACAAAATCCCCTAGCTAGAGGAAAGCTTTGCCAAGAGATTCCACTCCTCAGGCACCAGAGAACACTGACAGAGAAAAGAGACCAGCACCTGGAGGTGGAGATGGCAAAACTGAGCCTCCAGTTTGGCAGAAGCCTTAGGGCTTGTGCAAGCAAGGAGCAGAGTACATCTCACACATGAGAAGCACAGCAGGAACAGAAGAAAATCAGGTTTTTTTCCCAGCTTCTGCTTTCCCTGCACTCACATTTCACTGAGTGTCACAGCAGGAGCCAGTGAAGCTAAGGGACACCAAATCATGTACAGATAAACACCTGCTCAGCCAGCTTCCTCCCCTGCTAGACAACTGGGCTGACAGGTACAGCAGGAATCAGGAGAGGAATTCATTTTCCCCTCTGGCATCTCCTGTGTTTGGCTTTCAAGCTTCATTAAAGCTGATCTACTAGGAGACTGCAGGAGCAGGAAACAGAAGAGGAATCCATAACCACCTCCTCCCAGCTTCCATATTCCAGAAATGAGCCTGTATCCAAGAGGAGGTTATGAATTGGACACTATTTTCCTCATCCTGGTCTCACTTTTGCTCCACCTTAAGTATCAAAGGGGAGGGGAAACCAGGGCTGGGATCAACTTCTCCATTCAGATAGAGGGAAAAAGTGGGGGGAAAAGGATGTGGGAGTAATGCAGAATTGCTTCTCACGCACAGAGGAAGGAAGAGAGGAAAAAGGAAGACCAGAAAGCACAATCACATTCCTCCTTCCTATCTGCTGTATGATAGCACTGGCTCCCTTAAAAAAGAACTGTGACAATGACAAATCTGAAGATATACTAGAAAAATTATTAAAGATACTGAAAATACTACAGATATTGAAGATACTAAAGATACTAAAGGTATTAAATATATTAAAGATACTAAAGGTATTAAAGATATTAAAGATACTACAGATATTAAAGATACTAAAGATAAATATTCTGCTTAAAAATGCCTTCACTATTTACCAGAAATACACTTGAAATCATTACAAGAGTTGTGCCACTCTTCAATCAATCCAGAGCCCTTGCTATTAGAGCAAAGGAAAGGTATAAATCCTCACTGCAATATCAATGTTGCATCTTTCAAACACTTCAATTTGTCTAGCAAGGGAGCTAATCACATTTGAGCTGGACAAGTATTAGCTAACACTTCCACAGAAGCACAGAACAACCCCACTGGCACAGCACTGCTTCCAAGATTTTGAGCTGCATTGCACCACTGAAACTGGGTTACTACAGGCTAAGCACAATACAGGTTTTCTCTCACCACCTTCTGGAAGTATCAGGGGTAATTCACATCCTTCTAGCAAAGCTAGGCAGTTCACAAAGTAATCTGTCACTTTTACACTCATTTTGATGTGACAGCAAGATTGGAAATAAAAGCTGTGTAGTGCACCTTGCTAGGAGACTGGTAGAAAATTGTTTACAGCTAGAAAATGCAGAGCATGTCTGTCAAAACAGCTTGGTAGAAGAGTGACTCTCTTTAACACATAACTGTGCAGCTTACTGCTTTCTGGAATCAGATCCTTACTGCCATCCAGAGTTCATACCTTCTAGCAAGTGGTTTAGACCCTCACATTTGAGCTAAGTCTCCCAAGAGGTCAATTCATTGAGTGTTGAGGGGAATAACACCAAGTTGTTCCTCATACCTTCTGTCCTGCAATAACAACACGATCTCCCAGCTTCAGGCCAAGTGACAAGAGCATGGCCTTGCCTGTGACATGATCATAGTTTGGAATCATGGCTCTGGAGATGTCACAGGAGAGAGGCACTGCATCCAGCAAGAGCTGCTTGATTTCTTTTGCACTGGCTGCTGCATCTGCCATTTCCAGGGGCATATCTACAGGATCAGGAACCACATCTGCTGGGATCTGCCCTTTGTCATTCTGGTGAAACAGAACATAGCACAGGATTGAAATGTTGGAACAAGCTAAAGCTGAGCAGGCAAAAGCAGAGCAGTTCAGGAAGTTTTTTTATCCTCTTCAATAGGTATTTTACCTAGAACATACAGAACTATAAAAACATCCACACTGAAGATACATACCCTAGCATTTACAGTGTGTTATGTGCTAACTCACCAGTATTTTTCATTTTAGGAACATCAGTAGCACTCAGAACACATGAAAAGAAAATGACCTGTAGTACCTGAACACAGATTTAGGTAAATAAGCAAGAATTCTGGTCTAGAATGCCAATAATATCAAGCTACCACTCCCAAACCACTAATTTTTCACCTGCTGTGTATAATTTACTCCTTGCTAAGGCTTATTCCAAATATAAAAGAGAACTTCATTACTATATCTTGCATGTGTGTTGATGTGTCACAGAAATACCTGAATAAATCTGGTCAGGTTTATTTAGATAGTCTAAATACTAATATTTAGATAGCTCTCTTATCTAGGTAAGAGATGAATTAAAGATACTTCCCATTCCCAGAGAGTAGGGACTGTGATTCCTTGCTATGCCCCAAGTGACACTCCTCCTGAGCCAGAGATTTTGGGAGTACCAGTTCACTTGGAGTTCACCTCCAGTCCAGGCCAGTTGGCCAGACAGCAGGTACACTGTGGGGCTGTCAGGCTGCTGTGATGGCAAGTTCTACCTACCCTTTCCTCCCCAAAGGCATTTACTATGGATCTTCACCTCTCTGCCAATTTTCATGCAGTTTGTGGAAACAATTAGCTCAGTCTTCCAAACTTCCAACTTCCAGTTGAGCTCCTGGACTCAAAACTTAGCAGAAGCAAGATTGCACTTGCTTTGTTTCCCTCAAAAAGCACTAAAAGAGAACCTTCCCTGAGCACTGTTTAAATCTCCCTCTCTCAACCCTAGGAAACTCTACTCTTTCCTCAGCATTTACACTCTGCTGTTCTCACACAAGCAAACTACACACAGCCTCTGGTCAGAACTGGACTGTGAGATTGCAGAATGAAACACCTACCACTCCTTCCAAATCTACAGTGATTCCCTAAGGAAAAGGGCTGCCCCATTCATGTCCCAGTACCTTCAAAACAGGATACAGCTGGGTTTGAAAAGAGAGACATATAATACTGCCTGTGCTAAAGGAAAGAACAAAGAAACAACAACAAACACCACAACACACCAACAAAATGCCCAAGGCCACATTAAAACTCACAAAAAAACAATCAAAACACAAGGTTTATGGCTAGATACACATAGCAGCACCTTAACTCAGGCCTGTTAACTGGTTAGTAAGCAGAGCAATTAATGTTTCTTCATTATCAGTTGGTTATGCTAAGACTAAGTTTACTGCTAATGCATTTCTGGATGTCAGATTGCCCTCCTTTATTTCTGAACAGATCCATGACATCACTGCAAGGCCCAAAAAGTTCCTTAACAAATGAAAGTTCAAGCAAACAACCAGAGAATATCCTGAAAGCAATTAGAACTAATGAACTAACCATGACAAAACCACAAACTTCAACACACAAGTTGCATACAAAGCATACAAACTTATCCACTAGGAGTTAGAAATAATTTTTTCTGGCACTGTTACTCCATGTAACATGTTTTTACTTCAACAAAATGCTGGACAGATTGTTCCAAGTTTTTTCCAGGTACTTTTTTTTCACCTTTTGGTGTATATACAACCTAACTTCCTTACCCTAAAGGCAGGATTTGCTCCATGTTCCAGTAAACACTTGACAGCTCCTGTACAGAGGTTAAATGCAGCAATGTGCAAAGCTGTTCCAAAATCAAAGTCACTACAGGTGGCATCCACATCTGCAAGGAAACATCACAGGTAAGGTTGGTAAAAGTCTGTTATGGGAATATTGCACCCTACAGATTCCTTGAGAGGACATTCTTTTGGACAGCTTTTGCTAACATGTATACAGAAACATCATTATGTATTAAATGAATAGAAGAAGTACTTCTACAGAGACTATCAACCTGATCTGCATCTCTTTATTCCTACCATGAACCAATCTGGAAGATGAGCTTTGACTTTCAGTCATTTTCTAACACTTAACTGCAAAACTGTTGCTATTGAGGATTGCCAATCTGCTGTGCTAAAATTAACTCACTAGTAACTTTAGGTTTGCATGCAAATTAATCTTTCTGAAATATCTGTGGTTTACTGCTTCTAGGTGTCAAAAGTGAGAGAGTTGAGATTATTCAGCCTGTTTGCTTTCCATTCTATTAAACACAAAGCTCAAGTTTAAAAACCAACAATGGAATCAGTGCCTTAAACCACCAAAAAATGGTTATGAGAAAAATGAACCAAAGAGGCTCAGGAAAAGAACAAGAAATCAGAAGTTATTTATGTATAAACAAACCCCACCCTTAAAAGACTACTAGACACCAGCTTAGGTTGAGTAACAGAGTGAAGACAACTACATGAAACCAAAAGAACAATGCTTACCTTTTGGCTTTGCATTTTGCAGGATTAAATTAATAAGTTCTGGCACATCAAAGTAGGCAGCATAGTGCAAGGCATTCATGTTGGTCCAGCGGCTGCGTAAGCTGCTGTCAGCACCCAAAGCAATCAGCTGCCTTGCAAACTTCACAGCAGTTTCAACATCACCTGCAAGGTCCAGTGGGGAAAAAACATACATTAGAGAGTTATTTGGCCCCCCCAAAATATGCTCATTTTTATATGTTAAACCCTTAAAGCTCAGAGTTCAATAATTACTATGTCTTTAGAATCCTAGACTTGTCAGGGTTGCAAGGGAGCTGAAAGCTCCTCTAGCTCCAACCCCTGTGCCTGCCATGGGCAGGGACACCTGGCACTAGAGCAGCTTGCTCCCAGCCCCAGCCAGCCTGGCCTGCAACACTGCCAGGGATGGATGGAGCTGCCACCACCTCTCTGGGCAACCTGGGCCAGGGGCTCACCACCCTCCTGGGGAACAACTTCCTCCTAACACCCAATCTAAATCTTCCCTCCTCTAGTTTGGATCCATTCCCTCTAGTCCTATCCCTACCTGACATCCAAAAAATCCTTCCCCAGACCTCCTGTAGCACCCTGCAGATCCTGGGAGGCCACAAGAAAGTCTCCTTGGAGCCTTCTCTTCTCCAGACTGAACAATCCCAACTTTCTCAGCCTATGCTCATAGGAGAGGTGCTCCAGGCCTCTTAAGGAAATAATATATCACCCATCCAAACAGGGAGTTTTGTGTCTGATGGAAGAAGAACAAGTAACACTCCACCATGCTGAAGTTCATGTTAAGAGATGTGTCACCCTCAGGGAAGTTAACCAGAAACTTAGTTCAAACTCAGAGAACTGGATTTCGGGCTAACAAAAAAAAGGGGCACAGCACAGAAAAGTTAATAAAGGTGTTCAAACAGAGTTAAATATGCTCTTATTTCTAGGATTTATGGTCACGATAATGGAAACAAAGATTGTTGTACTCTTCTGGCATGATCAGGGTGAAAGAAAAAAATACAAACAAAACCCAGCAAATCATCTACATGTTTTAGTTTCTTCACTGACACAAAAAAACCTCTTGATAGCTTGGTTCAGTTTGTACCTCAGCCTGAAACAGCCTTTGCCACTTTAAATACCTATTTCAGTTGGTACTACTGTTTGCAATACCTATACCACTAACTCAATTTGCTCCCAACTGTGCTCCAGTTCTCTATCATTCTTTCTGATGACCACTACAAGAGCCAAAACCAAGCACTAAAAAAAGATCTACTGCAAGGAAAAACTCTGTAATGATCAGTGGGATTAACCTCTGGGAACTGATGAGGTTTTAACATCTGTAATAATGTTCCTTTACTCACCAATCCCATGAGCCCCTGATTTGCAAGTGTAATGCAAGAGAGTCATGTCAGTCAGGCCATCTCTGTCATTCACATTGCAACCTCTTTTAATGATCTGAAAGACAAGTGGGAAACAAGCACATTTTAGCTCTGACATCAGTATTATTAAGTTATTTCAGCTATATTGACTCCTGGATTCATTTCAATGGCTACTAACAAAGAAGCCTGCTAGAATAGACCAACTGCAGAACAGAGCAACACACACAAATGTAATAAATAGTATTGTATGAACATCATTAACCTTCCCTACTTACAGATTTTAAAGCTTCTTTATATTATTACTTCTAAAATGTATTTCACAGGCTGAAAAGTTAACTGCTTAACTGAACAACAGGAAAATGGTATCATTTAAGAAGTCTTTCCCCTTCTTCTTTGATCTCTCAGCAACATCCCCACCAAAAATAAAGCCCCTAGTTGTATCATCATAGGAAGAATTTTTGCTATAATTCCCCACTTGTCTAGAAAAGGCTGTCATTCAGGAGAAAAACAAGAAAGTGGGATGGAATGACTAGAAACAAGGTGTCTTCTGAAAGCAGCCTGCTGCAGGTTGCAAAGAGATGTCATTTTGTGCCTTGGAAACATTGCCCTTAAGGTCAGGCCTCACTGTAACTTCATACTTTATGATCAGAAAGCTGAAATACCATAGTGAAGGATCTCTGAACAACTGCTTTGAGAAGAAACATCTGTCCAAGTGGACTGAATTTTTATCCATCATTGTTCTCTTTCCAAATGAAAGCTGGCAGCATGTGGAATTCAAGGCACTGATCAGTTAACTACTTGTTAAAAGGCAGAAACTATCTGTGTTCATGATTACTATCTGGTTTTATTCATTGTCATTCCAGTATTTCTGTAACACTGAAAGCATGCAAGGATCTTCATTTACACCTCACCTCATTCCCAATAACATCAATGTTCTGCTGGACCTGGGGAACCCACTGCCTTAGGATAGCAAACAACTCAGAAACTGATGTTTTAGGGTTGAAAAGTATCTCTTGGCATGCTGCATCATTGGGATCAAAGAAGGAAAACTCTGTTGAAACAAACAAACAAAAAAATATATATAATATAAATAGGTAAAATTGGAAGTTTTAACATGTATCTAGTGTTTCAAATTCAGAGGCAAAGAATAGCAGAGTCTGGATAGCAATGGCATTTAGGAGAGGGAATGGAAGCAGCAAATGAGTGAATCATGGAACCCACTGAACTTTTACCCTCACTGCAGCTATCAGGGAGTTGCCTTTTAAAAAGGTTTGGACTAAATATACAATGTCAGCTTGCATCAGTCACAGCCACAAGGCTCCCAGAACAGACACATACAGGTTAAGTAAAATAGAACATCAGCAAATCTGACATGGTATGAACTACTTCTAGATGAATCATCATAAAGTCTCCTCAAGAAGAGAGAAAAGCACCTATTAAGCTCTCTTTCTGGCTAACCAGAGTTCTTCTAACTGCACTGCCTTGGTTAAACAAGAACGGAAAAAGATAACTTCACTGATACTTAGCATGAATTTTTGCTTGCATCTAGCATGTTAAAAAAGCAAATCCCTTCCCTCCCAGCACTACACAAAGTAGTAGTTACCTACATCCCATGCACTGACAGAGATCTACTTATTTATCTACTCATCTTGAACTTCCACATAAACCACAGTTAGCTATTGGTGAAAGCTATGAAGTAAACAACTAGCCAACAAGATTTATCATCTTACACAACACCCATGATTCTTTCTCTACCAGGAAGACTTCTAGCTCTGAACCTGAACCAAATGATAGATCAGAAATCAGCTCTAGTAAACTGTTACAGTGACATTTTGATCTATTACATAGCCTGATTAAAAATCATTATAATTTATACATTTGAAGACAACAGCTACTTGCTATAATTTTCTAATGCTTAATTCACAGTCCTTACCACCACAAACATCTCCACTTCCAACAGAACTATCTCCCTCTAGTCTATTTTTTACAGACTAAAAGCATGAGAAAAAGTGTAACTAGAGGTTTTGAATGTCATGGAGATGCTTAACTACATTTAATTACTGTAATTTCACATCTTAACAGAACATGCAGTTCTACACTGTGCTGTAAAAAAACTAAAACCACAGAAGAAACAGTAAGGAAAAGACATCATGCAAGAAGAAAACCAGAAAAAGCATGCATCTTCATCTTTCCTTTCCCTTAAAAAAGAACAGAGAATTCATTTAACAAGCAGTACACTTTTCCTGACAGGAAAGAACAAATTAAGAGCTGAGAGCTTGTCTTAAAATTTATTGTCTGCTGATCAGAAACCAATTTTCTGTTGTAATTACATACCACAGTCTGAAGGCATTGGTGCTGCAGCAACAGAGAAAGTAACAGATGTGTCAGAGGTTGGGAATAAGAATTGTTCTCTTTCAAGGAAGGAATCTCCTTCTAAGGAAGGCTCTGGGAGATCCTCTATGGTCATCTTCTAGAAAGTCACTTTAAGAGGAAGAAAATGTATAAATGATCTCATTACAAATACTTTTGATTATTATATGTAAGATCTAACACACAAGGAGACTAAAACCCTTCCTTGTGGTAAACAAACTATGACTTCCATTACATTCTTACAAATTAATGAAGTTAATTAGTAAAAGCTAGTGAAGTGTGGTTGTCAAAATGGCCAACTTCTAATTTTGACTTCATCTGGTATGTAACTAATGAAAATCCTGGTAAATCTCCCCATTTTTTTCCACTCCAGCAGTAACAAACACAACAATGCTGTAACTAGCAACCACATGGTGATGGTGAATGGCTTAGTGATGTTTTACAGCACCAAGGACCTGTCCTCACACTCCACATGTACATTCCTTCCCTTTCCCTTTCCCTCTGAGCAAATGCTGCTCTCTCTTTCATTTCTCAGCACTTTCATCTTCCCACACAAAGCTCCACACACTTCATCCCTGAGTGATTCACTCCTGGACTCCTGATTCCCTATCAGCTCCTTTCCCAGCTTCTCCCCTCTCTGGTTTAAAATAGGATTACTTACCACAGTGTTGGAACCTCTACCCTGGTATTGTTTCCAGTTAACTTTTCAGGTCTTAGAGCAACCTAGGAGAGAGAAGAAAAGATTAAATGGCTGTACTCAGGAATTTGTTTAAAGTTTGCTGGACAAGAAGAGTTTGTGGAGCTTCAAGGTATGTTTGCTTTGATTCCATTGAACCTATAAAAAGGAAAAATAAGCCAGTAGTCTGGTTTTGAGATTTATTTTGGGTTTAGTATCTCCCAACAAGCCATGTGAATAGATTTATACTAATATATCCCCATTTGGGAGCCTCACAGGATATATGTTCTAACAGGAAAAATGTTTTAGCAGTGGATTACAGATAATAATCTTGAAGTAAATAAATGAAAACCTCCTCCTCTTGCACACCACACACAGCTCCTCCTGTCCTCAGCTTGGAGAAGAGGTCCACATGAAAAATGCTCCTTTTTCTCCAACTAGTTTACTTCCTCACAGTCTTATGCAGCTGTACAAACACACGTGCCTGCACAAAGGCAAGAGCAAGGAGACCATTGGGAAGGGCACGACTAGTTCTTCCCATGGCATTATCAAATTGCATTGGCTTAAGCATTCTTAGATGCAACAAGGCCAAAAATATCACTCATTACTCCAATTATTATCTTCATGCAGCATGGAAAAATTAAGAGTTTACATCATCACAACCGTGACAGCAATGGCTTTCTTGGCCAAGGGTCTCTTGAGCTGCAAAGTCACTAATTAACTCTCTTTTGTAGGGCAACAGTGAAATGAATTTGCTACCATCTGCTAGTTGTTGAGACCATGGCAAAACAAAAGAGAGCAAAGGACAGGCTGAGAGAGTTGGGATTATTCAGCCTGGAGAAGTGAAGGCTCCCAGGAGACCTTCCTGTGGCCTTCCAGGATCTGCAGGGAGCTACAAGAGGACTGGGGAAGGACTTTTGAGGATGTCAGGTAGGGACAGGACTATGGGAAATGGATCCAAACTAAAGGAGGGGAGATTTAGGTTGGATATTAGGCAGAAGTTGTTCCCCAGGAGGGTGGTGAGCCCCTGGCCCAGGTTGCCCAGAGAGATGGTGGCAGCCCCATCCATGCCTGGCAGTGTTGCAGGCCAGGCTGGCTGGGGCTGGGAGCAAGCTGCTCTAGTGCCAGCTGTCCCTGCCCATGGCAGGGGGGTTGGCACTAATGAGCTTTAAGTTCCCTTCCAACCCTGACAGTTCTAGGATTCTATGACTCCAGTAGTTTGTCACAGTTAGGCCAGCACATACTCTCATCAAATACATCAAAGGAACACATCTGCATGAGTAGAGCAGAGCTGAAATTAGGAAAAGACAGGAAAGCAGTAAGAAGCTTTTTGTGCCAGGACACTGAGGAAACAAAAGAAACACAATGAAAGTGGCCAGCCCTGATTAAGCAAATGGCAACAGGAAGAGGTGAGATTTGTGAAGTACAACGACAAAAGTTGCTGTAACTAGAGATCAACAAAGCTATTTGAAAATTAATACCAAAATGAGTGTTTAGCACACACAGCAAAGCAGACTAAACAGAACAGAACCTGTGTGTTTGCAAGAATCCAGGGGCCAGAGGGAAGAACACAATCTGTCACTGGAGTGAAAAGAATTCAGGACACAAACCACCAGAGCAAACAAAGCAGGGAAACAACTCATGGAGACCCAAGCCTATAAAGAATAGCTTCACATGCTTACAGTAGTGCAAACACTCCCTGACCTAAGAGTGTACATATTTACACCATGGGATTTTCATTAGGATCTAGAAATCTATGACCATGTCATTACCCAGTACTAAAGCATGCAAGCCCAAGGTAACAACACATTCTGCACCCATGACTCCCTGCAGAGCCTGCTAGCAGCTCAGGTGTCAGGACATCACAGCCAGCTCATGTCACACACACATATGGAGACAGGCAGAAAGAAAACAAAAGCAAAAGGCTGAAAACTATTTCAAAGAAACAGTTCTTGTAAAGACTTCTGTTCTGAGTGAAACCACAGCTGCCTGAGGTATTAATAACATACTATTATTGAGTCCCACAGGGACTCAAGTAGGAAGTCGTGGTGAAAAGAAACAGGTCTTCCAGAAGAGATATATATATATATATATATATAAAGTTGTATAATACAGAATCCAACTTCTTTACATATTCCAGATTTTGTAATTTGCTATTTCTGCTAAAGCACAAAGTTTTCCTGCAAGTGCTATAAAAAAAACTTGCAAGTGCCAAAGTGCTTCAAGTGATGAAATACAATGATGTATTTCTGCTTTGACAGCAGAACTTGTCACAAATGTGATGCTATTTCTGACTGTAATTGTCTATATTGGATTACTTATGTATTTCTACATTCATAAGAAGAAAAAATAAGGCTCAGAAAACAGGACTCTTGCACATTCACTATCTGCTTGCTCCATAGCATTTACAACACAAGTAGTGGACATGTTACATGTATGTAGGTACACTCAGGACCAGTTTTTCAGCTCCTCTTGCAACACCAGCACTGTGTTTTCAGTAGCTGTCGATTTAATGAGAGTTCCTCCTTTAGAGCTGCCTCTGCTCCTTCACAGAATGACAGAATGTTAGGGGTTGGAAGGCACCTCTGGAGATCATCTAGTCCAACCCCTCCTGCAAGAGCAGAACCTAGAGCATGTTGCACAGGAGAGCGTTCAAAGCTTCCAACCTTACCTCCCCCAGCAGAAAGGCAGGTGGGGCTCAGGCTGACCAGGGGCCGGTTAGCAGAGTGAACCCCGCGGGGCCCGGCTTCCCCGGGGACGCCTCAGAGGGCTGGGACCATACAGTAACACCGAGCCAAGCCTCGGCTGCCCCGCCAGGCCACCGCATCCCCCCGTTCACAGAATCACTGAGGTTGAAAGATCATCAAGTCCAACCATCCCTATCACCCCCATGCCACTAAACCATGGCCCTAAGCAGCACATCTAGATGTTTTTTCAACCCCTCCAGCACCTCCCAGGGCAACTTGGGCCAATGTTCAACAACCCTTTGAGCGAAGAAAGTCCTCCTAACATCCAATCTAAACCTCTCCTGGCGCAACTTGAGGCTATTTCCTCTCACTGTTAACCCGGGAGATCAACCCCCATCTCGCTCCAACCTCCTTTCAGGTAGTTGTAAAGAGAGAGGGGAAGAAGGTCTCCTCCGAGCATCCTCTTCGCCAGACCCCACACGCTGCTCCCGCCTTGCCGCCCTCGACCCATTGGGCGGACCCACAGCCCCGTGAACCAGCACGGATGGAGTATAAAAGGGCATCGCCGCATTAAGAGCCAGGGCCGACCGCGGGCCTCCCGCTGCGGCGGCTCCCGCACCGCCACCCCCACACCTTGCGCAGCGAGAGGGTAAGAGCTACCGAGCATCGGCAGGCTGCCAGTCCCCATCCCGCTCCCCTACTGCCCCCCTCAAAGCCCTACCTGCTCTCCGCGGGGAGGGGCGCTGCCGGGGCCTCCCGCGCCCGCCCGGAGCTGAGGGAGCCGAGCGGAGGCCCCGGCCCTGCGCCCGCGCCGGTCCCACCCCCTGGCCTGCTGGCAGCCAGCACCGCCCCTCCTCGCCCGGCCCCACGGCCCCGAAGGGCTCGCGCCTGGCCCCGGCCTGTCGCTACGCGCTTGGGGGCGTTAGGCAGAGGCCGGTGGCGCCTCCGCCTGAGGCGGGGAGAGGGATGAGGCAGGTAGTTCCGCAGCAGTAATAAAACAGGCGGCGCTGAGGTAAAAGGAGGTACGAGACAGGCGTTGCTGCTCTTCAGGCTGTGCGCTTTACAGTCAGAAGGGTTGAGGATGGAAGGGCCTTTTAAAGGTCATCTTGTCCAACCTCCCCCTGCAGTGAGCAACGACATCTTTAACTAGAGCAGGTTGCTCAGAGCCCCGAACAACCTGAGCTTGAATGTTTCCAGGGATTGGGCAACCTGGGCCAGTGTTTCACCACCCTCAGGGTAAAAAATGGCCTCCTTCTATCCAGTCTAAATCGCCTCTCTTAGTTTAAAACCAGCACCACTTATCCTGTCACAACAGGCTCTGCTAAAATGATTTCTCTTTCTCATAGGCTCCCTGTAAGTACTGGAGTAAGATCTCCCCAGAGCCTTATCTTCTCCAGGTAGAACAACCCAAACTCTCGTCCTCCCAGAGGTGTTTTTGTGGCCCTCCTCAAAAATAAAATCAGGAAAAATGAATATACCAAGAGCCCTGTGCAAGCAAACCTCCCAAACCAACTCCCTTAATCTTCTGCTTCTAATTCTTCCACTGTTAATTCCTTTACAAAGTATTTTTGCTGAAGAAGGAAATCAGTTCCCTACCCGTTTTCAATGACTGGTTTTTCTTGTCCTGCTGCTGTTAAAAAGGCTCTGTTTTTGCAAAGCAAGTTTTGTGAAAGCATTGAGTCCATAGTTATTGTCTCTTGCAATCAGTCTGAAGCAATTCAGTTAGAAATAAAATAGAAGGGAACAACCTTTTGATCAGGGCTTGTTGCAACAGGACAAAGGGTGATGGTTTTAAACTATTTTTACACTGAGGGTGGTGAAACACTGGCCCAGGTTGTCCAGAGAGGTGGTAGATGCTCCATCCCTGGGAATATTCAAGGTCAGGTTGGATGAGGTTCTGAGCAACCTGCTCTAGTTAAAGATGTCCCTGCTGAATGCAGGGGGGTTGGACTAGATGACTTATAAGGGTCCCTTCCAACCTAAAACATCCTGTGATTCTTATTTATTTAGTGATATTTTGGCCAATAGTATGAGCAGCTCCCTGGTTACATTCAATTTGCTGTGTAGGAAGAAAGTATATGAGGATATGCAAACAGTAGCATTGTAAACCAAATATTTCCTTGTCATCCTCCTTACCAGCATCCTCTTCGACCTCTTTTTTTGACCTAACTTATCCATTTTGTCTTCTCTTCTGTTATCTAATCATCAGCCAAAGCATTGTCCTTAGCATTTGCCATGACACAAAGCATTTGGGTTTTTCTAATATGTCTCAGACACAAAACAATCTAGAAGTGCTGAATTCAAAGAATAATGATGAAGAAAATGCAGGTTCCTAAGTGGTTGGAAAGAGGCAAAAGTTCCTGTTCTTTCACAGAAGGTAAAATTTTGATGCACCATGAAGTAGTCACACTGCATATACAAGAAAACTGCAATTAAAGTTAGGATAAAACATATGGCTTTTTAAAATGGGGGGGGGGGGTTTGACCTTGGATCTCCAACAATAAAATCAATCATAAATTGAATAATGGTTTAATGTATGTATTTAAAATAATAAATGAGTCTATAATAAATAATCATAAACCAGGATTTTGTGGGGTTTTTTAAACCATGGCTGTATTTCCTGTGAGATATTAATGCATGGCCTGAAAACAACTAGGAAAAAAAAACCCCACACAAACAAAAGTGACATGACTAAAATCAAAGAAAAATGTAAAGAACTTCCCCAAACACAACAAACTCACTCAATTAAGTATTAAGCAGCCACAAAAAGATGTCTCGCAGCTCCCACTGCAAACACAAGAGGTGCACCAAAGGCTAGTTGCTTGACTACTGTGTTTTCCTTGACTTACTGCAGCATCCTAACTGTTAGGATCACTAGGATGAAGCAGCTTCCTATTTCTCCACTTGGAATACATTTGATATGCAGATAAAAAGGAATGGAAAAAGCTGCTGGGACCACTGTGGAGAAACCACAGCATGGTGAGGCACAGAAGCAGCTAGGGAATGAGCTACATGACTTGCAAGAAGCAGAGCCAAGTAGTAATGACCCAAAGCTTTCCAGAAAAGCACTGAGGGAAATGACTCTGCCATCATGTATATTAAATACAATTTATGTGTTCCAGAAAACTTACTTTAGAAAAAACACATAGGGTTTTAAAGATTTTCCTGGAAACCACTGTCATGCCTTGTCCCCTCTAAACCAAGGTGATTTTTGCTGCCTCTGTTGAGCATAAAAAGAGATCTGAACAACAAAGCTAGAGAGAAGAATGATTTTCCATGCAGATATTCAGCCCAGCACCCAGGAATGAATCATGGAAGCAAGTTCTTTAAAGCCTGGGAGTGTTTTATAAGCTTGACAGCATGCAAAGATTTTGTGGGAATTGGATGAGACAGATAGCTGTGACCATGCAGTCAGAAATCACATTGCTAAAGAGAAGCAGTAGGCTTCTGGCCAGCAGTCCAGGTGACCACTGTCATCTGCAACCTTTGTGACACTGAGAAATGGTCACCTTCAGCAGAAAAGCTGTAGCTGGAAATTAAAAGTCTCAGTAATGAAGAGGTAAATTGGGGGTGATTGCTATGATCACCTTTATTCACTTGAGAAATGGGAAATCTTTTCTGCTTCATCAGAAAATGGTTCTATATTTTACATTTGTTAGCTAGTTTCCTTAGAGTTTTAACCCCTAAAGTCTGGCAGTTAAAAGAACTAAGCACTGGTCAATTACAAAGAAATAACAGTTTAGTCAGTCACTTTTGTGACTTGAAATTTTCACCCAAGACACTCAGAGGAAGCAAAAAAGAATTTTTATTTAATTGGTTCTTTTTAATCTGAATTTCTACAGTTTGGACCCAGCAGATACAGACAACACATGCAAAACTTGTTCTACAAATACTGTTATTGTGCAGTTGGGCTAGAAAAGAAAAAAAACCCTCCCAGGAGCGATCACCTGGAGGGAAGAAAATCAAAAGAGCAAAATCTTGTTTGGAAGTCTCAGAATGAAAAAGCAAACAGCTTCTCACTTGCAAGCAGGAGACAATTTGGAAGGCAGAAGTCTAACAGGCATCTCTAACCCTTCTGATTTCATGTCTTGTACTCTCCTTTGGGTACACGCTCAGTCAAGGTCACCTTCCTCTTGGTTAAGGAGTTGCTGGTGGCATCTAAGCACTTGTTCCAATAGTTGCCCTTCAAAAAGGCCTTCAAAACACAGTCTCTTCCTCTGGATCTCTGCATTTAATTGTATGTTATCTCTTTGCAACAAGGGGAAAGAAGAAGAGAGAGGTACCAAGCCTCCCAATATAGTGCAGGAAGAAAAAAAATAGCCTTTATAAACACAAGAGGGATGCTGAGTGGCTGATGCCTGCTTACCCTAATAAGCTTAAAGTCTTATTGGTAGTGGACATCTGTCAAGACAGAAGTGAGGCACACAAGTCCTCTTAATCCATTAGCTCTAAATCCAGCAGAGCTTTCACACTCCTGTTTTTTTGAATTGAAGAAGAAAACCTGAGTAGGAATGTACAATGGAATGATGCACAACTTCCAGAGCAGAGCCTGGGCAGTGAGCACGTGAGATTTAGAAGCTGACAACAATGCCAACTGACAGCAAAAAGTGGGAGCATCATGGAAAACTCCTGAGGAACAGGCCAGGCTGCAGCTCAGGATGAAACAGTGAGTTTGATTCTTTGCTGTGTTTTCCCTAGCTCATCGGGATTTGTAATCAAAACCAAAGGCAAAGAGGGAGACAGGATGGGCTGCACACCTTCTCACAGTGAGGTTGCTAACACTCTTGCACGAAGTGGGTTTAAGGCTTTGAACAAACCCAAAAATACTTTGCGTATCGATCCAGGAGATAAAGGAATCCCTCTGCTGGTTAAAGGTTCCTCTTGTTACCTTGAGGAGCTCCACAACTATGGGCTACAGAGGAAAGACTCCCTGGGAGAAGAGGAGGATAAACAGTCAGAGCAGGACCAAAATGATAATGTGCAGTTATCTTCCAAGGCTCCTTCAGATCCCCAGATTTCCCAGGAAGACAAGAAAACTGAGAGGACAGCCACAGAGGCTGAAATTGTTATGTCTGAATTGATTGAGTCTCAAAAACACATCACTGAGGCTATACAGATCAGAAAGCAAAGCTCCTGTGAATCAGAGGCATCAGCATTTGTTTGGGATGACAAGAACGAGAGCAACACAAAGCAAATCCCAAAGAAAGGCAAGAAGCAGAAAAGTCATAAGACAGCAAAGCAAGGTCGACCTAGCAAAAGTAAAGAGAAGTCTGGCTTGGCCTTGTGTGAGACAGAGAAGAAGGTAGACTTCCCAGAACTGCTTGTGAAGGCTCATCAGAGTGCTTATGCCTACTTAAATCCCAACCTCTCCAAGTATGAAACCATACTCCTCATGGCCAACCAGGCTACCCAAACCCAGCTCTTCCTCCAGCAGATGGTAAGCTTCCTCATGCTTCGCTTCGATGAAATCAACCAGCTCGTGGAAGAAGTGGCCAGGGATGGGGAAAATCTGCTCAAGGAGGTAGGTGGCAATCTGGCATGGCCAGCAGAAAAAGGAGATGTGAAGGAGCACCCTGATCTTCTGCAACAGCTACTGCAGTACACGGTCAATAAGATGCAGCTAGTGAGTGGGACATTGGCCTCCATCACCTCCAGTGCCCTGCAGGAGACTTGTAGCTTCCTGCAGTCTGCTGCAAGCAACTTGGAAGGAAAGCTGAAAGCAAAGCAAAGCTTTGATGAGCGCCTGCTCCTGACAGTAAGGCTGCTTGAAGCCTCAACAGTGGGATCTTCTCAGTCCCATGGTGATGACAGGACTCTCTATTCTGAGGACAGTGGTATTGGTGTGGACAATGAATCCCTCAAAGAGTTCAGTGCTGTCAGCCAGCAGGGAGGACAAGGCAGCTGTGAGTCCTCTGCAAATGGACATCTGTCCCAAAGGCCTGCCAGAACAGCAGAGCATGCACGTGATGGGACAGTGTCACCAGGCACAGCTGCATCCCATGACTGTGCACTTGAAAAGCATTTCAAGGATATATTTTACTCATCCATCCACAGCAGGGAAGTGACTTCTGGTCAAGGTGGAGGAGCAGAAGGCATCTCCCAACGCATATCCCAGTACGCAAGCTTGCGCCAGAGCCGTTCCTGTCACTCCTTCCAGTCTGACTCCACTCAAGAAGGTGAACACTTCCAAATCTGTGAGTCAACAGATTTTCCTTCTGATGATGAGGAGGAGGATGAAGGGAGCACCCTGGGGGAGGAGGATGACAGCACAAGTTTGTCAGAAATGGGGAAGGATGCTTTGCCCAGGAGACCGTTGTCTTCGCCGGCTGTCACCGAGAGCACACAAAGGCAGCCCCTCAAGAGGGCAGAGAATGCAGACACAGAGGAGATTATTCTGAAGATGAAAGATGCCATCAGTGAAAAGATCAAGTTTGTCCCAGCTAAATCAGGGCGTAAAGAATGGATAGAGGATGAGAGTGGAAGAGCAGTCCTAACCACAAGGCCCAGCACAGCGACAGGCAGCCAGAAAACCTGCAGGAAACACCAAAGGTCCAGGTCAGAGGAATCCCTCAGAAGCCAAGCAGAGGACCCAACCCTCCTAGAGCTTCAGAGAACTCAAAAAGAGCTCAACAAAAGACTGGAAATGTTTTATGGAAAGGAGACAGATAACAAGCCAGAGCTTTACAAATCAAGAGTAGCACCTTATTTGCAGGAGGACCAAATCGCATCTAGGTCCTCTAGCAAACTGAAGGCATGCCTCTCCAAAAATTTCAGCATCCTGCCTAACCAAGATAAAGTCCCTTTGTTCCTGGCTGAGCAAACTTCTGCCCATGAAGCAGATGCAAAAAGAGGCAGGAAGCCTTTAAGAGTTACTGTGCCCACCCAGGAGACATCAGGAAGCAAAGACAAGGAGCCTCCTGCAGCACAAATGCTGGGTGGCAGCAGCTGTGCCCCTAGACAGTCAGTCAAAAAGCTTATTGAAACCTTCAGTCCTACTGACAACCTGGGGAAAGCTGCACCTTTAAGATCTTTAGGACCAATAAAATGCATCAGAAAGTTTGGACTTCCAGTCATTCCACCCACCCTTCCCTTTCAGAAAGGCCTGGCACCTCTGCATCTTAAGCATCGTATCTCACCAGTAGAAGACACAAACCCTTCAAACACCAATGGAGTTTCTCCTGGCTCTCCAAAGGCCTTTCCTCCTGCAACAGCTGCAGAATTAAGCAAGAAGGACACAAAGGAAGAGACTGATGAAGACATTGAGAACCTGCCACCACCACCACCTGAAATGTTACTGGACACCTCTTTGGACTTCTCTGAGCCTGAAGAAATTGCAAGGATAGAAGGAAACTCTTCAGAAGATGCCAAAAAGCCCACCAAAACAGCATTCCATGCTACTAAGAGATCCCAGGTTTCTCCCAAAATGAAAGCTTCCCTTCAGTCCATTGACTTATTGCCAAGTAAAAATATCAGTGGCCCCAAAGCTCTAAAGACTCCTGAAGCAGAGGAGGAGAAACTGCAGAGGTACCCTCTGGAGCTGAACCCTACCAACGTGCACATCCCTAGCCAGGAGGAGATCTTGGCAACCCAGAGAAAAGAAGCTGCAGATCTGTACAAGCAAACCCACAAAATCATTCCTCTTCAAAATCCCAGCGGGGTTTCCAAACCACACAGCAACAGCTCAGAGAGCAAAGAGCCCAATGCCCTTGCACCTTCAGTGCAACACCAGAAGCATGAATCTCCTGATCCTGCCAGGAGAAAGGAGAAAGGCTCAGCTTTTGCCAGGAGGGTGTCCCCAACGAGAGCTTCTCTTTCTCCTTCTCCTCCACCAACTGAGAAACGCCTCTTCAGCCCCTCAACTCAACACAGGCACTCTTGGCAGGCTTTTAGCAACTCACAACCAAGCTCCCCCACCAGCTACAGAAAACCCAGTCCTCCCTCCAGCCCCAGGGTGCCCAGCCCACCCTCACAGAGGAAGATGCCCTCTCCACCAGCCCAGAGAAAACCCCCCAGCCCTCCTCTGGGCCACAGGCAAAATGTGCCAACGGTAGGCTCCCCAGCCAACCGCCGAGATGCAAGCCCCACTCCATTCCCCATCACTCCCTCCCCACCAACCTCTCCATCTCGCTCCTACAAGGGGCCAAGAGCTGGGCTGGATGCTGGAGATGAACATCAGCTTTCGTCCTCCAAGAGGGGCAGCAATGTCCATTCCATATTTTGCCCAGCCACCTCCTCCTTATTCGAAGCCAGAGTAGCCTCCAAAGCCACCACACAGGTGACCAGCCAGCCTGAAGCTTCCCTACTTCCTCGACAGCCTGGAGAAAGGACCAGAAAGCTGTCCCTGAGTGCCATCAACCCTCAGCCATTCGTGAGGAGAAGTTTCTCTGACCGCAGACCAGGGCTCCAGTTTCGTCTTCCAGCTCCTGTGACAGCTAGCAGTGAACCCAGCCTTAACCAAGCAAGGTAAGAAACTTCTCCCTTTAGGCCAAGAAAGTCCAGCACTGCCTTGGCTTCCTAAACTCCTGAAGGGAATTTAATGTCATTAAGAGATTTCCCTGAAAGGTGCCTTGTTTAGGTGTAGAAGAGATGGCTGGGTAAAGGGAACATCGTAGTTGGGACAGGATGATCTGAAATACTCTAGTCTATTTGCTGTTCTAGTTCTATTCTATTTTCTTGCCCCAGATTTCAGTAGACTTCCAGACTGAGTAAAGGGAAGAGCTAATGGTCTATGGCATCCTCAAGCCTTCCACATGTGCTGTGACAGGTACTCCAGGGAAAAAAGCAGTTCTGGTTTCATGGCACAGAACTTATTTGCATGGAGGCTAAGGACATCACATTTGAAGTAACCCTCAGGTTAGAAACATCTTTAATTAACCATGAGAAGGTAGGCTTGGACCAAGAGGAAAGCTATCATCCCTACCCTCAGCCTCCAAGCCAGTCAACTCTTCAGCTGAAACCTGGATTAGAATAGTGCATTGGTGGTGATAGGTAGATTGTTGGACTCAATGATCTTGGAGGTCTCTTCCAACCTTAATGATGCTGTGAAAATCAGCTGGCAGTAATGAGAGCAAGGAGCTGTAGACATAACTTGGAATTGGGAGCTTCTCCTGGAGCCTTTCAGACCTCAGTGCTGATTTCTAGTGAGAGGGGTCAACAGCTCAAGCTCAGCTTTCCAAGGGGGAAAACCTCCAGTAGCTACTGGAGATTCATTGCTCTGAAAAAGTCAGTTTGAAGGAACTGAAGCACCAACACACACCAGTTCCATGCCTGCAACTACTGGTGGCCTTCTGTTAAAGAGCTGGGCCTACCTTGAAATATTCCCTACCACTTCATCAAAAAGCAAGAACACAAAAGCAGCCAGGAAACAGAAATGAGTATTTAAGGCTTCTCAAAGATGAGTGTAACAGCCTGGAAGTACACAGTGTTGTTATTCTAGTTTCTTAGCATCTTAGGATGTTTAAGTCCATTAAGCTCTAAGCTACGCAAGAAGATTAAGACCTTTCTCAGGTAACATTTCCTCATGGGAAGAGTATTTTTACTCTGGCCACTGAACAGCTGAAATCACGTGAATCATCCCCATCAGCAGGCAGTGTAAGACCAGCTCTAAGAGGAGAAAAAACCTGCACTTTTAAGTACACAAGCAAATACACGGACAACCAAGATATTCAAGTCAGGTGTCCAGGTGTTTCCTCCCCAAAGGGAATAAGGATCCAGTTTCCCACACTGATAGGAATGTGCTGAACAAAACATGCAAAGAAATATCCTAATATGGCATTATATTCTGACACTGGAAGATTTCCTGAAAGTCCTGTACACTGTTGAGGCTTTTCTGTTGTTGTGGATTGGGTGAAGTCCACAGCAGTGTGGAAAATATCCTGAGCCAAATTCAGCTTACCTTTTATAAAGATGAGCATCAAAAGTAGTCCCACTGAGTCTGTCCAAATTTATATAAATAGATAGATAAGGGAAATTTAGCCTGTTAATTACCACATGGACTTATGCAATACACTACTGTGTGTTTTCTTACACTTAAAATAAGCTGTCTGGAGTAAACTTGTATTAGAGCCCTTGCATTGAAGGGGTTAATGTGAATATCACAGCCAATGTGTCAACAAGCAGCCTGGATTAGGCACAGCCCCCCCAGGGCACACTCCAGTGTAAAGGCCAATGGTGTGAGCTTCTCATGACTAGCTCCACTGCTAGCATCAATCTGGAGTCACAACGTCCCTGTGTCCC
Source organism: Bucco capensis (assembly GCA_013396975.1). Classification (NCBI taxonomy): domain Eukaryota; kingdom Metazoa; phylum Chordata; class Aves; order Piciformes; family Bucconidae; genus Bucco; species Bucco capensis. The sequence goes on from VWZO01013581.1 coordinate 160,081, forward strand.
TGCAAGACTGGCAGTGTCACCCCAGGAACATCATTAACACTCTCTAGGACTCAGTTTTCCTGTCTCCAGATACCTAACAGAGGTAAGATATTCACAGAACCATGAAGGTTGGTAGAGACCTCTAAGATCACCAAGTCCAACCATCAACCAATCACCCCCATGGCACTAAACCATATCCCTAAATAGAGCATCTCAATGTTTCTTCAACCCCTGCAGGGCTGGTGACTCCTCCATCTCCCTGGGCAGCCTGGGCCAAGACTGAACAACCCTTGCAGGGAAGAAATCTTTCCTACTATCCAATCTAAACCTCCCCTGCTGCAACTTGAAGCCATTTCCTCTCATCCTCTCCCTGCTAACCCTGGAGAAAAGCCCTACCCCCCTCTCACTCCAACCTCCTTTCCTCCAGTAGAGTCTGGAACAAGGCTTTTCACTCAAACCTGTCTCTATCTGCAAGTGAATCCAGATTTTCACACTGATCCCCTCTTAAGGGTTTGCTTCCCAAGAGGGTTTGGGGAGAGGATAGCACAGTGCATTAGGTCTGGATGGAGCATATAAAGAGCACGTGTAGGGGAGGAGAGAGGGAATGACACAGTACTGTGTGCTTCAGGGGTCAGCAGGATCTAATCAGGGCTGCTTTAACAAGTCACAATTCATTAGCCTCTTAACTTGAGCACCTTTTCTTCTGCAGCCTGGAGGAGAGCCTTAGGAAAGACTCTTGGAACAGCTCTTGCACTCCTGAAATCAAAGAGGCCAACAGATCTGCTTCCCACCCTGAACTCTATATCGTGGGCCAGGGGCTGCAGAGGGACTGACAGCAGCAGAACTTGTGAGGACAAAGGCATGAGCAAGACCAAAAGCCTCAGAGGAAGGAAGCAACCTTACTCAAGACATCAAACTATGGGGCTTTTTCCCCCCCTCACAAGGCAACAATGTGATGGCATTGCATCTCAAAACCCCAAGTGGCCCCAAGAAGGCAACGAAACATCAGCAGAGTGGTAGCCAGCTGCTTCTCCTCTGGAAAGCATCTCACTGTTTAACTCCAAGATCTCCACTAGGCTTTGCAGCTAAGCAAGGCTGAGGCAAATGAATTTGCTGAAGGCAAGAGCCATGTCACAGAAGCACAGAATGTTAGGGGTTGGAAAGGACCTCTAGAGATCATCTTGTCCACCCCAAAAGCCATCCAAGACTTTTCTTTCTGGCTAGCTAAAGGAGTTGAAAAACACTTAGAAATTATCTACTCAGCTGTATAAATAGTGGCTGTTGGGACATTTCCAGGAGGGAGGTAAAATCCTGACTCAGTTAGTTAACTGAGGTTCACTGCTTCAGCCAAGCCACATCTTTCCACTAGCTCTTTATCCACATGCAGAGAGAGAGAATAAGGTCAAAGAGAAGTTAAAACAAAATAACCCCTTTTAAAGGAATCAAATTAGGGGTCTTATTCCCTCAAAAAGGCTTTGATCTTCTAAATCACCTTTGATGCTCTTGTAATCTCATCACCTCTAGTTTCCAGGGTACAAGGCTTAATCCTGATTAGGGTAGCTTGGTAATAGCCCAATCAAACAACATCATAAATCCTGAGGCATCTAAGGACATGGATTTTTTATGGAGGAGCAGAATGCCACCCTAGAGAATCCTGTTCTCCCCCCAAACAGGTTTATATGCAGTTTGAGGGGAGTTATTTGAATGTCACTGAAGAGTCTACACCACTTCTTGCTAATAAAGACAAAAGTGATTTACACTCAAGCAATCCCAGGCTGTTACAGAAAGCCCTGGAATCCAGCTTCAGAATTCACTGGATCTTGCTCACCTAACTCATTTATCATCACAATTAAGATGCAACTTCTAGTTCCTGTCATTTTCATTCATTTCCTTTGAAGGGTTTTCATATGCAACACTAGGACACAACAAGATCCACAAAAAGCCATTTATAGCCCTATTTGGATAGGGATAGTTTTCTTTTTTCCTACAGGATTTTGAACCCTTCCTGCCCACCTTCACGATGGGGAAACTGAGGCTCATCTTATGCTGTACATACCCCTTTGAATACTGAACTCCTGAGTTTTAGTGCCTTAATCAATCATCCTTCAAGAAGTTCAGTGCCATTTTCCACCCCAGACACAAGGAAACCTTAATTCTGTTTAAGGTGGTGGTGGGGGGTTGAATAGCAAGAATATCCTGGATTTGGCAGGAGTTGGCAAACTTGAGGTGGGACCAAGCAGCCATACCCACAGTGAACAAGCAGGAGATGCCAACAGATCCACCTTGGAACCAGAGAAGCAGATGGAACCATCCCCTATTAAGTTGGAAAAGCCCCAGGTAAATACTGCAGGCCAGTCTTCCCCCTCAGAAGTGTAAATTCTCTCCTAATTGCATAAGAACCCAAAGATATTTCTGCATGGCATTTGGGGTTTGGCTCTTCTGCTGGCAGTAAGCACCCAGAAGAGAAAGAAACCAGCAACAGGACAGCAGGAAAGTGGCACTCGGCATGTCTAAATGGAGCTTCAAAGGTGAAAAGAGTGGGAGGACAGCTTCTGCTCAGCTACTACAATCATTGGATCCCTTTATGGTTTCATGTTGGAATTTCCTAGGATCCATGATGGATGACAAGAGAAAGTATTTACTTCTAACCCCCTCCCAGAACCAAATTCTGTGGTGCAAGAGGCTGCAGAAGCACATGGAGCGACACTTCACATCAACAACCAAAGCTGGAAACCTCACATGTGTGCTAGCTGCTCATAGAGGCAGCCAAAGCAGCATCTGTTCCCCCAAAAAACCAGGCTCCCATGAGCTAGTATCCAACCAGAGCATCTCCCCAAGCTTTGCCTAAGGCCATGGTCATCAGGAGGCTCATTGCAAACACAACCCCACCTCACCAGTGCAGCTGCTGAAGGATACTGATGCTGCCCTAAGGATGCTGCAGGTAACTGAACACTGGAATCAAGAACCAAGAGCTTCTCCAGGAGGCTTCTACAAGCTGGTAGCATGACCTCCTCACTATGTATAGCTAAGGGATTCTCTCCAGTACACAGAATGCTCCTGCAAATAAGCTGTTCACCTTCAATTTGTACTGCAGGCAGGAAATGAAGAGTAACTATAGCATGAAGGAAATGAGTTGGGCTCACTACTTTTTGTAAATACTGGGTTGTTTTTTTACATTACAGGGCTTTTTTGGCCAAGTTCTTTTTCATGGCTGCAACATTTATGGACCACAATTGTTTTATAAGACCATAAGCAACCTGAAGATTTATTTTTTACTGATGTAAATAAATCAATTTTTCTACTCATGGTATAAGTTTGATCTCTCTCACCCTCTGTATGCAACCAGCTTAAATCCTAGCCCAGTGTTATACCCTTAGTGCCCTGTGCAATTTGCTTTCTTCTTCCCTACCCCAGCACAAGCTTGCCTGATGTTTTACTAGCACATCAATTCATTTAGCTTGTATTTTCATTCAGTAAATACATCTTTTTTTTTAGGCTACAAGATCCAGCCTGGATGCTGGCAGAGCAGAGCTGAGCTCAGCTCTGACCTCCTCTGCTCTGGCAATTTTGTACCTAGTTCAGGAAAGCTTCTGTGTACAACCAGAGCTAATTTGAGGACAGAGTTTTGTCCCAAGGGTTCAAATGAGAGCACAGCAGCTGCAAGTGAAGCCTTGTTGCAGGAGGGCTGAGCAGAGAGGGAAGCAGTATCAGCTTGCCAAGCAAGCTTCAGAACTGCAAAGCCAGCAGCTAACAGCTCTCTGCTGCATTCCATCTGCAGAACCTTTCCACCAAGCTGGCAGTGACACTGCTCCAAGCTCAAGTCTGGAAAGGGATTTGTCTGTTCCCAGGCTGTTACAGAAAGCCCTGGAATCCAGCTTCAGAATTATTAACTGGATCTTGCTCACCTAACTCATTTATCATCACAATTAAGATGCAACTTCTAGTTCCTGTCATTTTCATTCATTTCCTTTGAAGGGTTTTCATATGCAACACTAGGACACAACAAGATCCACAAAAAGCCATTTATAGCCCTATTTGGATAGGGATAGTCTTCTTTTTTCCTACAGGATTTTGAACCCTTCCTGCCCACCTTCATGATGGGGAAACTGAGGCTCATCTTATGCGGTACATACCCCTTTGAATACTGAACTCCTGAGTTTTAGTGCCTTAATCAATCATCCTTCAAGAAGTTCAGTGCCATTTTCCACCCCAGACACAAGGAAACCTTAATTCTGTTTAAGGTGGTGGTTAAAAACTGCTGTTTATATTTGCCCAAGTCATCTGTCAGAGTTCCCTTTATCACTGCTACCCTAGAGAGGTAAAAAGAGATTTCCTTTCCTTAGGTGATACCTGCTCATGGTTTCACACAACTTTCTTCCCTTGAAAGGGTTTTGTCAAGCTGCTGCCCAGAGAAATAGCTGAGTCACCATCCCTGGAAACAGCTAAAATCCATGGAGGTGTGATGCTCAGGGACATGGTTTAGTGGTGGAATTGGCAGTATAATGTTAACACTTAGACTTGATGATCTTAAAGCTTTTCCCTTTTCTGCTCTCAAATGCAGCAGAGGTCAAACATGCCCAAATGGCTGTGAAAGTAGCAGAGCCCTCATTGATCTGGTAGCACAGAGAAAGGCTTCACAAGCTCCTTTACCACTACTAATTGCACTCAAACTGTTGGAGGGACTTGGGAGGATACAGAGGAGCAGTGTGGTTAATAGGGTGGGTTTTTTTTCAGCTCAAGATACCAAGGATTAAAGGTCCAGGTCAACTCTATTTTTAAGTGGAGTGCTTTTTCTCACCTCTGCCTGTATCAAAGGCAGGATCACAGTATCAGGATTCAGTGTCAGCTGTCAGAGATTTAGGAGCAATGCAACCACTCTGGATGCTCATCATCACTATTTAACAAGGATGAAAATAGCCCCAGCACTGCAGTCCCCATTCCCTCCTTCCACCTCCAAGAGGGACATCAGCAGCTGCTTCCCAAGCTTGCCTTTAGCCTTGGCAAGAGCAAATTGGACCAGGATCACCTTATTGCACTCCATGAGCCAGCTACATCTCCTCAGGCTGCACTGATGCCTTCATTCCCTCTTTCACCTCTCCCAGCAGCACTGACATGATTTACACAACAGCAGGCTCTGCACCATTCTTCAGGTATATCCCTAGCCTCCCTTCCCCATTTTTTCTACACCACTTCCATCCCCAAAGTCTTTTAGGGCATTTTCATGCACCAGCTGAAGCCAAGAGAGAGTTAAGCAATCTGTGTTACTTTACAAGCCTACATTACAAGTGCTACAGGCTCTGGGAGGCCTCACATTGACTTGCACAAAAGCTTTTCTTTTCCTCTCAAGCATAGAAGCTTCCCCTCCTGTTCCCCAAGGGCCCCAGCACTGCCAAAGAGAAAAGAACAACCAAAGAGGTTTTGTTTTCTTCAGCCCAGCACAAGCAGCATTTATGGGGCTCCAGAGGGAGAGACCTGCACAGGGAAAAGAGCAACAACAACTCTGGAGGTAGAGGAAGCAAAATCCAGGAGGCTCTCTAGAGATGCCAACTAGTAAAAATAAATACATAAAAAAAGCTAAAATTGCCTGTTAAAATAGATCTTAGCCCAGCAGCTCTTGTCACCCAGCACCCTCTGCAAGGTGCCCCAAGCTCCTCATCCTGCACCTCTCCAGGGATGCTCCTAGGTGCCAGGAGGCAGTTGGATNTGCACAACTCTTACTTTATAAGGAGGTCTGGAAATACATCATTTTCCATTTTGCATTTACACAAGGGCTTTTATTTGGGGAGGGGGGCATCTAGGCAAGCTTCTTAAGGACCAGGAGAGAAAACTTCTTGAAAATACTTCCTTTGATTCTTTATTATCTCTTTAAAAAGCCTATTTTATCCTTTCTTAAAAGAAACTACCAACTCTGCGGGGGGGGGGGNGCCCAGCACAAGCAGCATTTATGGGGCTCCAGAGGGAGAGACCTGCACAGGGAAAAGAGCAACAACAACTCTGGAGGTAGAGGAAGCAAAATCCAGGAGGCTCTCTAGAGATGCCAACTAGTAAAAATAAATACATAAAAAAAGCTAAAATTGCCTGTTAAAATAGATCTTAGCCCAGCAGCTCATGTCACCCAGCACCCTCTGCAAGGTGCCGCAAGCTCCTCATCCTGCACCTCTCCAAGGATGCTCCTAGGTGCCAGGAGGCAGTTGGATGGCACCAACCTCCTCACTACTAGCAGGGCACTGCACAGAGGAGCACAGATGACTACAGAAAAAGAGATGTCCTCTAAATTAGGAAGAGCATCTCAGTGCAGCTGGGGAGATTTCAGGGCTCCCAAAAGTCAATCACTTACTTTGTAAGGAAATATATATAAATATTATATATTTTATTATTACATAAAATATATAGTTATAGATATTAATATATATTATAGTAATATAATTATAATAATATAACATATATATTATAATATATGACATATAATTACTGTAAGGAATTATATATAATATAAATATATGTTTTATTTATATATTATAATATA